>JAJJWW010009682.1:0-283254 GCA_023531295.1 Papaver armeniacum
GTCTTATGGGAGTGCTAGTCTAGCATGCTAGTCGCTGAAACAAAACAACGCCCAGAGCTGAACCATTCAGCGTTACTACCTTTCGCGGAACAATCCCGCGCTTGACCAGTCAACACAGTCAAAGCGCGTAACCATTCCGCGCTTGATGATTTAGTTGACAACGAAGTGGTAAGTACAGAGTATTCTGTTTGGGATGAAGCAGCTGCCAAGGTGTCAAAACAGAAACACGTAGAAGATATTACTCATATGTTGTTTATGATTTTTTTATTGATTTTACCATGTGATAGTGCTACAAAGATGCTTATGCCACTGTGGAGCTGTCAAGGTGTCAGATAGTACTGCGAAGGTGGTTTTTTCTCGTGGGAATAAGTCATCTTAGTATCTATGCTATTTTCAAAATTGATGGCGCGTTTCCATTCCGCGCTCGAGATTGGCGCTGAACCATTCAGCGTAAATGCTTGGAATATTCTTAGGAGCGCCTGTTTCGTTATGAAAAGGTACTTTTCCTCATTTGAATCATTCAACAGTAACTCTCTAGCATGCTAGATCACATGCTAAGAATTTGGTAGGAAAGAGAACTAGTGTTAATTTTTTTGCCACATTTTTTTTTGAATTGCAACACTTATGTGCTAATCTAGCACCTCAATCTAAGCCCATAAGACTTAGTCTTAATTAAGGGCCTCATATTATGGGTTACCCATGGGTCGGGCCTTAGCCAAAAAAAACCCTTCCCACAAACGAAAAAGAACAATAAAAACTTCCCCTTAAAAACTAAATACGATCCATTTAGGTTTTCGTCTTTAATCTCCCCTCTCTCTTCTTTCTCTGGGTGCAGTCTCCATTTACTGAAGCCCCGATAGACAAGAGCTGAATCTTCGTAAAGATGGCTTTGGCCTTCGATGATTATGGGAGGCCATTCATAATCTTGAGAGAACAAGAACAGAAAAGTAGATTAAAAGGTTTAGATGCACAGAAATCTAACATTGCTGCTGGTAAAGCTATTGCACGTATACTAAGAACTTCTCTTGGTCCTAAAGGCATGGATAAAATCATGCAATCTCCCGATGGAGATATCACCATCAGTTAATATTCACTCTCTCTGGAACTTACTTGATCTACTTTCTTTTACTTCGAATAGAGATCTAGGGTTTTACTCAGATTTGTGATCTTTGAACTAGGGTTTTTTAACATGTGGTTTTGTTTCGAGTAAGAAGTATGTTAGAATGTTTGGTTTGCTTTAAGTTATTGATGTATTGTTAAGTCGCCTATGTTGTTTGAAGCTAATCTTGACGCCTCACCTTGGGCCTTTCTCCAGATAATCTTGCTAGTATCCCAGGATTAAGGAAGTGAAAAGATCCACTGATTCGTTCTGAAGTTTAGGATATGTTTAGCGGGTTACCAAGTATGAAATGAGTTTTCGAAACTTGCGATTTGTGGTTTTAAGGTGTACAGGATATGTTGCTTAGCGGGATTTTCATTTCATACTTTAGAATATATGCTGACATGGACCAAACATCTGACTAGAAGAGTTGCTTAGCAGAGTCACTGAGCTCAGATTTTGTAGTAGTAGAACATTGGTATACCTTAGCTTCTCAAATTTTGTACTTTTTGTGTATCTTGTGTTTAACAGTATGTATAATGAGTTATTAGTAGGTTGTTTATGATCATTTTATCAGTGAGTTGTGCCCTATTCTTGTATTTAATGGTCGTCTTGTCCCTAATTATGTGCTTGTGTTTTACATTTAATACTGATTTAGAGATCTCTTGAGTCTTGAGTTTCTGTACGTGCATTTACTAAGATATGAGTTTTTGAAACTTGGGTTTGCTAAGATCTGGCTGCAGCAGTTGCTCAATGAAGTGCCTGAGTTGGTAGGTTTTGATATTAGGATAGTTATTAGTGCACCTTATTTCCCTACCCCTACATCAATTGGGAAAAGTTGGTTCACGATCTTCTGTTTTTGTCTTGTTTCTAACAGTGAGGTAATTACTGATTATATTTTTTTGTTACTGTTACAGCAAATGATGGAGCTACAATCTTGCAAATGATGGACGTTGACAATCAAATAGCAAAACTGATGGTTGAATTATCCCAGAGTCAGGACTATGAAATTGGTGATGGAACTACTGGAGTTGTTGTTATGGCTGGTGCACTTTTGGAACAAGCTGAGAAGTTATTAGAGCGTGGTATTCATCCTGTTAGGGTTGCAGAGGGTTATGAGATGGCATCTAAAGTTGCTGTTGAGCATTTGGAACATATATCTCACAAGTTTACTTTTGGTGCTAACAACATTGAACCTTTGGTGCAGACTTGCATGACTACCTTATCATCGAAAATGTAGGCTATATATTTATAGTGAGACACTAGATTTCTTGCTAGTGCGGGTTACTGTTTTTTTCATCTTAGCTCAATTATTAACTACTCGACAATGTTATGCAGTGTGAATCGCTGCAAACGAAGTTTAGCCGAGATTGCTGTTAAAGCAGTTTTGGCTGTTGCAGATCTGGAAAGGAAGGATGTCAATTTAGACTTGATTAAAATAGAGGGGAAGGTAGGGGGGAAGCTTGAAGACACTGAGCTAATTTATGGAATTATAGTTGACAAGGATATGAGCCATCCCCAGATGCCAAAACAAATTCAAGATGCACACATTGCTATCTTGACTTGTCCGTTGAGCCTCCAAAACCCAAGACTAAGCATAAGGTTGACATTGACACGGTGGAGAAGTTGAAACTTTGCGTCTACAGGAAAAGAAATACTTTGATGATATGGTCCAAAAATGCAAGGTACAGTTGTGAATCAGGTCGTATTTAGTGTTACTTGATATGTAGGTTAAGGAACTGAACTACTGCAACGTATCTTTTTATTTATTCCAACATCTGTGTTAAATGACTTTCAGGATGTTGGTGCAACACTAGTTATCTGCCAATGGGGTTTTGATGATGAGGCAAATCATTTATTGATGAATCGGAACTTGCCTGCTGTTAGATGGGTTGGTGGAGTAGAACTAGAGCTCATTGCAATAGCTACAGGTTATCATGAACTCATCTCTTATTAAAGATTTGTAAGCGAATCTATCCTTTGCACTTACTCATATATGGCATGCTGTCTTTGTCTCTATAGGTGGAAGGATTGTGCCAAGGTTCCAAGAGTTAACAACTGAAAAATTGGGGAAGGTACTCATTCTAGTTCTTCTCTGTAGTTCATTCAATGAAACAATACTTAGTTTTTACTCTTTAGTTTTTTCTTTACATAGAGCTGTTGCGAAAATAGTGAAGATTTGCTGTAGTATTTTCAGTTGGAGGAATTCTGATATGTTACCATTTTTATTCATTTAGGCTGGGTTAGTTAGAGAGAAATCATTTGGTACCACCAAAGATCGAATGCTCTACATTGAGCAGTGTGCGAATTCGAGGGCGGTCACTATCTTCATCCGTGGTGGTAGGTTTTTGTGCTTCCCTTTTGTTTCCGTTGAAAAATCTTGCTGTTTAAGTGGTATTTAACTGTTGATTATGATGAATCTGCTCAAATCACATCTATTTTCTTGTGTAATCTCATTTTGTTGATAGATGATGTAAAGCATAACACGTGATCTCTGGATCTTTTATTTATTTATTAGAGCACATGAAACAGTAAGCTGTAACGGTTGGCTTAAGAATTATAATCTGACGGATATCCGTGAGCTGAAGCTTCTCTGGTTACTATTTCTTCGATTTTCATCTGTTCTCTACTTTGTTTTTTCTTGAGGCCCCAGACTGTAGCGTGACCTCACGGCCTGAGGGGTGGAACTTTTTAGTGTTTTGAGTAACTTTGACATCCAGTATTCCGCAGTTACTTGAGATCAATTCACTCTCCAGTTTCTTTCTTATTTGATAGAAGCAAACTGCGCTAACACATTCAGTGAGGTAGTTTAGTTTTTAATTTCTGAAGCAATGATAAACATTGCCAAGATCCATTTATAAACATTGATAAACATTGCCAAGATCAACATTAATGATAAATATTTATTATGTTTATAAGCATTTATAAAGATCAATGCTTTTCTACTGCATCACTTTACTTGATAAACATTGCCAAGATCCACACTTGCGAGTAAATTACAATGTAAACAAATACATTGAAAAATCTGATATTAGGTGTCTCTTGATTCTTCAGGTAACAAAATGATGATAGAGGAGACGAAACGTAGCATTCATGACGCTCTATGTGTGGCGAGGAATCTAATTCGCAACAACTCAATTGTATACGGTGGTGGATCAGCAGAGATATCCTGCTCTGTTGCAGTAGAGGCAGCTGCGGATAAGTACCCTGGAGTTGAGCAGGTACAACACTGTTGTTGCTTTGATTTTTCTTACTTTCTACAATCCAAATTTTGCTCTCTTTGCTGTTGCTAAATGTCATGAACATCTTCAAGGACCCTCTAATTCCTGAATCAATGATGAGAAATAAAAAGTTCATAAGTTTATTGTGCATGAGAGTGCTCATGTAACCTATGGTACAGTAGGACTTAAAAAGGGAGACTGTAATGTTGTTCATTCACTTGGTTTACGAATGTTCAAAGACACAACTAGTTCTGAGAATAACTGCCAACCCAACTATTCTAGGACTGTTTTAACTCCTCACAACGTGTAATCCGTGATTTTGGTGGGTGAGCCAAAAGGGAGACCTTGATGTTCACTCGCTTGGTTTACGACACTGTAGCTCTGAGAATGACTGCCAACCCCACTATTTTAGGACTGTTTTAACTCCTCACGATGCGTATTCTGTGATTTTGGTGGGTGAGCATAAGGCCACTCTCATGGAAGGGAGATGCTCCACCTCCTTGGGAGAATGCATAATGTTGGGTTTCTTTTTTACTTGCAGTATGCTATAAGGGCATTTGCAGATGCTTTGGATGCTGTCCCCATGGCATTGGCAGAGAATAGTGGACTCCAACCCATTGAAACTCTTACTGCAGTCAAATCTCAGCAGATCAAGGTAAAATTCTAAAAATTCTACCATTTTCTTGTTTTATTAAATTAATGTAAATGAAATGATATGGACTGTTCTATAACATATTTGGATGGTTGATGTAGGAGAACAACCCATGCTGTGGGATAGACTGCAATGATGTTGGAACAAATGACATGTGCGAACAGAATGTTTTTGAGACACTGATTGGTAAGCAACAACAGCTCTTACTTGCCACCCAGGTTGTCAAGATGATTCTGAAGATTGATGATGTCATTAGTCCGTCTGAGTATTGATTTATCAATCTCAATTATAGATCTTCAACCATAGCTTGGCGTTACCTTAGATAACTTTTCGTGGGAGATAGAACTCATGAGTTTTCAACTTCACACAACTCCGTTGTTACTAATAGATTTTGAAGAGAACCACTCTTTTTTTGAGTTTTGTTTATTAGTTGTAGACTTACTTAATATGGTTTTGTGTGGTATGGAATGTTCACTTCCGATTTTGTGCTTTTTAACTCGTCCTTTCTTTTCCTTTCGGGTACATCAATTGTATATAGATACCCAACAAATATACCTCTATCATTTAAAAAGAATGGTCAATTACTGACCCATCCAATAATATTCGTTAAGGGGTGTTTTTGGGAGCGGAAATAGTAAAATACCCTTCCATCTAATTTAAAATTTAAAACTAAAAATCAAAATCAAACCCTAACAAGTTCTTAAAGATAGGTTAAATTGAATTGTTCTTGAGAATGAGAAAGAAGAAAGAAGAAGAAGAAGAAATGGCTTTAGACTAAGTCTTATGGGGTGCTAGTCTAGCACCTAGATTAGCAGTCCACGTCAGCAAACAAAATCACCTAAGTCTTATGGGAGTGCTAGTCTAGCATGCTAGTCGCTGAAACAAAACAACGCCCAGAGCTGAACCATTCAGCGTTACTACCTTTCGCGGAACAATCCCGCGCTTGACCAGTCAAAGCGCGTAACCATTCCGCGCTTGATGATTTAGTTGACAACGAAGTGGTAAGTACAGAGTATTCTGTTTGTGATGAAACAGCTGCCAAGGTGTCAAAACAGAAACACGTAGAAGATATTACTCATATGTTGTTTATGATTTTTTTTATTGATTTTACCATGTGATAGTGCTACAAAGATGGCTTATGCCACTGTGGAGTTGTCAAGGTGTCAGATAGTACTGCGAAGGTGGTTTTTTCTCGTGGGAATAGGTCATCTTAGTATCTATGCTATTTTCAAAATTGATGGCGCGTTTCCATTCGCGCTCGAGATTGGTATTTGAACCATTCGGGCGTAAATGCTTGGAATATTCTTAGTGGTATTTGTTTCGATTCTGCGAAAAGGTACTTTTCCTTATATTTGAATCATTCAACAGTAACTCTCTAGCATGCTAGATCACATGCTAGCAAGCTCGGTAGGAAAGAGAACTAGTGTTAATTTTTTTGCCACACTTTTTTTTGAATTGCAACACTTATGTGCTAATCTAGCACCTCCAATCTAGCCCATAAGACTTAGTCTTATTGAGAAGGTACATGATACCTAATCATATTTAAAGTGTTGTTGTTTTAAAACTTCGTTTGGGTTAGAATCATAAACTTTCAATCCACTTCGGCTTGTGTTTATGATGAATACCCTACTATTTTTTGTTTGGCGTAGTTTTTAGGATGAATACCATGCCGGTACTAGTTTCGGCATGGTTTTTTATGATGAATACCATAGTACCGGCATGATTTTTTAAGATGAATACAATGCCGGTATTTGCTATTTCTGACAAGTTTTCTGTATGTTTTTGTCCTCAAACCGGCATGGTACACTTGGGAATCAACCATGCCGACACTACTACAGGCATGCTCGATAATGAACTTTCTATGCCGGTAGTGTATTTCCAATTTTCAAAATTGTAGGATATTGTGTACCGACATGGTGAAAGTATGAATACCATGCGGTTTGGTCACTGCCGGCATGATATTCATACTTTTACCATGCCGGCACTGAGTTTTTCAGGCGCAACAATGGCGAATTCAATGAAAAAAATAATAATCAAATTTCAATACATTAATACCTATATATGAGTAATTGGAGCACTTATATGTTCAGCTAGTTTACTTTCCTGGGTTGGTTCTTCATTGTAGATGGTGGATTTTCGACAAAGGGTAAAATTGTAAAACTATACTTCGGATCCGGCAATCGGATGAGTATTGAGGCCCATGTCTCTCATTAAAGCATGAAAGCTCATGCCATAAATCTCTGACTGAGAAGGTTGTCTCTCGGAGTATATGTAGATGTGTAGTCTCCCAGCTGAGGCCACGACACATCTCATGAATACCGAGCAATTTGAGAATTACTCCCAGGATCCAGGCAATCGATGAGTATTGAGACTCATGTATCTAAGCGTGAAAGCTCATGCCATAAAACCTCTGATCGAGAAAGTCTCTCAGAGAAGATGTAGATGTGTAGTCTCCCAGCTGAGACCACGTCACATCTCATACTGTATAGAATCGCAAGATTGGACGGCTCCTAGACAACATGTCTGCTAGTATAGAGCAATAACATCTTCAGGATGCAACCAGGTTTTCCATGACTGTACAAGAGGAATATGACACTCCAGCAAGTTCATATTTCTCAACCTTCAGATAATTAATGCTCCTAGATAGGAAGCCCTGCTAGTATAGAGCTATCAGTTGATTATCTCTAATCGCTTGAATATCCAGCAATATTCTACGATTCTTTGTTATATTTCGTCACTTTAATTCGTGGTTCTTCTCAGCAGAATTCCAAGGGTTAGTGATAAATATTCAACGAAACAGGCATCTGAGCATCGAATAAGCCGTGACTAAAATGGTGCAAGTGTACTTAGCAATAATGCACAGACCAGCATTTGAATGCGCAAACGAGCATTTCAAAAATATGAATGAACGATAAACCTATGCAAAATAGGAAGGAAAAATAATAATAATAAAATATTAGCAAAGGCGCCAGGGGACTAAGCTCATCAGCTGACCGGTCATCCCGTGACCAGTCCCGCGCCCAATTTTATATTTTGTCATATTTTATTATTTTTCCCTGATCTCGTGAAAATTCTCTCGTTCGAGCAAATCTCCTTCGTTTCAAGGAAATTATCTAATCTCATGATTTTATCAAAGAAATAATAAAATTAGGGAAAGGTGTCGGGACCGAGCACCGTCAGTACGGCCATGCCCTAGCCATGGCCGGTCCCACACCTCACGTCCCATTGTTTTATTATTTCTCTCAAATTATGAAAATTCCCTGATTTCATGAATTTTCCCTAAAACCATGAAAATTCCTTAATTTTATGAATTTTCTCCAAAATCATGAAAAATATTATAAAATTAGGAAAACTCGTGGGACCGGGCTCTAGCCGGCCGGCCATGCCCTAGCCGGTCCCACACGCCTATTATTTTATTATTGTTTGTTGTTTTAGTTTCCTGATTCCATGAAAACTCCCTGATTTCAACAAAATACCTTGGTTTTAACAAATCTCTCTGATTTTATGAAAATTACATAAAATCATGAAAATTACATAAAATTGGGAAGAGTACTCTAGACCGTGCCCATTGGCCTACGGTCATGCCTTGGCCATTGTCGGTCCCACACTCCATCATTCCCTATTTTATTATTATTTTCTCTCTCATTTCATGGAAATTCCCTAATTTCAGCAAACTCTCCAGTTTCATGGAATTTCCCTCAAATCAGAGAAAATACATAAAATCACATAAAACTGGGAAAGTGTGGGACCGTGCTTGTCAGCCGGCCGTCCATGCCCTAAATTAGGGAAAGGTGTCGCGGGACCGAGCACCAGCCGGCCGGCCATGCCCTAGCCATGGCCGGTCCCACACCTCACGTCCCATTGTTTTATTATTTCTCTCAAATTATGAAAATTCCCTGATTTCATGAATTTTCCCTAAAACCATGAAAATTCCTTAATTTTATGAATTTTCTCCAAAATCATGAAAAATATTATAAAATTAGGAAAACTCGTGGGACCGGGCTCTAGCCGGCCGGCCATGCCCTAGCCGGACCCACACGCCTATTATTTTATTATTGTTTGTTGTTTTAGTTTCCTGATTCCATGAAAACTCCCTGATTTCAACAAAATACCTTGGTTTTAACAAATCTCTCTGATTTTATGAAAATTACATAAAATCATGAAAATTACATAAAATTGGGAAGAGTACTCTAGGACCGTGCCCATTGGCCGGCCGGTCATGCCTTGGCCATTGTCGGTCCCACACTCCATCATTCCCTATTTTATTATTATTTTCTCTCTCATTTCATGGAAATTCCCTAATTTCAGCAAACTCTCCAGTTTCATGGAATTTCCCTCAAATCAGAGAAAATACATAAAATCACATAAAACTGGGAAAGTGTGGGACCGTGCTTGTCAGCCGGCCGTCCATGCCCTAGCCGTGGCCGGTCCCACACCTTGCAATTCCCTGTTTCATTTATTATTTTTCATCATCTCATGTATTTTTTCCTAGTTTCAGAGAAACCACGGATTACCATATTTTTGAGAATGTTGCTCAAATGCGCATCAGAAAATACTGAAACTCTCAGGACTGAGACACGGACACTATGGTGACACAAGCACATCCCCTTGACCAGCCAAGGGTGGCTCTAAGGCCTGCAAAAAGCCGGTCCCACATGTTTTAATGATTTTAACCTAATTTGCTCAATTGCTCATATTAGGTTCAAACTTCTTCCAAACAATTAAGAGTTTGCTTGAACGACCATCCATTGGTCCCATGGCCACCAAGAGCCGGTCTCATGACCTCCTGGTCGGTTCCTCATCTCTTCATGGATAGGTTTTGTTATTTGTCGCTCACACGATCATTATTTCAATAAATGATTAAACCAGCATTTAACCATTCTTTCACCAACTGGTCCTCAAGAGACTTTGGTATTTTGTTCATTC
The DNA here is from genome assembly GCA_023531295.1 of Papaver armeniacum. NCBI lineage: Eukaryota > Viridiplantae > Streptophyta > Magnoliopsida > Ranunculales > Papaveraceae > Papaver > Papaver armeniacum. Next base: position 9,899 of record JAJJWW010009682.1, read on the forward strand.
GAGCATATGGGCTTACATGGTGAACTTATCATCCCATGTAGCCGGTCCCTGCTTCACTTGATTTGCAATAAATCATCATTTCAGTAAAATTAGGGTTTTGAATTCAGAGCTCATGCAGAAACATGATTCTCGAGCGATTCAAATACTACGATAATTTTATGTTGATTCCATGATCAACATTTTTATTTATTTTGCTCGACCCAAAGAATCGGTTATCTTAAATTAATATTTTATTTGGTCCGCTACCAACAATCCATCGAATGAGCAACATTCGCTCAAACCGACAATATTTGCCCGAATCGGCAATATTTGCTCAGATTCATGAATATTGGTTCAACTATCAATATTCAATAATTCAAAGAACACGACTTTGCTCGTAATCAACATAATAATACCTCGTCTCAAATGAGACATATTTAATTCATGAGTTTTAACATTTGCAAATCATGTTCAACTCAGCAATACATGGACTCATCGTCCCATAAAGTCAGCAACTGACTCCACAATCACGAGATATCAATCGTGTCACATGGGGGGATATTAATGATATACACATATTTGTGTCTGAATTGTCCTCGGTGCCTCCATTGTTAGTGCTTGATTTTATACTTATTATGGTGTTTTTATGTTTGTGTAGGTGTTTTTGGAGAAATACACTTGTGTGGAAAAAGTTGCTCAAAAAAGTGCTATTTGGACCCCCTGGAGAAAAGTACTAAAAGCACCCTCATTTTGGATAAGGGCACCCCCAGGCACCCCTCAAGGCAACTGCTATTCGCACCCCGTGTCATCCCTACCATTCAAATTTTCAGTTTTGGCGGGAAATGGTAGCTGCAGAAGAACAGAATTTTGGGTCGAGATTTAGGGATGTTTTAGAGACTCAACGGCTGAAACTCTTCGGGATGACGTGATTGGGCGTATCAGGCTTGGTAAAGGCCACGTGGTTCGACTGAATTTGGTCAGATAATCCGAGAGAAGGAAACAGAGTGTCACGGGTTATGGTTAGTCCATTCCGAGTTCTAAGTGTGTGATCGAGAGGTTTCCATGTGCCTGCTCCGTGTTATACCACTTCTGGATGATGACTCAGCATGTAGGGAGTGTGTTTGAAGCAAATCAAGGCTCGGAGGAGATTAAAAAGGGTAAGAAAATATTCCCGGAATATTTTCCTTAATGCCGAGTAATGGAGAAATATATGGAGTTATGGAGGAGATTTCTTGTGCATGAGAGGCTATATAAGGTGTTGAGGAGTATTAGAGCGCGGAGGGAGCGATAGGGGAGAGTTAGGAGAGGATACAGAGCGAGAAAATAGAGTTGCAGAGCAATTCTGCTTCTGCTGCATGAAGATGAACATGAAGAACATATTACTGTGAAAGACGATCGTTTTAAGCGTCTTATATTTTTGTAGTCTGTAACGGTCCATTAGCAACGGTTATCTTTAGTTCACAACAACTGCTTTGTAACGGCGAGTTTGTAACTTCACTACATCGTTGCAAACTCGATGTTTTTGTTATTTCTCTTCATTTTCACCATTGTAAACACTTTTCGAGCCATAAAATCTTTTGAGAGTGTCTACAACATGAGGTGCTAAATCCATCACTGGGAGGGCCGGTTTGGAGGATCGTTTTTTGGGTTTTGGTTAATCTCTGTTCGTGACAGACAGGGGAGAAGAGGACTGGAAGCTGCCGCCGCCATGTTTGAGAGCACAATACCAAGAGAAGAGGAAGTGATATTGGTTTAATCTTTCTTCTCTTGTTATTGTTTTTGATGGGTTTTAAGAAACCCTTTGATATGTTCTAAACCTTTTGTAGCTAGGGTTCTATGGAGAAAACTACTTTTAGCATTAAGACAATTTGAATCAATTTTGAATAATTTGGTATTAGGCTATATGAATTGAATTTCGAAATCCAATAATTATGGTTTATTGATTTTACAAAGAATACATGTTGTTGCCTCACCGGCTTTGTACGACACAATAGCCTAAGTTCATTAATTCGTGTAGGTTACAATTTTATGTGTTAGTATTTGATAATCCATGCTTAGGTTGATTCTTTTGATGGGTTATGCTTAGACGAAGCAAATAATTATTGTGAACTTATAATTTATGTTTTCGATAATTTTTCGTCATTATAATTTGATAGGTTATGCTTAAAGAATTTGATGGACTATATTTAGGAGATGCGAGTTTATGATGGAAAATCATACCAATAATAGGTGTTGCAATAGAACTGAGATATATACATAATTGGAATTCGATTTCTTTTTGGTGCAAAATTATAAATAGTAGTGGAATCCGTAGACCCTGGTTACTGTCTTTCTCATCGTATTTAAGTAATTCTCTTTGTTTTCATTTTATTAAATTCCTTGATTCTAAAAATCCCAAAAACATCATTCTGGTTAATTAATTAGATATTGGTTACGGTATTTCCACCGCTCCTGTGGGTTCGACCCGTACTTGCCTCTGTCTACTAGTTATACACCGTGCGATTCTTTGTTATTATAAATAGGCAATCCCGAAAGCCTATTAATTTTTGGCGCCGCCGACGCGGACTTGTATTTAGATTTGTTTTAGGTTTATTTTTATTTTTTTTGTTCTCTTTTACGCTTTTGGTATTGTTTGATTCTTTTCAGATTTGTAGCGAAGCTACAAGGAAACAAAAAAGTGCTATAAAAGGAAAGCATCGCCAAAGAAGGAAAGAAAAGAGGAATCTGAAAGGAGTGAAGAAGAAGATTTTGTATATAGTTATTTTATTTCTTTTTATTTTTAGAAAATGTAAATAGGGGTTTCATTGTTGTAATTTTTCTTTTTATTTTTGGACACTTTCTGGACTTTATTTTTGGACTTGGACATTATTTTTAAAACCCTAAGGAAGGGTTAAAAAAATTAAACAAAACTGTTTGCAGGGAAGGGACGATTCACGATCTTTGTCTCGCCCCTCGGGTTTGTACACTAACATAGGAGTCGGTGGCCTGAGTCGACTTCAACGGTTCATCACCCGTCTGGTACGGGAGGTAAGACTCTATCCACCCATGAATCCCTTGTCAGTGGGTTTTATTTGAAAACACAAACCCGTGCAAAAATAAAATGTCGAACTGGTATTACAATAGCCAATACAACGAATATCCGACTGATTTTCAAAATGGACATTACTTTGACCATAGTGTGAATAGTGGTTGGGAACATCAAACTTTTGAAGGATATGGTCCATACCATGGTGAGCCCAATTACTATACACACGCCAACCGGTCGTACGAGCAAAATTCCTCTCTACTAGAGTCAACACGTAAGTTAGCTGAGTCGACACGTAAGTTAGCAGAAATGAATAACTTAGTTATGGACGAAAGCAATACAACGAGTGAACTTTCTTTCTTAGATTCAATCAGGAAGTCATGTGAGTCGACTCAGAACCTTTTGTTAGAGGCCCAGAAAATAACTGCTCAAAATAATCATAATTTCCAATATAGTGTTTCCAATAGTACCCTTGAAAATGAGGATAGTTATTTACATAATCAAGATGACGAGGTTAGAATTGGTAACACTACCTATTTAGGTTCAACCATTTTCATGCTATTATGATGATTATGATGAGGAGTGCTGATGAAGAATCTGAAATATGTAGGCATAGTGATCAGGAATTTGTTACTCCAATTGAGCTTTATAATGACAGTAATATTTCTGGTTCAAATCCAAATAATTTTAATAATTATTCACCTATTCAAAAGGATGAGGATTTGACTAGAAATACCCCCGTTTTAGACGATGTAGTATTTCCTTTTCACGAAGCCGATGATAGTTTTGAGGAACGAGTTTATTCTGAGAATATTGTTTTAGAGTCTAGCGATTTAGAAACATTAGACTTAGAAAAAGAAAATTAACTTGTAAAGATGAGTGAGGATGAACCTGACTTAGAAGAATCAATTGACCATTTTCAGGAATCTGATGACCTAGAAATTAGGGAAGTTGTGACTAGTCTTTCTAGAGACCCTGAAAACTCTAAGTTTGGGGTGATTATCATTCTCCATGTGCATTAACTCTTAGAAAGGTCCCTCACTTGGGACTTGACATATGTGCCTCAACCATTTTACAAGATTATCTTCATACACGTTTTCCTGAACCTAATGATGTCCAGAAAGAAGTTCAGTTGTTAGAAACCCATCCTCTGGTTGATGTGGTTAGCACAGGCTACGATACCTCGATTGACTTTGTTTTCCCACCAAAAACTTTTTCTTCAATTGTGGGAACTTATGAAATTCAAATGTGTCAAATATTAAGTTTTAAGACTAAACCTAATTACTTTAGGAGATTAGGGTCGACACATTTGTTTAAGGAAGACCACCACTCTTTTTGTGGTCAACTGTGTGAGTCAAATCTGATTGACTTAGAGGATCCGCAATTATTTAGGTTATTATTATGTGCTTCTAAGTTTTTATTTGAGTTTTTCCAGACTCTAGTTACTGAACATTCGGATCTAACTTTTGAGGAAATGCAACTTAGGAAAATATGTTATCTAGACCCAGTTATAGAACCTGAACCATAGCTAGATGTAGTTGTCTTAAACATGAAACTAGACAAGGGTGTGATTTATTTGTTAACTTTCTTGGCATGTTGCAGTTTCCTTTTAATTGTGATAGCCCTATTTGGTTTTGGTGATCCGCAGTTATTCCGTCTATTACTTTATGATTCTATGAGGTGACTAATTCCTTCCGATGTCTGGCTGAAGACTTTAAACTTAGCACTTCTTGGGAGGTACCCCATGCTCATGCAACACGGTAATATCTTTCCTTAACTCTTTGCTTCAAGTGGTAACAGTTTCTCCTTGTTCATGCTTTTAATTTTATCTTTAGAACATTGAGGACAATGTTAGATTTAAGTTTGGGGGTATGGGAGAAACTTTTTAGTTGCAGTACAAATAAATAAACTCCAGAGACTAGAAATTTATGCTTATTAAGGTTGGCACTAACCAATCTAAGTGGATGGGAACATCTTGGTTGTAGGAGTTGAGGAACCAATCTGATTAGATGGAAACATCTATAGAGTCTATTCATAAAAGCACAGATCTCAGGTGTTAGAAAAAAAAAACATGGTAGTTTCGCCATATCTCGTTGAATCCTTTTCACCTTCTGTTTTTATTTTTCTTTTCTTATAAGTGATTTGGTGGGGCACACGATTCAAGTTGTTACCATTGCTAGGGTGAAATAAAGTGATTGAGATACCAAAAAAAAAATAAAAAAATGAAAAAATAAAATAAAAAAGAAATAAAATAAAAATAAAAAATGAAAGTCCATCAGACCAACCGGAATAAATTTTAATAAAGTCGACCACTGGTGCCCTTGTATATGCCAGTTGTGTTGACCTAGAGTTAGGATTATCGACCGCTGGTCCCCTTGTATATGAGATACCAAAAAAAAAAAATGAAAAAAAAATAAAATGAAATGAAAGACCATCAGACCAACCGAAATAAATTTTAATAAAGTCGACCACTGGTGCCCTTGTATATGCCAGTTGTGTTGACCTAGAGTTAGGATTATCGACTGCTGGTCCCCTTGTATATGCTAGTTTTGTTGATATTAGTTTGACCGGTATCTCAGTCCATTAGGATAGTTTCACCTTGGCAGAGGCCTTCAAACAGATATGGGAAACACCGTTCACCTTAGTCAACATCAAAACCATCTACATTTTTCTCTACATCCATCTTCTTAATCTTTCCATGTGATTGGTTGACTCAGGTTATGATGTATATATGAATTTTAGTATGCTTGAGTGCAAACTCGTGTACAACAATTGGAATTTAGCATCAGGGTACTTCCTCCTATAGACAATGATTGTATGCCAACCAAGGAGATTCTTTAGTGCCTTCCAAGGTTCTGCGTAGATAGCTAGGGTCTGGAGTATTGGTTTTGTGGGTACACCTCTGGTAAACCCTCCCAAGATCAACTCGGTCACTAGGGCCACCTAGTGAGTTAGGATTTTATTTTCTAGATTAGTTTTGCTCGAGGACTAGCAAATAATAAGTTTGGGGGTATTTGATAGACACATTTTTGTGTATGAATTGTCCTCAGTGTCTCCATTGTTAGTGCTTGATTTTATACTTATTATGGTGTTTTTATGTTTGTGTAGGTGTTTTTGGAGAAATACACTTGTGTGGAAAAAGTTGCTTAAAAAGTGCTATTTGGACCCCCTGGAGAAAAGTACTAAAAGCACCCTCATTTTGGATAAGGGCACCCCCAGGCACCCCTCAAGGCAACTGCTATTCGCACCCCGTCTCTGTTAGGGGGAGGTCATCCCTACCATTCAAATTTTCAGTTTTGGCGGGAAATGGTAGCTGCAGAAGAACAAAATTTTGGGTCAAGATTTAGGGATGTTTTAGAGAGACTCAACGGCTGAAACTCTTCGGGATGACGTGATTGGGCGTATCAGGCTTGGTAAAGGCCTGTGGTTCGACTGAATTTGGTCAGATAATCCGAGAGAAGGAAACAGAGTGCCACGGGTTATGGTTAGTCCATTCCGAGTTCTAAGTGTGTGATCGAGAGGTTTTCATGTGCCTGCTCCGTGTTATACCACTTCTGGATGATGACTCAACGTGTAGGGAGTGTGTTTGAAGAAAATCAAGGCTCGAAGGAGATTAAAAAGGGTAAGAAAATATTCCCGGAATATTTTCTTTAATGCCGAGTAATGGAGAAATATATGGAGTTATTGAGGAGATTTCTTGTGCATGAGAGGCTATATAAGGTGTTGAGGAGTATTAGAGCGCGGAGGGAGCGATAGGTGAGAGTTAAGAGAGGATACAGAGCGAGAAAATAGAGTTGCTGAGCAATTCTGCTGCTGCTGCATGAAGATGAACATGAAGAACATATTACTGTGAAAGACAGGGCGTTTTAAGCGTCTTATATTTTGTGTCCAGTAACGGTCCATTAGCAACGATTATCTTGATTCACAACAATCGCTTTATAACGGCGAGTTTGTAACTTCACTACATCGTTGCAAACTCGCTGCTTTTGTTATTTCTCTTCATTTTCACCATTGCAAACACTTTTCGAGCCATAAAATAATCTTTTGAGAGTGTCTACAACATGAGGTGCTAAATCCATCACTGGGAGGGCCGGTTTGGAGGATCGTTTTTTGGGTTTTGGTTAATCTCTGTTCGTGACAGACAGGGGAGAAGAGGACTGGAAGCTGCCGCCGCCGTGTTTGAGAGCACAAGACCAAGAGAAGAGGAAGTGATATTGGTTTAATCTTTCTTCTCTTGTTATTGTTTTTGATGGGTTTTAAGAAACCCTTTGATATGTTCTAAACCTTTTGTAGCTAGGGTTCTATGGAGAAAACTACTTCTAGCATTAAGACCATTTGAATCGATTTTGAATAATTTGGTATTAGGCTATATGAATTGAATTTCGAAATCCAATAATTATGGTTTATTGATTTTACAAAGAATACATGTTGTTGCCTCACCGGCTTTGTACGACACAATAGCCTAAGTTTATTAATTCGTGTAGGTTACAATTTTATGTGTTAGTATTTGATAATCCATGCTTAGGTTGATTCTTTTGATGGGTTATGCTTAGACGAAGCAAATAATTATTGTGAACCTATAATTTATGTTTTCGATAATTCTCTCGTCATTATAATTTGATAGGTCATGCTTAGAGAATTTGATGGACTATACTTAGGAGATGCGAGTTTATGATCGAAAATCATACCAATAATAGGTGTTGCAATAGAACTGAGATATACATAACTGGAATTCGATTTATTTTTGGTGCAAAATTATAAATAGTAGTGGAATCCGTAGACCCTGGTTACTGTCTTTCTCATTGTATTTAAGTAATTCTCTTTGTTTTCATTTTATTAAATTCCTTGATTCTAAAAATCCCAAAAACATCATTCCTGGTTAATTAATTAGATATTGGTTATGGTATTTCCACCGCTCCCTGTGGGTTCGACACGTACTTGCCTCTGTCTACTAGTTAGAACCGTGCGATTGTGGTTATTATAAATAGGCAATCCCGAAAGCCTATCAATTAACTAGGGTTTTGGTCTGGCGGTCTACGGCACGTGTGTTCACCCACGATGAGAATGTGAGCAAGTCGTGCAATCAGTTGGAAGCGTCAGCAAAGTAGTGGGTGGAAAATTAACCAAGTTTCCGCACGATGAGCAACTGGTTTTAACACGATTTCCCACTTCCCCACTCTATGATTCCAGCAAACTGTCACGCTTCATGGGATCATGGTGTTTTCAACTCCGCATTATAAAACGTATCTGAATCCTGATTGAAAGAACAAGATTCGAACACTCGAACATTCGCCAAAAACGAGCAATTTCTCATCAAAGTTCATACAGACAATCTTTCGTCTACACGAACTCAGAGAAATCACTCTCAATTGAGAAAAATTAAATCATTCAGAGCGTTCTTATGCTGAATTCACAACACACCTACAATCTCAGATCACCATTGATCTCACGCATTTCTCAGCTTCCCTCTTACAGATCAACCCATCCTCTCTTGTGACCGAATTGACTATGAAACGGCCATTGTTCTTGGTTTAGGCCGGAGTCTTACAGATTGATCTCTCGAACTTAAAGCACTCCCTTCTTGCAGTGCATCTGTGTGAGGTTCAATATTTCACTCGGTTCAAAGAGTCTCCACACGGTCGACTCTTCAATTCCGTAAAAACCTGCAAATCGTTTTTCCCCATCTACATTCACCTAAACCTTCATGATCATAAATATCTTGATTTGATGTTGTTGCATCAACAAATTCAATGATAATGATTTATTCTAATGATTATCAAACTAATCTATTAACTTAACTAATTATATTTAACCACTAAACATGATTAGTAAGGGGTAGATTAGGAATTAGATAAAATGCTTAGATAAGGGGTGACCCTGATTTGATATTTAAATCCAGTTTTTGTCTTTTTCCTCTATCCCCAATTAGTTTTTTTATCCCCCAATTGCGCGTTCTTTAAAAATCTTGTCCATTAAAAAATAAATTACCTTAATACCCTCACTTATAATATTATTTTTTATTTCAAAATATAACAAATTCCTCTCTATCACACCACCACCACAACCACCACCACCACCACCACCTACTAATTACAACCACCAGTAACATTCCACCACCACCGATGTTACCACCAGCGACGGCGACCACCACCGCTTACTAGCTACAACCACCACTAATATTCCACCACCAGCGATGCTATCGCCACCACAGACGCTACCATAATTTTGTGTCAACAATGAAAGTTGATCCATTAAAAGTTAGAAAAATAACTTTGCTAATACATATTCCAGTTTCTTTTTGTGTCAACAATGGAAGCTATCCCCGTGAACGGAGTCAACTTTGGGTCGGAGTCAACAACCAAAGTTGACACAAATAACTAAAAAATATCTCAGTTCAGATGTGTAAACAATGAAAGTTAATCCCAGTGGAGTCAGCAATCAAAGTTGACATAATTACTAAAAAATACTCCGTTTTTTTTGTATGTCAGCAATGGAAGTTTATCCAGTGAATGAAGTCAACAACCAAAGTTGATATAAATAATTGAAAAATATCCTAGTTCAGTTGTGTCAACAAAGGAAGCTCATCCTAGTGAATGGGATCAACAACCAAAGTTGACACACTAACTGAATACTGCAGCTTTTTTGTGTCAAACAATGGAAGTTGATCCTAGCGAATGGAGTCAACAACCATAATTGATTCCAAAAGTTGGTGTCAACAACAAAAGTTGATCAAAAAATTGATGTACTAAAATTAGTGAACCTGGCGTGAATCGAACACGCGCCTTTTGACGTGGAGTCAGTTATGCTACCATTGCACCACAAATTCGTATAAAGGGATACCATGTAGTTTGCAAGGATCAAGAACTGAAACACCAAATAACAAAAGTTGCGTTGAAGTCACATCTAGCTGCACAATATATTACTTTTTAATAAGTTTAAGAAATTTGTCTAAGAGAGGAACCATGCAACGTCGAAATTCTGGAAATTGTGTTACTCGAGCACTGCTGCAAACACAACAACCACCGTGCTGCCACCTCTGCAACAACACCTGCCACCACCACCACCACAACATCCACTACCAGCACCACTGCTACAAACACACTAACAAATACTACATCATATTTTCCTCGGGGATTCGCATATTCACTTCTATGTCACATTTCTCTTGCTGGAAGCATGAGAAACCAAATAAGAATTTACACTCTTTCGGAAACATAAACAATAATAAATACACAATCAATTGATATGAAACTAAAAACAAGTTCACCCAAATTAACTAATACTCAGTTATAACGGATGCTTTACAAGGATCTCTTCTTTTAATTATCACATATCCTCTATAAGTGAACTGGTGTATTATTTTACAATGAACACGAAATGATAGAATAAGTATCTAGTTGGATCAAGCATCTGAATTACATGACCCTGTCACCCTTGATTTTAATGTGTCCGCGAACAACAATTATATTTTGCGTAAATATGAGGCACTGCTTGTACATAACTATAAATAACTAGTTACAACAAAACTCTAAAACTAATGTGATTATTTTCGACATTTAACAAAGTATGGTTACTGAAAATCATTGCAAAGCTTCATACAGTCACAATGATTCAACAAAGTTCAAGTTCATCATTCTTTCACGTGCTTACCATCTCTGATTATCATGCATAACCCAGCTTCTGGTGCTTCATCTTCTATTTCCTTCTCTGCTTGGACATGGCTAGGATGGTATGCATTTTAAGACATCAAACACCATCAATATTTTCTTGCACAGATTCACTGCTACCCTCCTTGTCAGATTCACTTGTACTAAAATCAGAATATCAATTTCTAAAGCTAACTAAAACCAGAACATCAATTTCCAAATCTTAGTTACTATTAAAATCAAAGAATTTTCTCATCAAGAAAGCTAAGTTTTCCAAAACCAACAACACGAATACAAATGAATAATTCAATAAACATGAATAAGAACGTATATAACCCTAAATTTGTTTGAAACATTAACAAACCGCTTCAGTTTGAAACAACAACAATATTAATCAATTAGTCAAAATATACTAACGAATCAGTAACAAATCAAGAAAAATGATATCTTTTAAAACAAAAATAACATCAATAGATTAGTTGTTGAGCTTAGAATTACCTGAAATCGAAACCTAAAATCAGACCCTCTCGATCTAGGGCATCTTTAACTAAGTTGGAAATACCATTAAAAATATAGAAGAAGAAGATGAACTACCGATGATGATTTTTTCTCAATCTCAGTTCAATCTTCAACTGATTTCCTCCCAAAATATATTTCTCTCGGTTGTTCTCTGTCGATTATGTTTCGTCACGACAATCAGTTGAAATCGAACATAAAAATAGTGATAAAACTACGAAATCGAAAGCCAAAAATCAATTTTTTCGATCTCTGAATTTGGAAAATTAATTTTTAACCTAAGAAGACGAAGAACAATAAATAGCAGGTTGAAAATCGAGCAAAATAGTGATAAATCTGTTGTTGATAGTGGAGGACATGGTGGTGGCGGCGATGAAGCTGGTGGTGTTAGTTGCAGAGGTGCTGGTGGTGAGTTCAAAGAGAAGAAGAGAGAAGAAAGAAATAAAATTTTCATATTTCGAAGTGAAAATGAAGTGATTCGATCTAACAGAGGATTAAAGAGAAAGGGTAAATATGGAAAGAAAAGGAAATGTTAATGGGCTTATAGATGGAAAAAGGTGTATTTATTGTATGATAAGGGTATTTCTAAAGCTCATCAAAACAAGGGGTATTTATCCAATTTTCACTTTCCGCTTGTAACATAGTCTCTCTTGAGAGTTTCCATGTATGCTTTTTAACCTTTCAAGGTAACCAATAGTAAAGTAACTGTTAATTTAGCACTGAGAACATAAGTTTAGGATTGATTGTGAGTGAAGTGGTTATAAGCCGTAGAAACTTTCATCCTGGGTATAGACTCCCTGGCGAAGTATTGGCTGCTCTTACGCATAAAAGGGAAACCCAATTTTTTAATTACAAAATCAAGGTTTACATAAATAAAAAACTACAATTTATGTTTAAAATGTTATTCTCTCCTCTTTTGTAGGGAGTGTTGCTAGAAAAATATTTCTAAAACAAACAGTTCCAAATGTCCATAAAACAGACCATGGAAAGTCATCAGCGTCGCCCAATGGAATAAAACCTCACAAGGTAGTATTTACTACAATACTTGCAAACATGAAACACGAACACATAAACTCATTTCATCTTTTAGGAACTCACTGGTATTGAGTGAGAACCCTCACTCCATATCCCTTTCTCTAAGTTAATACTTACATCTTTTGCAAAATAGGTAAAACCTATAGATAATAATCCACTCCCCCTTACATAATGCTCCAAGAAGTCATATGTTGTAGTAAGATACTACATAATAATTCTCCCTCTTTTTGTCAAAAAATTGGTAAATGCGAAGAATATGCATTATGACGAATTAAACAAAAGAGTATTCAAGACTAAAGAACACATACAAGCTTTTAGTTTATACGATTTTTTTTTTTTTGTGCGTCAAGGAGACGTAAAGGTACAAGTATATCCTACAATTCCACATCCACTCTCCCCACAAAGATATTACGCTTAAGCACAAGTTCAAAAAAACTCTCCCCCATTTGATGTCATCCCCGAAAGAACAACATGAGCGACCTTGACTCTAATCACAAGAGAAAGATTTTCTTTGGACATTAACAAATTTACTCGCCAGTTACGAACAAAGTAAATTTGTATCCCAATTTTCTTTCTTCTCGCCAGTTACGAACAAAGAAGTTAAAAATAGTGATCTTAATATTAGAGGTACTAAGATACAAGATTTTCGCGAGAAAAATAATCATTGACAAAAACTATTTTCTAGCAAGTTACGAACAAGAGAACAATTAATGCGATATGACTCAACATAAGAATTATAACTTTTCTAGCCATGTACGAACGTAGAGATTAAATTTGACCCCTTATCCCCTGGCGGTTATGCAATCAAGGAAGTAAGTAGATTCCTAGAGAATATCTTATGGAATCCTGTAGTAGTATATTCAGAAAAAGCGTAATCGTGGAGAGATTAATACTGCCATTCTCAAAATTGTTTACTCTTTTTTTTTGCAAGGGTTAAGAGCTTAACCTATGAGAAAATATGAGATGTATGTTCTAATCACTAGAATATGATAGCAAAGAACAAATCTCATAAAATAAGAAATACATATATATATATATATATAAATAATCCAAGAATATTAGGTATTGCAAGATGATAGTATTTGGAATAGCTAATGTAACACATAAAAACTACTCCAAAAGCTAGTGTTACTCCTTAAACAATAAGAATAAATTCCTACAAGGAGTTAACTAGTAAAAAGATATAAGAAAGCATCCAAACCTAGCTAACAGAATTAAACTTCATCAATCTCCTCGTACCTTTCAAGCACCCCATCATAGAACGAGTCACTGAGATCCTTGATACGTTTAACGGTGGAGAGACCATGTTCGTGAGTTAAGATTCCTACCTTACGGTTAACAATAAGAATTCCCTAGCTTTTCTTGCATTCTATGATGAGCTTCTTCATGTTTCTGATCACGAGCTTCTGTTTTTCAAGAATTTTAGTTTGGCCATCTATTAGGTGATTCAATTGCAATTTCAACCTTAGAACCCTTACAAGAACTTTTTTTCCTTTATTGATTATGTATACCAATATTTTTGTTCTTTCATTATAGCCACCCTTTTTCTTGAGGCACCTTGCAATGAGCTTTTTCTTTGACGTCTTCTTCATCAAGGATGACAGTTTCATGAGGTTTCTTTGAGCTTCCCATTCTTCTGATGAACATAGTTGAAGATATCTAACAGCTATATATAATGTTCATGACTAAGAGTTAGAAGAAAATTAGGAAACTATAGACTTACGCGGAAAGGCATCTAGTAGGGTTACTGTTCACGTGAACTGATGAGTTCGCGGACCATACAGAGAAGCAATGCAATAGAGATTTCGAGTGTAAGGCCCATTATAAGACAAAATTAATGAATTTAAGGTATATTGAAGGGAACCTTATTCATTACTTGAGATAACTCATTATCATAATTGTAATTACAGTTCTGATGTTTCCGTGCAATCCTCATAGCTCCCAAGATAATTTTGAGGATGAAAATACTAAGTAGTGACAGGGTGAGAAAGTAACTTACTATTCGTATCTACAATAGATAAATTGAGATTGTTTATCTTATTATAAGAGTAACTCTTACCTTTTGCTTCTTCTATTGCACACATTAGGAGGAGTTTTAAGTCGTCCATCTTCTTCCAAGGGGGACCTAATCAATAGTTTTTCTTGTCTTTTGGGCCTGTTTAGATCACATGAATGTTTATCATACATTCTGAAAGAAGAAAGTCGAGGTCCTCGTGAAATTTGTTTTAGAGAGTAGAGGTTATCAGAACTTCGATTCTCAATTTTGGATTTTCTAGGCGAACTATGTTTATCAGTGAGAAGTCTAATATAGGAAATATCCCTGTTATTGGATAATTTAGCATGAGAGTATCTTGACTTATGAATATTCAAGTAAAATCTTGAATATTTTTATCACAAGATTTTTGGGTAATGATGTGCCTAGGATCGATTGGAGATGTTGACAAACTTTTCACCTCCTTAATTGCAAAAGAAAACAACTTTTGAAGACTAGTAATTTGCTTCTTTGTATAAAAACAATCCAGTATGAGATGACCCTTTTTACCGCAATGAGAATTTTTTTTTCAAGGTATCAGATGAAACACTTGGATCATAACTTAGCTCAAAAGCTCCCTTAGAAGTTGTTTTCCGATACGAGATTCTCAATCGTTTCCCAGTTAAAACATGCGTAACTTTCTCAACATTAGGTGTTGGAGAAGAATTACACTTCAAAACGGTATTTTTCTCTCTCAAGCATCTGCACTGCTCCTGAGATATTAGAAGATTGGACTCAGCTTTATCTTTTAGTAAGCGAAGCTTATCCATCTCAAAGGCATGAGACTCAATAACACATTTTTCTCGAGCAATAGCTTTTTTGATAGTATCCTCAAGAATATCAACCTTTTCTTTCTAAGTTTTAATTATTGAACAAGTTTTGATAATGTTAGAAAAAGATTCAACAGCTTCACAGAGCACACGTTCTCTGTTAAGAGATATTGATTGAGTTCATCAGCATACTGAGCATACTTATCTTGAAGGTCTCTGATCTAGGAGGCTTGATATTCAATGATCTTAGAAGAGTCATCGCAGCTTTTGGCAAGATCATTCTCTGATTTAGATTTTGTACTATTAGAAGCTTCAGTTAGTTTATCTTTACCTCTGGATTTGGAAGAATTAACTAAGGAGTGATCAGGTAATTCCCAAGCACTTGGCATGATCAAAACCATTTTGTGCCATTATGTCATACGTAAATACAGGTGTTAGAACGTTTACAAACATATACTTGTTAGGTCTAAAGGTGTTTGCTTGCTATGATACCAATTGAAAATGCGGGGGTACCAAGTATAAAAAGACGAGGGTACCCAAATACACCGCAATCTTTTAATTTCAACCTATAAGTCCTCTACCGAATGTGATCGTCTATGGACAGAGTCGAGACAATACAACGATTCGGTTCACACTTCGTGTGATCGTATATGGATACAAGATCGAGACAATACGGTAACAAGATCACTTGTGTGATTGACTATGGATGCAAGATCGAGACGATACGACAACAAAGTGTGTACTTGATAATAGGTTCGGTAATAACCGAAACTCTATAGGATCACTATCAAGTATTACGGAGTTAACGCACTTGTGTATTTTACTTAATTATAATAACAATTATAATGCGAAAAAAAAAACTAATATAGTTTTGTTAACGAGGAAACCGCAAATGCAGAAAACCCCCGGGACCTAGTCCAGTTTTGAATACTCTCAGAATTAAGCCACTATACAAAATATAATACCAACTTCGTATAGTTGAGACCAAGCAGACTACCCCTAGCTACTTAGTTCCCTCAGTATCCCTGCGCCTTCGACTTCTAGAGTCATGCACGTGAATAGCAAGTCCTTTGGATCGTATTCCAAACAACAAAGGAAGAATCTGCTTGGTAACCACTCTAATCAATCTTGTTACAAGATATAAATGCGTCGTTGATAAAGGCTCTTATGTTTAATCTAATAAACTCGTTTGTCTGGTTAGATCAATCCAAACAATAACTACCGAAATTGTCAAGTCTAGATTCACACTCAATCAATATAGATCTCAAAGAGAAATATAGAGAATGCCGATATCACGCAACTAATCAATTAAATCTATCAAAGATAAATCGATTCTAGTTGGATCCCAGCCGATCAAGGTTTGTGCACTAAATCCACAAGATACGAAAACTAATAAGAATTCTTCTTCGTCTTCAAATCTTTTATTGCCTTCAAATACCTGCACAACACCACTTGAATCTCTTGTGATCAATCACACACACAACGAAGTATGTTAACAATGGATTATCACAAGATGTCTTTAGATCTAACAACAGTTCTAAAGACCCTGTCGATACTTTGATCTAGTCTGAGTGAATCTTATATCAGAAGAGAAGATTCTCAAGAATAAACAAACTAGGTGCAATCAAAGTTTCAATAACTGTTAGTCAATCAAATCAAATCGAAAACTAACAACACTACAATTATCTAGTTTCCCACCAACGGTACTCGTAGAGCTTCTTGATCCCACATAAGTCTTTAAACGAGCGACCTAAGAGATTTCACCTAATTAGGATACTTTCCTCTCCGAATAGACGGCTCCACAAGAAACAATAAGAAATGAAGTTTGCCTGTCTCTTAGCATAGTTTGCTAGAAATGCAAACTTAAGTATTTATACGCCAAAGATGTTTGGACACTAAGGAATTTCTAAAGCCGAAAATATTCTCAAGATTTGCAATGAATGCCCAAATTCGGTTTTCCTAATTCCAATAAATGTTTGTCCAATATTTCCGAAATCTCTCATAGAAAATCTCCAATTAGTAAATACACATTACTAATTTTTATTCTCTAGAGCTATGCATTAATTGATGGTAATTAAAGCATATAAAACCAAAAACCTTAATTAAAAGATTTTTGATTTATTTCGGCACAAGATCACCTTGAGTACCAAGGAATATCTTTGAACAATAAATGATAAGAGTTAATGCTCGTGTTCAAAGTATGTTGACATCTTTTCACTGCAAATCCTTATTTTATATTTACATGGATTTACTTTTTGGAATCGGTTCTACCACACTTTCAAACAAGTTTAGAATTGTTTTACCAGTATTCCAAGACTACTATGTGATTGGTCATACCGAATCACAATGGTTAGTTGATCGGTCCTACCAAATCACATACATGGGTTGATGAGTGCCAAATAGTGCATATTTATACACCTTTTTATTGGCATTTTACTCATCTTTTGTACTCAGAAATCAGATATTATCCCAGATTCTGTGTTTTCTTTGTTTTCAAGAATAAATATTTGTATTAATTAATTTTGTGTTTTTAGGTAATAAATAAAGTTCGGAGAATCTGAGGAGCCAAAAGAGCGAAGAATTAGAGTCAAGCGTCTATGGAGCAGAAAGCCAAAGCCCGCGCGCGCATCAGTTACAACCCAACAAGGAGCAACCCATCCACAAGAAATGGGCCCAAGCTATCCAAGACCCGTGACCCGGATCCGAGCCCATCCAACACGAGTCGTTGAGATCACACCTAGTTGCATCCTACGGTCGCTGCTTCCACGCGCATCGAAGATTGTTGCTCCCGCTCAACACCAAATCACTCCGAGTCTCTCTCAGCCGTTCAGATCTCCCTTAGCTACATCCTACGCTCGCTCAGCCCGTTCCATCAGCACTTGATGTGCCCGCTTCACAAAATAGTACCTATATAACCCCATCAGCCAAAACCTAACCCTATTCTCTTCTCTTCTCCCATACCTCTTCACCCGACACTCTCAGAGCTCTGCTCTTCTTCTCTTCTCCCGACCGTGCTCTCAGAGCAGACAACACCACCTTACCTTCAATCTCCTTTCCCATACCTCCATACCCCGAGTAACCGCAACAGCCGCACCACCTCTCTAGCTCTTGTTTTCTCTCTCTTAGCTTCTCCAACCCTAGAAGCTAACTTAGAGAAAATAAGAGCTAGGGTTTCACCAACTATGGACGCATGGAGTAGCTGAAGTTGAATTGACAGAAGAGAGAGCGGATTGAGCGACGTGGGTGAGAGATTTTATTTTTTTTATTTCGATTTTTGGAATTAAATTAGGGTTTTGAAGTTTGGATGTATAAATAGGTTGAACTGTTTTTGTTGGAGGGTATGCACAGGCTAGCTTGAGCACAAACTTAGTATAATTTGTAGTTTAATTATCTTAGTATGTTCTAATTCTATCGCCCGGGGTGTTTGATGAAACCCTGTTCATATGCTAAGTTAATCCAAATCAAAATTTGTGTCTTGTTATGCTTAATTGAGAAGAGTGATTGTATGATGTATGGATCAATTGTATTTGTGATAGTTTGTATTGTGATAAGACAAACTATACTAGGAATGAATTAGAGACAACGGTTGAATTGCTTTAGGAGTGATTAGTTAGCCAACAACCAAATAAGCTTGTGATAATTTGTACTTGTGAAAAGACAAGTTATACTAGGAGTAAATTAGGATAGTTTGCTAAAGAATACCTCCACCGAGGCCTTCAAAGGGAGGTATAAGACATGAATGGAGTCTGGTTAGCCTTAGCATAGGACTAGAGGTGGATTCACCACCCTGGCGCTTTCCACATTGTTACAATCCATTTAGATACCTTAGTTTAGAGTCACTTCAACTCAAACTCAGTCGCCCGACACACTAAACAACCATATTTGTGCTACATTCCTTAGAATTCAGTTTAGCAAGCCATAGATCATCTTAAGCACCACAAGTCCTTGTGGGATCGACCCGTACTTGCCACGTCTCCGATAGACGCCGTGCACTTGCGGTATAATTCGTAGGCTAAAATAACCCCATTCCAAGGCCTACCAAGTTTTTGGCGCCGCTGCCGGGGACTTGGCGTGTGCCCTGTGATCCATTGCTTGCCTTTACTGAGTTCATTTCACCCTGTACATATTCACTTTAAATTTTTGCTTTTAGTCCTGTTATTAGTATAACTTAGATGCTAGTGTAGTTTCCCTTCTCTGCATTTTCTATTACTTGTTGTTAACTTTATCAGTGCATTATAGTCAGCTTATCTCATTTGCACATCTGTATCGTTACCTAGTAATGTCATTTAGTGTAACCATCCTGTAATATCTCTGCATCTTATTAGCATCCCTCAGTAACCTATCCCATGATCATATTTAGCCTTGTAGTTTTAGCTATAACTTCATTAATATCATTGCCCTGCATATTAGTGCTACTTGTGATCATATAATATCATTGCCCTGCATATTAACTCCAGCCAGTCCAATCAAGCATAACAGCTAACAGTTTGCTCCTGTGCCAGTCCAATTATCTCAGTCAACATCTGGCCTAAGCTCAAGCCACCGACACGGTGTATCACCTTTGTTTCATTTCAGCCGTGTCATATCAAAGATAAAACATCTTGGCATTTCTCATCCATCAAGATACCCGTGATTAGCTTAGACCCACTCCATTGAATCGTGAATCTGTGAGTCTCAATCGCCCGGCTAGCAACTCAGCAAGAGCGGTTTTAAAATAGCTATCATGTCGTAGAGAAGTCGAGCTAATTTTAATCAAATTGTGCACATTGCCTTGCTTTAAACCGTGCAAGTTTTGAGAGCCGAACTTCCCATCCGAGAAAGGTACCCATATCCTATCTTTGCGCAAGCCTAAGGAGGAGAAGAAAGAGGCGACAACCGGAGTTTTGCAAAACTTTGAGCAACCCCGCAACTTATAATCCCGTGCCGTGCCTTGCTAGCTTTGTCTTCTTTGCCGTGCAAAGTTTTGTCGAGCCAATCCAGGGAAAGACAAGGAGCAAGACAATACGACCCACCGTGGCTAGAGCAGTTGGTCATTCTCAAAGCCCGTTGTACTTTTTATCTCGTGTGATGATCTGGATGCAAGCATATGGTGGTATTTGAGTTTTACTTTGGGTAGATGGACTTAGTATGTATGCATTGCACGATTTGTGAAACTAGGAGTGTACTGCCCTGCACCCCTGAGTCAATTTTAGTTCACCTAAGCACTACCCTGAGTGCATAATAAAACCGTGCTAGGAATTGTTCCATCCCTGTGCATTGTGTGTCGTGTGCAGTAACCCTTAGCTTCAACATCCTCTGTGCTCACCTTTCAGTTACCCTGTGCTCAATCCATCCCCGTAGTTTGTAGAGCTTGAGTGTAACCCGAGCATAACCCATTGTGCATACTCGCTTTGCATGATAAGCTAGACACCTTGCTTTGCATGTTGCTCCATCTCTGGAATTATTGACCATACCGTGACACTTGAGTGACCGTGTGGTAAACTTGAAGCCTGTGATTGAGTCTTGGCCTATACATGACCTGTAAATCAGAAACCATGTTTTGCATGATAGAATAGCTTTTTTGTGTTTGCAAGCATAACCCCGAGCGGGCCGCACGTAACCTAGTCTCGAGCATAAGCTAACCGTGCCGCGCATAAGCCGCACTGTGTAATCTTGTGTCATTTTTGAAGGTTTGCATTTCTCGTCTTTGTGTCTCTCTCAAGCAACATCATCCAAGACTCCCTGTGTGCTAAAATGTGAGTGCCATCTTTGTGTAATCAGGCATAAACCGAGCTGCACTCAAACCAAAGTGCATCATTTCAAACTGTGCACAAAACTATTGCATAAACCGAGTCTTTGGGAGGCTTACAAAGCTTGTTCTTTGCATCAAATTGAGGCCCACATACTGGGCTGTTCAACTGGGTTGTGCAACAAAACTGCACCTGCACATAACCTGGGCTTTGCACAACCATTGGGCTCAACCTAAGCTGCAGAAGCTGAGCATATAACTTGGGCTGCACAAACTGAAACCCAATTCCACTGGGCTGTCCCTTTACACAACAGCTGAAGCCCAACTGCTGGGCTGTGCAACCAAAGTTGTAGCCCATAACCACTGGGCTGACATAACCTGAGCTCTGCTCACAAACCTGGGCTGCATAAGCTGAAGCCCACTTACTGGGCTTTGCATTCTGAACTTTCAACCCACATAAGCCACACTGCTGGGCTTAAACCAAACTGAGCCCACAGTTCCACTGGGCTGTACTTTCCCCACAAAACCAAATAAGCCCACAAAAACCAAACAAGGAGCCCACATAAGCTGAGCTGTTGGGCTGGAACCCAGTTCCACTAGGCTTTACATTTCCAACAAACCAAAGCCCAATAAACCAAAACCCTCTTAAACCAAAACTGAGCCCACTTTCCATAACCTATGGGTGTTTCTTTTTGAGTTAAAACCATGTCAGGATTTTGGTCTGCATCTGGGGATGGAAACAAATCCATTAGAGAGCTTGCTTATGGGCATGCCTCACAGTATGAACTCCCCACATACCATAATGATTTTAGGGAATATTATGAGCCTTGTCAGGGCCCCGACTTCACATACCCTAATCATTATGAGCACCTGTATCATTCACCACAAGTTGAAAATGAACACTTTCCTCATACCCAGTCATCACTTTTAGATCAATTAGAAGCTCAAGTATCTGCTTTGGAAAGGCAATTACATGAGCAATCTGTCAAATCTAACTCCCCTAGGCAATCTGAAATGCATGCTTGTACCTTATGTGGTAGCTTAGACCACCCTGCTGAGAACTGCTACATTTTACATGAGTTTAGGCAGTCTAGGGAAAGCCAAGATAACCATGCACACATGCATCATCCATCACAGTGGGAAGTTGAACAATGTTATACTCCCCCAACCCCTTGTATGCAATCACTAATGGAAGAGCTCATAGAGCAACACAATGATATACTTGGATGGAAAATGCATGATCATCCCTTCTCTAGTGAACCATATGCACAACCATACACTGAATATGAACCTAATCTAGAGGTAAATGAGTACACTAGAAATGCTAATAGGTAAATGCATTTTTGTTATGATGATGATTATGATATGTTATAAGAGCATATGCATGCAGAAAATATGATGGAATCTTTTGGTTCAGAGACGTTAGGCGTCTCTTCTGTGAACCCTATGAATGATACCTCTTCTAATATTCATACATGTGATATTAACTCTGAGCTTGGTTTTGTGAAATTCTTTAGTGAATGTGAGCATGCTTCACAACTTGTTTGTGACTTAGGAAAGGATGAATCTTCTGTTGACACTAATGTTCTTTTGGATCATGATATTATTGTTGTGTCTGATTCCCTGCCCATGTCACAATATGTTGCCTGCTCTGATGATTATGACATGGAGATTGATGAATTGTTCTATGCTGGTGAGCATGATTTACCTTTGTCTGACTTTAGGAAAGTGTGTGATGGTGCAAATGATTTTATAAATGAAAACAACTTAGATGTACCTAACCTCTCTCCTGAGTCACAAATTGAGACTCCTCCACCAAACCTAGGTGTAGCTTGTAACAAAATTGCAAAACCAACTTTTCTAAGAATGCCTAATCTAGGCCTAGAACTTTGTGCCTCCCAAGTCCTCTTGGACTATTTTGCATCAAAGTATAACACCTTTAGGGAACCACAGTTGGAATGTGTATGTCTGCCTGTTCTTAGCAAAACTCATTTTGAGTTAGACCTTGTGCATGATATACCTGTAAAATTACAAGATTTTGTGCTCAAAAACACACCTGTTGACAAGTTTAGGTTTGGGGGAGAATTCTTCTCATATGCAGCCTTACTTGCGCTCGCTTGTTATATTTGTGTAAGGCTGTTGATGTTTGTACATATTTTCTATTGGGTTGATCCTCAACTCTTTAGATTGTTAGTATATGGTGAATTTTCATTGTATATAATCCAGTAGGACTTGTTAATTTTTCTTTTCTTGATTCGGTTGAGTCTTCGTGTACATATATTGTGCTAATCCGATATGATCTCCGCTGAGAATGTTGGATTCTAGCCTTGATTAATGAAGCTCTAACCTTGCTCCTCCGACATCCGGTAATCTCTTCCCTTTTCTCTTATCAGCATAATTCTCTCGGTATGTGACTGTTTAAATTTTTCCTATCCGTCGACACATTGAGGACAATGTTTGATTTAGGTTTGGGGGTGCATTTGCATTTGCATATAGAGTTTTTAGTCTTTTTAATCTTTTATTTAAAAAAAAAAAAAAAAAAAAAAAAACTCTTTTTGTAAAAACCTCCAACTTTTAGAGATTTTAGAGTCACTAGCATGCTTCTAGCTATGTTTACATAGAGAGTCTGACCGAAATAACAGAAATTGGAAGTACCGGAGAACGCAATCGGGTTTCTTAGTTGATTAGAGCGTTAAAGTTGGATTTAACCATGCCGGAGGGCGAATTAGGTGATGTTTAGATATTCGGTAGTAGAATTGTGATCACCCATAGTGGAGACTACCCATTTTACATCAAGTGAGGCACCAACCTTCAATTTTTTGCAACTTTCTAGAAAAGCTGTTAGAGTGTGTGTCACCGTACGTCAATTCCGGGTAGGAATGGTGAGCAACCCAACTTCGCACCAATTTCAGCACTACTTTTGATCTCTTGAGTGCTAGTTTTTGTCAATCATGAGGGTGACGTTTAAAGATGAAAACTCATTCTAAATATCGATTTGCAGTTAGCATCACTCTCTCTCTCAATCAGCGGACCCATAGAAACACATCATCGTCAGCAAGCGGAGCAACATCAGAATATTTGAAGAAAAGTTGATATAGTCCAAGGTTACATACAACAAAAGAAAATAGGATGAGAATTAATGAAATTTATAAAATCAAGACAATATAAGTTGTGGAAAATTGAGTGATAAAGTCCTTTGTCCATGGAGTTAGTTGTTTCATTATTTTTATTTTCACTTATTGTAATTAAAAAAAAAAAAAAAAAAAAAAATATTGTAGTTTATTTTTAGTTTTGATACCACCATGGTAAAGAAGAATTCAAGAAGAAAAATCCAAACAACAAGGAAATTGAGTAGAAAAGTTAAAAATTGTCAAGTTTTTGTGAAGTTTAGAAGTTCATCATCAACAATTGAAGACCGAAGACCGAAGATTGAAGACGTTTCTATGGTTCCTATGAGAGATTGATGTTAATTGCCGATCGGGTAAGAAGTGAGTGAGTACTCCCACCCTTGCTAATGGTTGATTTCCTTTCTTAGAGATCATCAGAAAAAGATTCTTTTTGTCCACACCTCAGTGGAGTCTCCAGAATTTATTTCGGAAGGTTATCCTTCTTACCTACAACGTGTGCGGGATTTCTCTCTTTATTCCCGCCGCACACATGAGAGACTAAAAAAGCGATCTTTTTGAGTGCAATCATCATAAAACCCTAATAGTGAGGCGAAGTCGAGGCTTATGATCACAATCGAATCCGAATTCTTTCAGATGGTATGGTTACTTCTCGCTCAGCACTTAAGGATGAGAATGCGTTCTTTGGTAGTTCTAACTTCATGTTACTAGCATGCAGAAACTCTATGTCCTCATAGCTTCTTGGAGGCTTGAGACTCTTTTTACACTCTGAAGTTGGAGAAGGTTTTGTGGGTACACCTCTGGTAAACCCTCACGAGACTACAACTCGTTCACTAGGGACACCTAGGGGTTTAAAGGCTTAGTGCATACGCTAAATGCATTCGAGAGACCTGCGACAGGGGTATAGTTAGGATTTCTTCGTTTCTGTTTCACTTGAGGACAAGTAAAATTCAGGTTTGGGGGTATTTGATGAGTGCCAAATAGTGCATATTTATACACCTTTTTATTGGCATTTTACTCATCTTTTGTACTCAGAAATCAGATATTATCCCAGATTCTGTGTTTTCTTTGTTTTCAAGAATAAATATTTGTATTAATTAATTTTGTGTTTTTAGGTAATAAATAAAGTTCGGAGAATCTGAGGAGCCAAAAGAGCGAGGAATTGGAGTCAAGCGTCTATGGAGCAGAAATCCAAAGCCCGCGCGCGCATCAGTTGCAACCCAACAAGGAGCAACCCATCCACAAGAAATGGGCCCAAGCTATCCAAGACCCGTGACCCGGATCCGAGCCCATCCAACCCGAGCCGTTGAGATCACACCTAGTTGCATCCTACGGTCGCTGCTTCCACGCGCATCGAAGATTGTTGCTCCCGCTCAACACCAAATCACTCCGAGTCTCTCTCAGCCGTTCAGATCTCCCTTAGCTACATCCTACGCTCGCTCAGCCCGTTCCATCAGCACTTGATGTGCCCGCTTCACAACACAGTACCTATATAACCCCATCAGCCAAAACCTAACCCTATTCTCTTCTCTTCTCCCATACCTCTTCACCCAACACTCTCAGAGCTCTGCTCTTCTTCTCTTCTCCCGACCGTGCTCTCAGAGCAGACAACACCACCTTACCTTCAATCTCCTTTCCCATACCTCCATACCCTGACAGAACTGCAACAGCCGCACCACCTCTCTAGCTCTTGTTTTCTCTCTCTTAGCTTCTCCAACCCTAGAAGCTAACTTAGAGAAAATAAGAGCTAGGGTTTCACCAACTATGGACGCATGGAGTAGCTAAAGTTGAATTGACAGAAGAGAGAGCGGATTGAGCGACGTGGGTGAGAGATTTTATTTTTTTATTTCGATTTTTGGAATTAAATTAGGGTTTTGAAGTTTGGATGTATAAATAGGTTGAACTGTTTTTGTTGGAGGGTATGCCTGGGCTAGCCAGAGCACAAACTTAGTATAATTTGTAGTTTAATTATCTTAGTATGTTCTAATTCTATCAGCCAGGGTGTTTGATGAAACCCCTGTTCATATGCTAAGTTAATCCAAATCAAAATTTGTGTCTTGTTATGCTTAATTGAGAAGAGTGATTGTATGATGTATGGATCAATTGCATTTGTGATAGTTTGTACTGTGATAAGACAAACTATACTAGGAATGAATTAGAGACAACAGTTGAATTGCTTTAGGAGTGATTAGTTAGCCAACAACCAAATAAGCTTGTGATAATTTGTACTGTGAAAAGACAAGTTATACTAGGAGTAAATTAGGATAGTTTGCTAAAGAATACCTCCACCGAGGCCTTCAAAGGGAGGTATAAGACATGAATGGAGTCTCGGTTAGCCTTAGCATAGGACTAGAGGTGGATTCACCACCCTGGCGCTTTCCACATTGTTACAATCCATTTAGATACCTTAGTTTAGAGTCACTTCAACTCAAACTCAGTCGCTTCGAAACACTAAACAACCATATTTGTGCTACATTCCTTAGAATTCAGTTTAGCAAGCCATAGATCATCTTAAGCACCACAAGTCCTTGTGGGATCGACCCGTACTTGCCACGTCTCCGATAGACGCCGTGCACTTGCGGTATAATTCGTAGGCTAAAATAACCCCATTCCAAGGCCTACCATGGGTCAGACCGGTTATACCAGTCACTAGGATCGGTTACACCAATTACAAGGATCGGTCAGACAACACTTATGATCGATCACACCAATTAGAAGGATCAATCATACCATATCATGGTGATTACTTAGGATCAGTTACACCAATTACCAGGAGCAGTCATACCAAATCATAAGTCTAGGTATTGTGATAAGTACCAATATACATAAACTGAGTTAAGATCGGTTCTACCAACTCATAGATATTGGTCATTAAAGAATATGCAATGAATAACCGGACCGATATACCTATTGATTTCCTTTTCGATTCACGAAACAAGTTCATGAATGTACTTCCTTTAAACAAATGTAAACATTGTTTCCTAGTATGAAATCTTCACCATAACCCATACACATAATCATAAAACTATATTCAAGATTATGTCGATGTCATATCTACGAAGTTCAAAAGATAAGCGTTATACTTCGTAGTCTCATTCCTTAATACTGTGATCATACTATTATGATCATGTCTGTACACTTGAGTATTATATACAATATGTACAATATATACAGCTTCGCATGTTATGTTTTCAATATAGCACGACTTGAAAGATACGTTAGGAATGAAACAAGTTCAAGTCAATGTTACTAACCTCAAGTGGCAGGATGATGTCGTCGTTGTAGTTCGTTGCTTCTTCTCATTCAGGTCTTCAAAGTAATACTTGTATGTTTCAACATTCTTAGACTTTCTAGTCTAACCTAAACGAAGTTGACTCTAGTAATCACGCGACTCTAGATGAGTTTTGATACTAAAATATGACAACCAAACTTTACATACCAACGCGTGGTGAGTTCAACCGAGCTATGCTCTAACAATCTCCCCCTTTGTCAATTTTAGTGATAAAACTCTTATTACATATGGAGCTAAACGAATTACAAAATAACTCATTCTTCATACGCTTGATTCCAAGTTTCAACAACACAATAACCTACATATATTCAATCAGTAAATGCCGCTGTTGACATTTGAATAACAAAAGCTTTTACTCTGCCCTAAAGGCAAGCTAGGTAAATATTCAATCCGAACATCTTTGTTACTCCCCTTTTGTAGTAAGAATTACTACACATGATATGTTTCTTCCCCTTAGTCAATGCTTTACTCTTTTGGTTAGATATAACCTTTAAGCACAATTGTCCTTTCCTAGTGACTAAAAATCACTTGTTTAGTCCATATATTTCTCCCCATTTTTATCACAAAATGACAAAGGTTTGAGAAAATAATGGACAAACTGAAAGGATCTTACAAATTTATAAGACTTGTAAACAACCTATAAGAGTTAAGCACAAAGGTTTCACATACCATTTTAGATAACCAATATTAAAACCGAAACTACAAAAGTAATTTAGTTTCAATATGTTATCAAGGAAACAATTTCCCTAAGCAATTTTCCATAATAGTACAACAACTTGACTAAGATACTTAATTCCCTTGTTGAACCCGATTGACCAAATAATTTCGGTTTACGGTTCGAACACATACACAATCGGTTCATTCAACAAGACCAAAATAAAGATCAGAATCAACTTTATTTTCTCATCAGGCTCTAATTATTCAGACAATAACTTAGACCTTTCCCTTTATACAATACAAACACTAGGTTAGTTAACTAACTATTCTTGTCAAGGCATTCGATTGGACTTGAATAACCGAATCCTCCAATTGATAAGTCTAACTAAGATCATAATTAACTAACTAAGATCATTTCTCTTATCGGAATCAATTGGACTAAACAAATGATCACGTATTTTTGTTAAGCCTCAAACAATAGATACAAACCAAAATAAATTGACTTGCACAATTATTTTCTTAACCGAAAGCAATTGAAAAAATATAAACTTTACAACACCATAATTGCACCGAATTTCATTAAGCAAAAACACTTGATACCCAACAATAAAGAAGATATCAAACCATAAGCCAAATAAATTGACATAGTTTTTCTTAACCGAAAACAATTTAATCACATAAACAAGCCATACACAATAATGGAATATATCAATTGTATCAAAATTTTGTTAAGCAAAAGCAAAATATATGCAATATAAACAGGCTTTTCTTAAACATGAAAGCGATTAACTAACAAATACAATCGTTACATCAATTTTCACAGCCACTACTCCCCAGAAAGATATATCATTAAGCGCAAGTTCAAATAAAAACTCTTCACCCAGTGTGTTGTTATCCTCTCGCAAGAACAAAAGAACAACAACAAAAGAAACCTTTACCAGAGAAAAGTTAAATCGGTTTTAACTAATGCGTGCCAATAGCAAAAGTTGAAAACCCGAAACACATATGTTATACTAAACACAACTCATGTAAACATAAACTGATTCAACATATTGTGGCTTTTCACATATGAGTTTCAATCGGAACACCATATGATCCTTTGATAAAGCCTACTAACATGGGCTAGAACTTAATCTCGCTAAATCAAAAAGCCACACAAATCATAAGGGCTACATCATATGAGATCGAATATTAAGGTTAATAAAAACCGAAATCAGACATCTAATATACCGAAAACACATAGCAAAAATATAAACATTCATTCACAGGCTATTTAAATGGAAACTATCACATGAAACAAAAATTATAAAATAATAATTTTATTCATAATAATAATATTGATAGTTTTATTCAAAATAGACCTTATACAAAGATATCAAAATAAATCAATACATTGATGTCTATTTTTGAAACAGAGACTGATTTGAAAATCAAATCTCTTCATGATGTCGAGATCTCTTTCTCTTGATAGGAACAATTCTCCGAATTCCTTGAATAGATCCTTGATCGAAGAATAATTACTCAACCGTGAGGAAGTTAGGTTCTCATTCGTTTAATCTTTTCAAAAGTAATTCTTGTTGCTTGACAAGATGAGCGGGGTACAACAACCACACCCAATATTTCGTTTGGAAATCTGAGAGGACTTGCTACAATATACTTTCAAGAGAATCAACTAGACAGTCAGACTCAATCTTATAGGAAAGTATATCAAAGAGCGATATCTCCATTTCTCAATTCAATCAACAATCAACAAATAGGAATTTGCGAGCCCGATTGAATATAAGCGAAGTAACTTGAACGGTACCAAAGATCAATGTTCAAGCATCATAGTTGTTGAAGATCTGTAGTAATAACAATGAGAAAACAGTTGCTCTCAATCATTGTTATACAGTGTCATAGTATCATTACCGTAGTTGCAGGATTTCCTACAACACACCCCTTATAATAATTTCTAGATCTAAATCTATTTCATAATCCAAATAAAGATTAAAGTGCTAAAATTGTAAAGATTGACACAAGGATTTTTTACATGGTTCGATCAATGTGATCTACATCCATGGTTCTTCACTATGATTGTTGAATTTACATAAGCATTACATTTAGAATCTCCATTAATGAGTATTTGGAGCTCTCTAGATCTAGTTTTTGGGGAAGAAGATGATAAAGAAAATAAAGTCTCTCCCTCTGAAAAATATCTCTTTTCCTTACTAAATGTGTCCTCCTCTAAAGTGTGTATCCCCCTTTCTTTCTCCTACTCTCCTCTTTATATAGGTGTTTACATAGTGGATGACAGATCATACATAGTGGATTACAACTCATATTGTCACATGCTCGCAGGCTCTTGTTGCATTTCGCAAGATAAGCTATATTTTCGCAAACTCTTATTGTTGTGAGATATTTGGATCCTACATCTTGCCTCTTTTTCCTTGAATATTGCTTGAAGAGCGATCTTTAAGGAAAAATCCACTTTGTTGTAGTTGTTGGAGGAACGAGCGAAAGAATATTGGACTTGAAAAGTACGTACTTGCCTCTATTCTTTTGCGAAGTTCCGAAGCTTTGAGAAGTAATTAGAAGTATCATCTCTTGAAGTATGCGAATCATTTTATAAGAAGCTTTGAGAAGTATGCGAAGTATGAAGTATCCTTGAAGAAGTATAAGAAGTACTTAATCCTCGAAATATAAGAAATATTACAAATCAATCATGCGAAATTATTACTCCCTTATTGGCGAAGATTCTTGTTATCCATTAGTGAACGTATTTTTTGAAAATGATTCTTGCCGAGAAGATAAAGAATATAAAATATTTTCTTGGTTATCCATAGTTGCTTCTGTTCTTTATCTATGAGGGTAGAATCTTTGAGAAAGTGTTGAATGGGCAAATTGTTTTTTCATTCTTATTTTGCCTCTGTCTCATGTTTTGTGCTCATGCGATAGTATAATTTCTTCAAGCTGCTTATAATTGTGCGAAATAATTGAGAGAAATAATCACATCCTATGAAATAATCTTATTCTGCGAAATTCTGACATATTCTGCGAAATTCTGGATAATTCTGCGAAATCCTGAATAATCTTGCGAAATTCTGAATAACCCTGCGAAATTCCTAAGAATCCTGCGAAATTCTGAATGATTCTGCGAAATTCTGAAGAATCCTGCGAAATTCTGAATGATTCTGCGAAATTCTGAAGAATCCTGCGAAATTCTGAATAATCCTGCGAAATTCTAAAGAATCCTGCGAAATTCTGAATAATTCTGCGATATTATTCCGTAAAATTTTGTAAAATACTTATGCGAATCTAATGCTTATGTTATGAAATGTGTATGCGATGTTTATGCCATTAAATGCTTATGCGATGCTTTCATGATGCAAGTGTGATGCTTATATGATGAGAATGCTTATCTATTGCAATGTATAGCTAATGTTTGTGTTACTTAGCTTATTTTGCACGCTAAAATTGATGTAGCTTTAAATTGCTTCCATTCTCCATTTCACTGACTTTGTCTTTAGTATATGCATTCCTCTTCGCGTATCGATTGTTCATCACAAGTTCTTACTTGTGTTTCATCTTTCTTTATTCCTGCACTATTAATATCGCATAATAATATGATCATAATATCAAGTGTACGTCATTTTCACTATCTCATTTTCATTTCCATGTACATATTCGCAAGCTTATTTGCTTACATATAATCATTTTCGCAATCTTATTTGCTTACTCATTTTTGCAAGCTTATTTGCTTACTTTCTTATGTGGTCTTATTTTGCCTTCCTAGTTAAAGGTCTTATTTGCCCACCCCTTGTCATTGCGACAAAATCGCAGGACGTCTTTGCACTTTCATGCAGAAACCCATTGATCTTGCCTTAACTTTTTTTCTTTTGTCATTTTTGTTGCGACAATATGACAGGCCTAAATATTCTTGCGAAAAATAAAGCCCCATGACATTGCCGTCTTGCGACGAAATCGCAGGACGTCTTTACACTTTCATGTATTGACCCATTGATCTCGCCTTATCTTTTTCTTTTGTATTATTGCCTCTTCAGGATTGTCGCACAAATATGACAAGCCTAAATATTCTTGCGAAAATAAAGCCTCATGACATTTGCGTCTTAAGACACTTATCAGCTCCCTAATGGAGGGTGCCGCCCTTATCTTCCCCCTGGTTGCCCCTTCAAGGAGACGTACCTCTACCATACAAGGTTGGCTCCTCCCATCCGGTCTTAACAACAACCAGTTGTTTTCGCAGCCTCTTATCCCTTTTGCCTATATGGCTTATGGTTACAAGATTGCACCCTAAGTGGGGTTTTTTCTTGGCCGAGTGCAAAGATAAGTCAAGACTTGCCAAGAATGGCCGAGACGCTTCAAACGCCACATGAACTCTTGGCTCAACCGTGTACCTCGGCGCCTTGATCAGATGCCGCACTCCTTAGAAGAGACCCTCAGTCGTCCAACCTAAGTCATAAGCTTAGGTTGAAAATCCAAGGTACGTCTCCTGGATGGGCTTTATTGACCCCAAATCTCCATGACCCAGGTTCCGGGAGAGGTGTAACCTTTCCCTGAGCCATGCAATAGGTACCCCCTTCTATGACGCACTTTAGGTCTTACATTTGCCTCTTACGAAATTTTATTCGCGAACTAGGGTGTACGCCATAGAAGGTTTGCCTCTATCTATGCGAAGTTATCGCACGTCTCTATTCTTTCGTAAAGAATCATAATCTCTGCGAATTTATCGCATGTCTTAATTCTTTCATTTATTATTTCATTCTTTCTTTCATTTTTTTTTTTCATTCTTTTCACAAATATATGATGTCTTACTTTTGGCGAAATCTTCATATCATTTGAAATAAAGCAAATATTCAAGAGAAATATATAAATTGATCTATATGAGATTGTATTCTCTTTTGAGATTGTTCAATAGACATCTTTGTATTGCTTTTTGAAATCTTTGAAAGCAAATATTCCAGTTTCGCAATTTATTATTATTATTATTATTATGAAAAGGCGCATAGTAATATCATGAATTGCATCCGATTGGTAGTCCGAAGGGTAAAGTATAACCTTGAAAGGCAATTAGTTTATTACTCAATATCAAAATCGTTCACCTAGAGTTGTGAAAGCCAAGACTCAAAGCATACCCGTGGGATCGACATATCTCCGATACTTGTTACGTTTGCGACTCATGGCTGCAGAGATTGCATGTTACGAGACTTGACATCAAAGAGATGGTGGGCAACCTAGCAACAAGTCATGGCGCCTTGGATCGACACACGAAATGTCGAGAAATGGTTTGTTGTAAGCGTTGAGCACACGATGCTAGGTAGCCCTTTTGAATAACGACCCTAACCTATGAAAAGAGAATTGCCCATTTTGAAATTGGCATCATGTTGAGCCATGCAATTCCTTATTCGCTGGATGACAAAAAAATTACAAAATCCGAACCAAGTTCACCAAAGGTGGAAAAAGCTAGTACCCCAAACCCATAACCAAGTGAAGTGCAAACACTCAAGTATTTATTGTTCTTATCTACTCCGAGCTCACCCAAAGTAGAAAAGGTGTAACACCGAACCCATAACCATGCAAAGTGGTAGCAACCTGTGAGCAACTGCTAAACAAGGAACGGCATGGCCTGTGCATGCATTTGGTAAAATCAGCAATGGGGATAACGTTATTATTATTATTATTATTATTATTTTTTTATTATAAGATTGCCT
Organism: Papaver armeniacum; assembly: GCA_023531295.1. NCBI lineage: Eukaryota > Viridiplantae > Streptophyta > Magnoliopsida > Ranunculales > Papaveraceae > Papaver > Papaver armeniacum. The sequence continues at coordinate 43,412 of JAJJWW010009682.1, forward strand.
CCAGGGCTTTTATTAAACAAAATCAAGTGCGTAATTACACAGGGTGTGTAGGAAGCCTAGCGACAAGCTGGGCTTTTATTATTATTATTATTATTATTATTATTTAATCTTTGAAATCTTGCGATTGTATCGCTCTTTATAAATATTTGAAATCTGTGAGATTTTGAAATCTTTGAAATCTCTGAGATTTTGAAATCTTTGAGATTTTGAAATCTTTGTAATCGTGCGATTGTATCTCTTTTTGTAAATCTAATCAAAAATCTTTTTATTTGTCGTAAGTAAAATAAAATGTTCAAGGAAGTGGTACTTAGCTTTCATGTGATTTGTTGTTGTTGTCGTCTCGCACGAAGTATATGGTTTGCTTGCGAAACTAGCATCCTTGAAATGTATAAACGTCGCACAAAATATAATTATCTCGCATCAAAAAGAAGTGTGAGAAATGAGATTTGAACCCTTGACCTGCCTCTTGCATATTCTCACACCATACCATCTGTACTAATCCTCTCTTGCGAAATATCTCTGCGAAACTCTCTTCTATGCGAAATAATTATGGACTAACTTTGTATAAATTTCACATAAAAAAAATAAACTGCGAGAAGCAAGAATTGATCCCGCGACCTGCTGCTTGCATTTATGCCTCCTGACCAACTGTGCAAGCTTCTTCTATGCGAAATTATCGCATACTTGTTAAAACTTGTCTTCCTCTGGTAGTCCAAAAAAAGATGCGAAAAATTTGCAGGAGGTGGGAATTGAACCTGCGTCCTCAAGCTCATTGTCTTCACCTATGACCAACTTTGCTGGCTTTTGTTTGCGAAATATCTGTGCGAAATAATGACTTACTTTCTTATGTGCGAAATTCCTTTGCGAAATATCCATGCGAAAAATACACATTCGTTATGTTGCCTTTTGTTTGCGAAATAATGAAACAATATTGCGAAATTATTCATTTTTTCGCCCTCTGTAAAAAGAAGAAAACTATGCTTGCAGGCGAATTCGAAATTGCGACCACGAACGTACATATTGCTCTCTGGACCAACTGTTCAAGAACCTCTCTGCGAAATTTACGCATAACTTTCTTATTCTTTTATTCTCCCTTGGAGAAGAAAATAAAAAATATGTATGTGTGCGAATTCGAACCCGTGACCTATTTGTTGTTCGCTCAGCCTTGAACCATCTGTGCGAATTTCTGTTCGTGATAGAAATTGCAGCGCCTGCCTCTAATCTTCTCTTCGCCTTCCTTTATTTCCTTCAACAATTTGCCTCTTGATTTTTCTCCTGAACATGGAAATCTTCTATTGAAACTTTAGTTTTCTTCCCTGAATTTCACCACAGCAACTAATTTTTTCTCTTACTCTTTTCATGTCTTTGAATTGTTGATGATGTTTACTCCCTGAACGTGTGATTTCTTCCATGAAATTTCCATTTTTGAACCTAAATTTTGTAGATCTAGAAAAATATGAACAATAGCTAATTCTTGAACCAACAAGTTACAGAAAGGATAAATCCTTTACTCCTCCCTGTTTCTAGCGCCAAAAATGTAGTTGCAGGATTTCCTACAACACACCCCTTGTAGTTGCAGGAAATCCTACACTACACCCCTCACAAGAATCTATACAATCAAATCATTTTTAGAATGAACAATTGTAATTTTTATTGATTAAACTCTCAAAATGTTTACAAGATGAAATGGAAATCAGTTAAAGAATTACAATCACTCTAAAATTTCTCTCTCTTAATGACTTGTCCAACACTCGAAAAAAGATCCCTTACAATAGGCCTGCTCGGCTCCTTATATAGGGTATTACATAATGGATGACAGCTAAGCTGTCCTTTATTTTCGGGAATAACCTGCGAAATATCGCAAGTGTACAAATATATAATCTCGCAACTCCCCTAGATCTCGCTAGTTCTTCACATCTTTCTCGTGTTTTGGCTGTCGTCATTCATTGCGTCATTTATATTACTCATCTGCGATACCTTCGCAATGATGTCGTTTATTGATCTCGCGAGGTATTGATGTCGCGATATTCTGATCCTACATCTTGCCTCTTATCATGTCTTCTCTGCGAAGAAGAGAATGTCATGAGAACTAGTATTTTTGAAATGCCGCAACTGTTCATCTTTATCTGTTTTTGACATGACCCCGTACTTTTACACAGAATTTATTACACATGTTTCTTCTTCCGCTCATTTCTTGACACGTCTCTTTCAACCGTTTATTCTTGACCATTCACGTCTCTTCTCGCATTAAATGCATTTATCTTCTCGAGGACTCTTCTCTATATATAGTTTTCTCACCCTCCTCTTCTTGTTTTTTACTTCTCTCTGCAGTTTTTTCTTCAATTCTCCTCCTCCGCAATTTACGTTTCTACTACTGTAAATCTTCCTTTTCTTCTTTCTCTTGATCTTCAATTCTCTATTCATTCCCATATTCTGAGAATGGCTCCACTTGGTCGTATATACGAAACCCTTTTGGGTGAGACTCAAAAGAATTTACAAGAGAAGGGTTTCACCTTAACCACCATTCCCAATCAAGAATCTTCATCTATTCTCGCTCAAAATTGTTTACTGATCATCATTGTGATGATCAGAAAATCATAATTTCGCTAGGTCAGCTCCTCGCAGGTCTTCCCATTCCTCTCTACAATCTCGAATTGCCCTTGTTCTATGAAATTCTTTCTCATGAGAATTTCTCGCGAGCTATCTATCAATTAAGTGGGGATTGCATCCGTTTAATGCTTGAATTCGCCAATCGCAACGCTGGTAAGGGATCTCTATATCCTGATGAAGTCAGAGATCCTAAATTCGCAAACTTAGAGATAATTGCTGAAAAGTATTCAGTAGAAAACTTTTTTAAAAATTATGAAGTGATAAATATGAAGAACAATAGGTCTCGCTGGGGTGCACGGTTGAAAAGAAAAGAGAACATTCCCAGCGACAAGATACTCATGCAAGATATCGATTGGCACTCCGGCAAGAACAATGTTCCTCGCCATTCCAAAGACGACAAGTGGTGCGTCTTTCCGCTATTTTTGAACGGACCTTACATTTCAGGTCCCAATGTACTCCCTGCGAATCTCGCGAACTATCATCCTTGGGTATTTAATTGGACCGGGAAAGCAAAAGAGGTATATTTCCTAACTTTCACTTACTTTGCAATCTTCACTTCCTCTTATATCTAATCTTGCGAACTTTTTAGATCACCAAATTGAGAAGTAGTTACGAAAGGAATCCAAAGGCGAGTACCCTGGAGATACTCCGTTCAATCACGGATGAAGTAAAAAATACTTTCTTTTGCTATTTTTAACAATATTGTTGCCTCTGTTTCTTATCTTCATTCGTGTGTAAAGATTGGTGTTGAAGTTGCCGGAGAAGAAACTTCTGAAGCTGCGAAGGCCAAAGGAAAGGGTAAAGGTCCTCTTCGCAAGGGGAAATCCACTGCTCTACCTTCTAAAAAACGGAAGATTCACTCTTCTCCTCGCTCAAGTCCTCTATCCAGCGAGAGTTCTGATGAGGATGATGACGAATTTGATATTTCTTTTGCGAAGGAGGATCATCTAACCGAATCCCCTATGGCGTTACTGTCTAATATCTTCTCAGATTCCATGCAAGGAATTGGAGATGATCGCCTCTCTAGTACATGCAAAGCTCTCGCAAGTATCTGTGACGCTTCCTTGCTAGAGGATAACAATTCTCTCCAGGGGGTTTCCAGATCAGTGACTCCCAGCTTCTTAAATGCACTTGGTGCCTTGGTACGTCTGTATTTCTTTATTTCATCATAATTTTGATTTTAAATCATATCTTGATAATTTCTTTTTTTCTTTCTTTGTAGTCTGGGAGAGCTTCCTTTGTTGTTGCCTCAGATCTTGAAAAAAGGCGTAACACTCTTCACAAGAAAAATCTTCAACTTAGTAAGAAGAATGAAGAGTTAGAAAGTGCAATTCAAGGTTCTTCGCGAAAGGATTCAACAACTCGGAAACTGAATCTTCCACACGTAAGAATAAAATATCTAGCCTTCAAAGTGCTAATCAACAACTCTATGGTATAAGATTCTTCTTTTTTTCCTTGTTTTTACTCGTCATTTATTTTTCTTTATCTGACATATCATTTTCGCAGACATTTATAATCTTTCTGATGAAGCCATCCTTCTTCACTCATTTCCCGAGCCTATGGATAGTGATGCTCTTCTTACTCATCTCAACGAATCTTTAAACAGTTCTTTGAATAACAATATTAGATCTCTTCCACTAAACGAACTTCAAACCAAATTTCACCTCTTAGAAATTGATCATAGATCTAGTTTAGGTTTAGCCAACCGATTTAAACGTCTATACCTTAGTTCCCATGAGAAAACTAATATTTTAAGGAAGAAAATTAGTAACCTTATAGATGACAAAGATCGCATTGCTAATCAAGGTGCCCAAGCATTAGCGAGATTTCAAAAAACTCTTTTTGAAGTCCAAGTTGAACGGGATGAATCTCTTCGTCAAAATGCCATACTTAACGAGAGAGAGAATCAAATTCGTTCCCTTCTTATCATAAATAGTGACGATGAATTCGCTTGGGCTGCGAAAGTTCTAGATAATGCCAGAAATAACTAAGGTGTTAACGTTAGCCTTCACGCTGAGCATACTGACTTGGTTAAAGATATGATTTCTGACAGAGAAGGTTGTTAAATGTTCTTCTTTACTTTACCGCTTCTTTTTTGTGAAATTGCTATTAAGTTACTAATTCATTATCATATGTTCGTAGAAGCTGAGAAGAGGTTTCAGACAAGAATTAAAGAACTTGAATCGAGAAAGCACAACTTGCAAAGGACTTCTCTCTTCGCAATGACAAGTATTCCAAGTTGAAGAAGCAATCGCAAAACCATCGTAGCGAATTTCGAGAATGATCTTTGTCCGCTTTCGCAATCAAACTATTAGGACAGTCTGTGATGACCACAATATTCCTCTTTCATCATATCCTTGTCTTCTTGATGAGATTCCTGAAAATATGCTTTCCTTGGATGTCTCTGATAGTGATGCTAGCGAAGAAGAGGAATCCGATGAAGAGTCTGATGAAAAAGAAGAATGAACTAAGAAAAGCTCCATTTTCTTCTTTCTGTTCTTGTAATATCTGTACATTTATCCTTTTAGTCTTCCATTTTTGTAACTTCTTACTGTAAATCTCTTGGATCTTCAAATATAAGTTCTACTTTGTTGTCTTTTTCCGCACATGTTAAAAGAACAATTCTTTCTTGCAATACTGCTTAATCAATATTATGAGTGCGTAAATCTATCATATGAAAATAAATAACAAGTTTATATCCTATTCATTCCCATATTTGCCTCTGTTATTTGTTTTCAAATGAGAGATTTTAGTCGAGAACCTTTAAGTAATAATATGCCTCAGTTTCATAACTGTTGCTGCTTAGTCTTCGCAAGCAAATTTTTCCTGATTGTTTCCATGTATATACTCGCAAACTTATTTGTTTGCATATAATCATTTTCGCAAGCTTATTTGCTTACTCATTTTCTTGTGTGGTCTTATTTTGCCTTCCTAGTTAAAGGTCTTATTGCGCCACCCCTCATCATTGCTACAAAATCGCAGGACGTCTTTACATTTTCATGTAATAACCCATTGATCTTGCCTTATCATGTCTTTAGTATTGTTGCCTCTGCAGGATAATTTTATTGCGACAATATGATAGGACTAAATTTTCTTGCGAAAATAAAGCCCCATGACATTGCCGTCTTGCGACGAAATCGCAGGACGTCTTTACATTTTCATATAAAGACCCATTGATCTCGTCTTATCCTCGCGTTAGTATTATTGCCCCTTCAGTATCATCGCACAAATATGACAAGCCTAAATTTTCTTGCGAAAATAAAGCCCCATGACATTTGCGTCTTAAGACACTTATCAGCTCCCTAATGGAGGGTGCCGCCCTTATCATCTCCCTGGTTGCCCCTTCAAGGAGGAGTACATCGGCCATACAAGACTAGCTCCTCCCATCCGGTCTTAACAACAACCAGTTGTTTTCGCAGCCTCTTATCCCTTATACCTATAGGGCTTATAGTTACGAGACTACACCCTAAGTGGAGTTTTCTTCGGGCCGAGTGCAGCATGTGCCAAGACTTGCCAAGAATGGCCGAGAAACTTCAAATTCCCCAGGCACTCTTGGCTCAACCGTGTACCTCGGCGCCTTGGTCGTACACTGACTCCTTGGAAGTGACCCTCGGTCGTCCAACCAGGGTATAACCTTATATAGTTGGAAATACAAGGTATCTCTCCCGGATGGGCTTTATTGACCCCAAATCTCCATGACTCAGGTTCCAGGGGCGGTGTAACCTTTTCCCTGAGCCATGTCAAGAGATCCCCCCTTATATGACGCACTTTAGGTCTTACATTTGCCTCTTGCGAAATATCATTCATGAACTAGGTGTACGCCATAAAGGTTCGTCCCATTCGTATATATCATTGATTTTTGATTATTTCTTCTCATTATCTTTGCGAAATTATCGCATAGTCTTGCTTTGTTTGCTGTGATCTCGCTGTAATAACTAGATTTTCATATATTCTGTCTCGCGAGACTTTCGCGTACTCCTTCTTAGATCGTCATATTCTTTGTACTTTTGACATGTCTTTTTCACTCAATTTTTTTTTTTACACAAATCTAAAATCAATTTTTCATTTCTTACACTTCTTACTTCTGTTACTCTCTGCTTCTTCATTTAAATTTCCTGATATTTCCTTCCCATTTGCGAAACCATCGCAATTTCCAACTGTCTCCAGGCATTGGTTTCGCAATGTATCTTCATCTCTCACTTCTATTGCGTCCACCATCAGTCTTTCCCTTCTTTGTTCTTCTTTGATGTTCTTCTTCCAGTTCTTCTTTTGAGCAGCCCTTTCCTCGCAAGATTCCACATCAAATTCATAGCACTTTTGTCCCTCAGCCCAATCTCCTTTTATAACTCCAACACCACTGGGATGAGGAAATTTGATACACTGGTGGTAATTCGATGCTACACCCAAAATCTCATGTAACCAAGGTCGCCCAATTAATGCATTATAGGGGGACTCCACATCGACTACACAAAACAAAATTTCAGTTGATAATCCTTTCAGTGGTATTCGCATATGAGCTTCTCCTTTAGGTTTATTGGTAGTACCATTAAAACCATAAATCTTATAAGTTGAAGGTATCAGATATTCGTCTTTCCCTCCCATAGTCTTGTAAGTATGGTAAAAAAGGATGTTTACAGAGCTTCCAGTATCAATTAAGATTCTATTGATTGCCCATGAATTTTCTGCCTCATCATCTTCATCATCAACGGGTTTTGGGTTAATCTCCAATCTTACCACTAATGGACTGTCATGCATCTCTCCGCCCTCAGGTACCTCTTCTGCGGTAAAAGAAATAATCTGCGTTTGCCATTCCTTTAGTGGCGATGTCTTCGCGATGTTCATTACTTTTCTATTGTCAGCATCTCTTGCGAAAACCCTACTGAGAACACTATCATGAAAATCTTCAATTGTCCTGTACGAATGTATGATAGAGTTGCAGAACAAGTTTTTGGCTTTCGCTCCAACTTCTACTACAAATGTTTCTTTCCCTTTTGTTGTGTTTACTCTGTGGATTTCTGGTGGTGGTGGTAATGGTTGAGTCTTTTCTTCACATTTTAAGAAATGATTTAGCTTCCCTTGGTCTATCATTCTGAGGATGATTCTTTTTATGTTTCTGCAATCATTTGTTAGGTGTCCATGAAAATGGTGATAGGAACAGAATTCATGACTTCTATCACCCGGAGGCGGTTCATTCCCCATGTTCCAGGGTGCAGGTATATTTTCCATCAGGATTATAGCTTCCCATATTTTCTCTACGCTAGCATTCAGTGGGGGCATCTTGATTTCCTCCCATACTACCCTATGACCTCGCTTCCCTCTATGATAATTCTGCCTCTGACCTCCGTAAGTCTCTTGCGGCTGATCAAGTATTTGAATTTTGTTATTTCCGCCATGGTTATAGAAGTTTCTCTCTCTTTCAAATTCTTCCTGATCGCGACTTCCCATGGCTACTAATTTTTGCCGACCATCATTCGTTATCATTTCTTGTTGACCTGCGAGGTGCTCGCCATGTGTTTATCAATTTAGGTAACAAACTTGCATTCGCAGCTCTTGAACTTGCATTCGCAACAGGGTATGATTCCATCTCATTTTTCTTTTCCTCTAGAGCAATGTACTCCTCCTGAAGTTCTCGCAACTCAGTCATTGTGACTGTATTCTTAATTCTAAAAACCTGAATGTATAACAGATTGGTTGCGAACATAGCATTAATGAATGATAAAATGAGATATCTCTCATCCACACGACCAGCCATATCGCTACACATTGTCTTCCACCTCACGGTCAGATGTTTCAAACTTTTGCCAACCCTTTGTTTTAACCCAAATACATCTTCAATACCCGGTCGCGAGGAATTATTACTTATGTACGCCCCTAAAAAATATAGCTTGTAAATGGTTGAATGATGTGATTGTGTTTCTTGGTAAACCTTCAAACCACTTCAATGCTTCTCCTGTCAAACTTGATGCAAAATACTTGCACAATATAAGCATCATGATTTTCCCATTGTAACATACATCTCACATAAGCTTTGATGTGTTGTATTGCATAAGTTGTTCCATCAAAAATGCTGGTTAACGCAGGTAAATTACACTTTGGGGGTATTCCTCCTAGTTGCACTTCTTGTGTAAATGGAGTTTTCGCAGCTTCTTCGATGGCCTCATCCAATTGTCTCTTTCCTCCTCCCCTTTTACTGTTCAATATTCCTCTCATTTCTGCCAATTCTCTCAGGATTTGTTCATTAGAATTTGGATCCACAGGTCTTTTTAGTTCCACCTCTCTTCTCCTGCGTTCATGTCTGCTTTGACTTTCTTGTTCATCATTCCCTTATCGTCTTTCTATGCGATCTTCTCCTTCATCTCTTTCACGAATTCGCACACCGTTAAATCTATCATTTTCTCTTCTTTGCTGCCTATCGGTTCTCCTTTGTACTCTTTCATATTCTTCATTGATATTACCATTGTTGCGTTTTGTTCTCGCCTTCTTTCTCGATTATCATGATTATTCTGGCGAATTGCTTCTTCCAATTCCTGTTCTTCCATTTCTGTTCTTAATCTTTCTCTCTCGCAGGCTAGACGTGCTTGTTCAGCATAGTGTCTTTCAATTTCATCTTCAATCTCTTTTTGCTTCCTCTGTGCTTCTCTCCCATGCAATATTCTTCTCCATTCTTCCTGATTTTCTTCGTCATTTGGATTATTCCGCCCCTGTCGTTGCCTATTTCCTTGATTTCCATCATTTCGCCCATTTTGAAGAGCATCGGGACGTGGAATATAACGATCTTCCATTATTTCTCTTCTCTCGCAATGTTCTACGCTTGGATTTTGCGCTTCCTCTCGATTTTCTTCATCAACATTTTCTATAGGTAAAGTTCTCCTTATTTCCTATCTAACTGATCTTGAGCTTGACCTTGTAGTACTTCTCGACCTTATGTTTTGTAATCTCATATTTTCCATCCTCAACTCATGATTTTGTCTTGTCAAATTTGCACGTTCCTCTGCCTCTAATCGCCTTTCTTCATGTATTGTTTGTCTCAATGCCTCTAATCTTTGCGATCTCTTCATTTCCATGAATTATTTCTCCAATCCCTTCTCGGTCTCTCTCCCCTTGTCCATTGTTTACCAATTGTTGTTCTTCTCCCCTTTCGTCCACAGAGTCTGATCTCCAAGTATGCACGCTTACTCTATCATAATCCACAGTTCTATTCAGTACTGGTTGAATTGGTGATGGAATTTGATTTTCTTCATTACCTCTTGTGTTCATTCTTTAGGATTCCCCCATTTCATTTGTCCCTTCTCCAGCTAGTCTCCTACTTCTTCTAACTGTTGTTGGTTGTTCTGATGCATGTCTTCTTCTAGCCATTTCTCAGTTTCAATAAATTGTTGAAAATTATATGAAATTCCTTCCCTATTACTCCAAATTCTTTCAAATCACGATGTCAATCCTTACTCTCTCCCTGTTTCTAGCGCCAATATGTAGTTGCAGGAAATCCTACACTACACCCCTCACAAGAATCTATACAATCAAATCATTTTTAGAATGGACAATTATAATTTTTATTGATTAAACTCTCAAAATGTTTACAAGATGAAATGGAAATCAGTTAAAGAATTACAATCACTCTAAACTTTCTCTCTCTTAATGACTTGCCCAACACTCGAAAAAAAGATCCCTTACAATAGGCCTGCTCGGCTCTTTATATAGGGTATTACATAATGGATGACAGCTAAGCTGTCCTTTATTTTCGGGAATAACTTGCGAAATATCGCAAGTGTACAAATATATAATCTCGCAACTCCCTTAGATCTCGCTAGGTCTTCACATCTTTCTCGTGTTTTGGCTTTCGTCATTCATTGCGTCATTTATATTACTCATCTGCGATACCTTCGCAATGCTGTCGTTTATTGATCTCGCGAGGTATTGATGTCGCGATATTCTGATCCTACACCCCTTATAATAATTTCTAGATCTAAATCTATTTCATAATCCAAATAAAGATTAAAGTGCTAAAATTGTAAAGATTGACACAAGGATTTTTTACATGGTTCGATCAATGTGATCTACATCCATGGTTCTTCACTATGATTGTTGAATTTACATAAGCATTATATTTAGAATCTCCATTAATGAGTATTTGGAGCTCTCTAGATCTAGTTTTTGGGGAAGAAGATGATAAAGAAAATAAAGTCTCTCCCTCTGAAAAATATCTCTTTTCCTTACTAAATGTGTCCTCCTCTAAAGTGTGTATCCCCCTTTCTCTCTCCTACTCTCCTCTTTATATAGGTGTTTACATAGTGGATGACAGCTCATACATAGTGGATTACAACTTATATTGTCACATGCTCGCAGATACTTGTTGCATTTCGCAAGATAAGCTATATTTTCGCAAACTCTTACTGTTGTGCGATATTTGGATCCTAAAATTACACAACATCAAAGTCCAATTGTATCACAACTTTGACAACAATACTATGGTGATATGTATCACTCCCCCCTTAGTCAATACTTCATCTCACAATGAAAACCACTCCCCCTTACATAATGATTCGTAAACCATATGTATTTGTAGTGTGAACTACACATTAATTCTCCCCCTTTTTGTCAATATAAATTGGCAAAGGTACGAAAACTAGTGGGATCCTCATGAAATTTTCATAGAGATACTTCATGACCAAAATAGAACAACATACCAACTTGTTTCGATGATTTAACATAGTCGAAACTTAGTGTATTCATCAAGGAGTTTATAAAGATACAAGATAACTCCTACAATATTCCACAGCCACACTCCCCACAAAGATTTGGCAATTAAGCAAAAGTTCAATTAAGAACTCTCCCCCATAAAATGTCATTCCCGAAAGAACAACAAGAGCGACCTTACTTTTACAAGGAAAGAAGGATTTCTTCGGACATTAACAAATCACATTAAACAAGAATTTGTATCCAAAAATCTCAATTGAATTAACCGCAAGGAAAATGATCAATTCAATTGGTCATGCTCAACATAAAAGAACTTACGGAGCAGCACCGTATATACACAAAGATGTGGATCAGGGAAAGACCAATACTGCGGAATAATCAAAGATTCATTCTATTTTTCATCACTATTTTCACAATGACATATAATAGACTTAATCTTTGTAAACAAAAGTTCATCCTATTGTAGATGGTGGATTTTCGACAAAGGGTAAAATTGTAAAACCATACTTCGGATCCGGCAATCGGATGAGTATTGAGACCCATGTCTCTCATTAAAGCATGAAAGCTCATGCCATAAATCTCCGATCGAGAAGGTCAGTTGTCTCAAAGTATATGTAGATGTGTAGTCTCTCACATTTGAGGCCACAACACATCACATGAATACTGACCAATTTCAGTAATTACTCCAGATCCGACAATCGGATGAGTATTGAGACTCATGTCTCTAAGCGTAAAAGCTCATGCCATAAAACCTCTGATCGAGAAAGTCTCTCAGAGAAGATGTAGATGTGTAGTCTCCCAGCTGAGACCACAACACATCTAATACTGTATAGAATCGCAAGATTGGACGGCTCCTAGACTACGTGTCTGCTAGTATAGAGCAATAACGTCTTGTGGATGCAACCATGTTTTCCCGACTATACAAGAGGAATATGACACTCCAGCAAGTTCGTATTGCTCAACCCTCAGATAGTTAATGCTCCTAGATAGGAAGCCCTGCTAGTATAGAGCCATCAGTTAATTATCTCTAATCTCATGAATATCCAGCAATATTCTACGATTCTACGTTATATTTCGTCACTTCAATTCGTGGTTCTTCCCAGCAGAATTCCAGGGGTTAGTGATAAATATTCAACGAGACAGGCATCTGAGCATCGAATAAGCCCCGACTAAAATGGTGCAAGTGTACTAAGCAATAATGCACAGACCAGCATTTGAATGCGCAAACGAGCATTTCAAAATATGAATGAACGATGAACCTATGCAAAATAGGAAGGAAAAATAATAAAATATTAGCAAAGGCGCCATGGGACTGGGCTCATCAGCTGGCCGGTCATGCCGTGACCAGTCCTGCGCCCAATTTTATATTTTGTCATATTTTATTATTTTTCCCGGATCTCGTGAAAATTCTCTCGTTCGAGCAAATATCCTTCGTTTCAAGGAAATTCTCTAATCTCATGATTTTATCAAAGAAATAATAAAATTAGGGAAAGGTATCGCGAGACCGAGCACCCAGTGGCTGGCCATGCCCTAGTTGGCCGGTCCCACACCTTACGTCCCCATTATTTTATTATTGCTCTCAAATTATGAAAATTCCCTGATTTCATGAATTTTCCCTAAAACCATGAAAATTCCCTAATTTTATGAATTTTCTCTAAAATCATAAAAAATATTGTAAAATTAGGAAAACTCGTGGGACCGGGCTCTAAATGTCCGGCCATGCCCTAGCCGGTCCCACACGCCTATTATTTTATTATTGTTTGTTGTTTTGTTTTCCTGATTCCATGAAAACTCCCTGATTTCAACAAAATACCTTGGTTTCAACAAATCTCTTTGATTTTATGAAAATTCCCTAAAATCATACAAAATTACATAAAATTGGGAAGAGTGACATGGGACCGTGCTCGTTGGCCGGCCGGCCATGCCTTGGCCATTGCCGGTCCCACACTCCATCATTCCCTATTTTTTTATTATTATTTTATCTCCCTCATCTCATGGAAGTTCCCTAATTTCATAAAACTCTCCAGTTTCATGGAATTTCCCTCAAATCAGAGAAAGTACATAAAATTACATAAAACTGGGAAAGTATGGGACCGTTCTTGTCAACCGGCCAGCCATGCCCTGCCGTGGTCGGTCCCACACCTTGCAATTCCCTGTTTTATTTATCATTTTTCATCATCTCATGTATTTTTCCTAGTTTCAGCAAAACCCTGGATTCTGCATATTTTCTCAGAATGTTGCTCAAATGCGCATCGGAAAATATGGAAACTCTCAGGACTGAGACACGGACACTATGGTGACACGAGCACATCCCCTTGACCAACCAAGGGTGGCTCTAAGGCCTGCAAACAGCCGGTCCCACATGTTTTAATGATTTTAACCTAATTTGCTCAATTGCTCATATTAGGATCAAACTTCTTCCAAACAAATCAAGAGTTTGCTTGAACGACCATCCATTGGTCCCACGGCCACCAAGAGCCGGTCTCATGACCTCCCGGTTGGTTCCTCATATCTTCATGGATAGGTTTTGTTATTGTCGCTCAAACGAGCATTATTTCAATAAATGATTAAACCAGCATTTAACCATTCTTTCACCAACTAGTCCTCAAGAGGCTTTGGTATTTTGTTCATTCGAGCATCTGGGCTTACATGGTGAACGTATCATCCCATGTAGCCGGTCCCTGCTTCACTGGATTTGCAATAAATCATCTTTTCAGGAAAATTAGGGTTTTGAATTCAGAGCTCGCATAAACATGATTCTCGAGTGATTCAAATACTACGATAATTTTATGTTGATTCCATGATCAACATTTTTATTTATTTGCTCGACCCAGCAGTCAGTATCTTAAATTAATATTTTATTTGGTCCTGCTACCAACAATCCATCGAATGAGCAACATTGGCTCAAACCGGCAATATTTGCCCGAATCAGCAAGATTTGCTCAGATTTAAGAATATTGGTTCAACTATCAATATTCAATAATTCAGCAACACAGCTTGCTCGTAATCAACATAATAATACCTCATCTCAGCAGACATATTTAATTCATGAGTTTCAGAACATTTGCAAATCATGTTCAACTCAGCAATACATGGACTCATCGTCCCATAAAGTCAGCAACTGACTTGACAAATCACGAGATTTCAATCGTGTCACATGGGGGATATTAAATAGGGTTTTGGTCTGGCGGTCTACGGCACGTGTGTTCACCCACGATGAGAATGTGAGCAAGTCGTGTAATTAGTTGGAAGAGTCAGCAAAGTAGTGGGTGAAAAATTGACCAAGTCTCCGCACGATGAGCAACTGGTTTCAACACGATTTCCCACTTCTCCACTCTATGATTCCAGCAAACTGTCACACTTCATGGGATCATGGTGTTTTCAACTCCGGCATTATAAAATGTCTCTGAATCCTGATTGAAAGGACAAGATTCGAACATTCGTCTAAAAGAATTCTCGGCAAGTTCATACAGACAATCTTTCGTCTACACGAACGCATCGTCTGAGCATTCACTCTCAATTGAGCAAAATTCAATCATTCAGAGCATTCTTACGCTGAATTCACAACACACCTACAATCTCAGATCACCATTGATCTCACGCATTTCTCAGCTTCCCTCCTACAGATCAACCCATCCTCTCTTGTGACCGAATTGACTCTGGAACGACCATTGTTCTTGGTTTAGGCCGGAGTCTTACAGATTGATCTCTCGAACTTAAAGCACTCCCTTCTTGCAGTGCATATGTGTGAGGTTCAATATTTCGCTCGGTTCAAGGAGTCTCCACACGGTCGACTCTTCAATTCCGTAAAAACAAAGAAATCATTTTTCCCCATCTGATTGGCGACCACAGTGGGAGATTAATCTCTTGGTTACAATCTCACAGTTTCACAATATGGCTGGTCTTAGGTCTGGGTTAGTTACAGGTTCCAACACAAATGGCGCTATCACTAGCAACAACAACAACAACAACAACAATGAGTATATTCCGGAAACAATTCCAGCCTCTAACACTGGCGGTGGTGATATTACTCCTCCTCACACTAACACGGAAGGTCATCCTCTATCCGTCCGACACCCTGAAGAAGTCAGAGGAAACCCACCACCTACCATTGCTGATCTCATCAAAGTGCAAGAGACTCTTGCCAATAATCAGACTGACATGGCTGCTACATGTATGAGCTGTGTAATTATCTCCAAAAACTTACTGACAAGATGTCAGAGAAGACTCAAGGAAAGGGAAAAGAAAAAGAGACATATCCAGATGCTGATCCTGAAGTAGTTTCAATTCATACAGTGGATGGAAACAAAGTCCGCAAAGCTGCAGACGATCCATCAACAAAGGAATCATCAAATTTCATTACTCGGGAAGATTTGGAAGGCATCTTGGAGAACCGTGGAAAAGACAAGACATCACATGTCCATCGTCACCAGCCTCCGTACCCTGCTGCTACGCAAAGGATTCCTCTTCCAAAAGGGAATACACCTGGTACAACAACATCGCACCAGGAACTATCAACAATTGGGGGGAAATGATTAACGCCTTCTACAAAAAAGTACTTCTTTGTGTCAGAGAAAATTACTCTTACTGATCTTGGAAGAATGTTTCAGAAGAACAATGAACATCCCAATGACTACGTGAAAAGATTCAGAGTCCAGGCCATGGACTGTCATGATCCAAACGTCACGGAGAAGCAACTGGTAGACTTGTGTATCAACGACATGATCCCGGTCTACAGAGCTTTATTGGAAAATCTTTGTTTCCAGACCTTCTCAGAGCTTCATGAAGCGGCGAAGAGATCGACAACTCATCGCGCCCGCTGCATGGAAAGAACAAAAGCTATGAAGAACCGCGAGACATTCGAAGTAGCAGACGTCTGATCAAGAAGCAGTAAAACCTCCAGCCTTCCACAAACACTGTTGCGAAGGGAGCAAACGGAAAGCCAAACTGCCGCGCAAGCATACCTCAGCTCCTTCAAAAGCACAAAGCAAGGAGAAGCAAGATTCACAAGCCTCTGACCAACGCACAAGAGTTCTTGATCAAGAAACACCTGACTTTCCTTTTTCCATTGAAGAGGTGATCGAACTCCTGGATGTCTGGGTCCAAGATTGTGCAATCAAGTTGTCATATGTCAAGAAAGAACCAACTGAAGAAGACATGGAAAGTCCTTGTTCTTCGCCGCTTCCACAGGTTCGTCAATCATCCCACAAGAAACTGTGCAGTTTTGAAGCACATTTTCAAAGAGAAGGTTGATCCACAATAGCTTCAACTGGGGACCGAAGGAGTACACAAGAATCCTCTCCCAGTCAGAACCTTTACAGTGTGCTTCTATTCCTACTCATGCAAATGACACTGAATATGAACCTAAGCTAGAGGTAGATGAGTGCACTAAAAATGCTACAATTTTGAATAGGGAAATGCAGTGTTATAATGATGATGATGATGATGATGAATATGAAGAGCATGTGTACTTTGAAAATGTAGTGGAATCTTTAGGTTTAGAGACATTAACGTGAACCCTATGAATGATGCTTCTTCTAATATTCATACTTGTGTTTTTGAATTAGAGTCTCATGCAATTGTTCACCGAAAATGAGCATGCTATACCACCTGGTTGTGACTTGGGGAATCCGAGAGTTTTGGCACCAATTATCTTATGCATGAGAATGAAATTTTGAGTAATGATGATTATGACATGGAGATTGATGAACTGTTTTATGACATGTTCACAACACTGAACCACATTGTGTCAAGAAGTCCATTCCGGAAATAATTCTTGAGCCTCCATCCAAAGACCAAGAGATGTACGACTGGGGACTGCTTACCACAGTCAGAAGAAACGAATTTGGAAGAACGTTGATCGATGATGGCACCGCCATCAACAACATTCCACTGAAAACCATCGGATCCACATGCATCACTCTACAAGAAGCTACTCATGCTCCCATCTCAATCAGAGACCTTGAAGGAGCGCTCGGAAATACTTATGGCTACATCACTCTCAAAGTGAACATAAGTTCGACCTGGACAAAAACCAAGTTTCACATAATCAGGAAGATCCAGGATATGACATGTCCTTCAGACGAGCGTGGATCCATGATGAAAAGATGGGTACTTACAAAGCGCCTTTTGTTACACATCTCTCCAACGAAGAAAGTTCTGATCCAGAAGATTTGACGGACATTCCATCATCAGAGTACTTTGAGGAATTTCAAACTTTAACGAGGTTGAAGAAAGAACCTGCAAAAGATGCATAGACATTCATCAAGAGGTTCCGCACTCAGGCAAGTCTCATTCCATGTCTATGTCATTTATTTCCCCACATGCTATCCTAGCATGGGGACTTAATTATGCTAGCAACTCTACAAGACGTTATGAATGGTAGCTTCACCGCATTAGTATTTTACCAAGTGGTTGAATCTGACGTTTCTCCGAATCAAGCAATGAAACATTCCTTACTGATGTCCAAACATGGCAAAGAACACTTTGGGCGTTTCTCCTGCAAGTCCATGTGTTCCACAAAATCAGAAAGCTCTGATGTCTGCACAAGTGTCGAATCCCACTATCGCAACGAAAGGGATGCTGAATCAACAGAAGATACTCCAGGGCCGAGATGATCAAACCCCTAAGACATTCGATGCTTAAGGAATATACTCTTCAACGTTCAAGCATCTAAGAAGCCATCAAATTGTACTCCCAATCAAAGAGTACAACACAAATATCTCGACGATGACACATTTATTCAATACCAGCACGATCAAAGTGTAACTAAACTACAATCGATAAGTCTTCATTATCCCATGATAAGACTTTTGAAGCATATGCAACATCATTCATACATGGATGACACTAACTCCATCAACATACACTGGGCAACCTGAGGTGATTCCATGAAACTTCATCAACGGGATTTCTCTACATCACAAGCCCCTTCATGATTGAGGAACTTTCTCTCTTCACCAATCACATCCAAGATGAAAACTGCTGATGCTATCTACCGCAACAACATCGACTCATCGACAAAGCCGTTCTCGGTAAAGTTATGCTTTCAGAGCATTCAGGTTGAACTCTCATTACACCTTCATCTTAGCGACGCTCAACTCATCAACTAGTTCGTGAATGTAAAAGGCTCATTTGGATGAAGGAGCAAAGATTATATCTATAATCTTGGTTCTAGCCTTTTCGGTCTTTGGAGCAACTTCAACCATGGTATCAGCATCAATAATAATCTCTAGAGGAACACCATCCATGATTTCAGCATCGACAAGGATCTCTGGAGCGTAATCATTCATGGTCTCAACACCAACAACGGTCTCAGGAGCAACATCCTCAGGGCTTCATCAACTAATCATTCTCTGAAGTGTTACACATGAAGCAGACTTTTCTAAGAACCGATGATTCATATCAAGATGTGTAGACCTGATAACATTCTCACATGAAAGTCTTCCCAAAGCTGGCACGACTGGTGGGCATAATCCAAAGTCTTCTACAAGATGTTCTCATCACCTCTACAAATGAGATACAACACACTTTAGTCCATGGGTTTGCAAAAACGTACCAATAGGTAAGGAATGGGACAATGCTTCCTCAACAAAAGATGTTCGTCTATGTCTCTTCTACAACATACCAAAAGGGCGCATTAATCGGACATATGAGTTGAAATATATGGCCTTTACAGCCAGGTTTACGAAGTCTGAAAATTCTGTACGGGATTACAAATCACAAATGTGCACGCTTCGTTGGCTGACCTCTACAACTCCGAATTGAGTGATTCTTTTCTCATGTGACAACTCAGTCTCTTAGCTTCAAAAATTAGAGTCAAGCATCAGATTCTGACGTCTTATGAGGTTCCTACAACTTCCTGAGCATACAACATGCAAGCAACAATTCTTAGACGGGATTCATAACTTCCACAAATCGATCGGTGTCCACCAGGTCTTTTCGCTAAGTCCTTCATCAAGGTACCTCCAACCTCGACCACCGGGTCTTTACATCAATTTTTCTACCCGGATCCTCTATCTAGGTCCCGCGGAAGAAGGGAAAATGAAAGAGAGAGATTCAACAAAATACTGGGGACTGACGGTCCACTGATCATGACGATCAATTTCACAGTCCAACACTCGTGGTTCCGGGCTCTCCAGTGCTAGTCAATCATAGAAAAAGGAATGCTACCACCGGTACATGCCACCATGGTCATTACATCATCCTCTCTTGAGAGCAACCTCAGTTATGGTCCCGTGACCAGGGTTTCAGAAGTGTTGTTTCTACGACTGACAGAAACAAGATGGCACTGCAAGCACCATGCTCATGTATCAATCAAAGGGTCCTGATCTCGAATGAATCAGTGACATTAAATCCTTCAACAACCATTCAAGACACAAGCGAATGGTCTAAAATCACAACATGAGTGTTTTGACAAGCAAGCTGTCTCGAGATGATTTTACACTGTCCTGTACAAACCGACGAGCTGGGAGCAATTGGTGAAGAATCTAGGGATTGGTCATATACCATTCTCTTCATATGATTGTCCTCTACAACATATCCGAAATTCAAAGCAATTGAAGAAATGAGCAAGGATATGTGGCCGAAACATTGGACAACATACAATCTGAAAAAGTTCTGAAAGTCTCCTGGAAGTTTACTGTTTCGCCTTTTTCAGGCCATAAACATGCTCAAAACTCAAAAATATTTTGTTTTAAAGCTTGGGTATTTTCTGGGCTTGAAGATACATATGCAGATCGCGAAAATATGACTTTGAACGAAGATTCTACGGTGTTTTTGCTAAAATGCTGAAGTCTGAAATTTTCTGGTGACGTATTTCAGCAAAATTACTCGTATACTCACATGGATTCTCATTCATTCATTCATTCAGAAATCAGCAATTTCATACTTCTATGAAGAGATTACAGGAGATATACTTACTTGATGCGTGTCGTAACCACAACAAATTAATTAATATTTTTCCACCTAATTAACAAGTAATATAGTGGTAGTTAAGTTCGTTCCCACGAGGAGCAAGAGAATTCTAGTTGTAAAAATTGTCACAAAAGGGGGGATGTATAAAGCAAAAGAAAATAAACAAAGCAATTAAGAGATAAAATTGAAATCAATAAGAGAGACAAGACCAAGGAATCCTTCTTCGTTGCAAAACAATGATTCAAGTTATGTTTTTCATCCACATGTTATTAATCACAGATTATCACCAACCGTAGGATAGCAGGTTCGCTTAGCTAGCCCCAAAATCCCTTATTTCACTGAGTAACAAGTCCGCTTAGTTATCAGATTCTATTCAAAAGAACCACCTTGAGGTTCGCTTACAAGATGTAATTCCCTGAATGCATTAAGATTTATGAATTTAGGTTTAATACTAGTAGTTAAACTCGGTTCGCTTGGTCCACTTTCTAGCGTTGTTTTTACACACAATCGCTCCACGGAATCCCTCCGCAAGGTCTCGTGTTTTCTACTTGTGTAAAGTGTCGAGAACGATTACGTATTCCCTAACTTATACTAGATTTAGGTTGAATTAACAAATCAATTTAACGTGCACTCTAAATAACCTATCAAACAACCATGACTATTAGTAAAAACAAACGATAATCATGTGAAAAACTTCAAGATAGAATTGAAAACAAAACTCAAATCATATATTAAGAACTAGGAATTCATCCTCAATCAATAAGAAAATTAGTTACTCATGTTTTTGAAATTCACACAAATAATTAAAGGGAGAATTTTTAAAGTTCACACAAATAATTAAAAAGAAGAATTTTGAAAAGCAAGCAAAAACACAAGTGTTGTGTGTGTAGAGAGGTGTGTAAAAGATATGTAAAAGTGTGTAGAGAACTTCTCTACTTATAGGCTTCAATGTTCTCCAAATCTTCCAAGGAATAGAATCCTCATTCCATAATAATTCAATTTCCAAATTCAAGTCTTTCTCAGCTTCCATCTTCTCTTTCCAAATTTGAGCCAAATTCTCCATCCAATTCCAAGTCCAAGTCTTCACACCCATGAGAAGAATCCACACAAAAAATCTGTAATTTTGGTCGCCGGAAAGCTGGTATTATGGCGAATTTGGTTTAATCCCAAGACCGGAATCTTCTTCTCCGTCGATGCAATATTCCGTCACGGCACCGCCCAAGTCAACGGTCAAACCGACGGTCACGAGTCAAGATCTTACTCGGCTAATCGGTCCGAGTGGGGCCGGGGTTGAATCGTTCGATCGGTCATCGCCGAGTTGGTTGACGGCAGTCAAAACCAAGCCTTTGAGTTTCTTTTCATTGTTTATAGATTTGCACAGGCCAAATTCAGCCGTTTCTTTCTTCACCTGTTAAGAAACCTAACATTCATCTAGTTTAGCAATTCATTCTCATCACTTCCGTGCATCAAGCAAACACCTCCTTCTCTTCTTGCAATCACAGAGGCTCGCCTCCATTGCGGCTTAACCTCATTCATTCCCATCGCAACTCAACAAAGAATCCCGGGACTGCAGACCCTTCTTAGTCTTGATTTCTTCTCAATTACATACCGTTAGTCAATGGGTCAAGCTTTGAAGAGTGACTCACCGAAGTCAAAGATCTTTCTTCGCTCTTTTCGGACATCCCTCGGATAGATTGCTTGCTCATTCGGCAGAGTAAAACCGCCGGAGTTTCTTGGTTTTGAACTAAGCGAGATGTTTTCTGTTTATAGGATTTGGCTCTTCTTCAATTGTTAAGAAACCTAACATTCATCTAGTTTAGCAATTCATTCTCATCGTGCATCAAGAAACACCTCCTTCTCTTGAGACACATTGCGGTTCTTCTTTTAACCCATTCATTATCCCCTCGACCCTTCTTAGTCTTGATTTCGCTTCTTACCCCTATGGCTTGAACACCCATTATCCACTCCATTCTCTATTAACTCTCAATCGATTGCAGCATTATCTTCTCCTTCCTATGTCCATCTGTTATTTCACAGAACCATCCAATCCACAAACAAAACCTTAATTTGTGACCAACCCACTTAATCACTTAGCAGCAACAACTCAATTTTTAGCTATTCTTGACAAAAGCAACCCCATCTCAGAAACAGCACCACCATCTTGGCTCAAACTTCCCATCCGAGTTCATCTTAGAACCCTCAGATTTCATCATCACATTCACCGGATCACATTTCTTCCATGTCAATCGAAACCCATCTCGAATTGCAATTCTATCTTCACAGCGGCAACATCAACACGCTTCAATACCCATTTTCTTATTTAACAGAAACCGACAACATCAAGGGTTTTCTTCATGATTCTTCTCCTCAAATCTATCCACAATCCCATAAACAAGTCGAGCCCATCTCATGTTTCATCAGTTGCAGTAGTAACAACAACAAGATTTCATCATCAATTTCTCCTTTTCTCGGCTGTAAACCCATCTCTATCTGAGTCTTGAAATTCATCCTCATACCCATGAAAATCAACAACAATTCGAACAAGACTGACCCATTCTTTCATTATTCCGTAAACTAAAGCAAAAACCCCCAATTCCTTTGAACTCAAAAGCCGTAACCCATCTCTTAATTATCAATCTCCCGATCTCCTCAATTCTCTGATTCAAATCGTTTCCATAAATTCTCTCTTTTAATCACTCTGACCAACAGCAGCCGATGCCTCTCTCTGTGTTGAATAGCAACAATATTTTCCATTTCGATCTGAATCTCAATCTCCTCATTTGATTTTGCTGTTTCAGGTGTTAGAGTAGCAGCTTTGCTGCTCGTTCTAATTTTCAGAGCAAATAATTGAAGAAGAGATAAATTCTAGGGTTGTGTAATGATTTGGGATGGAGACGCCCAACATAAGAACCACCCCATATGGGTGCCTATATTAGGTGGTCATTTTTGATAAGGGCTAGCCTAAAGTTTCCAGCCCATTATCCTTGGCTGGGCTCCAGATAGTGTTCGCCCATGAAATGACAATTTTACCCTTTTTGCTCAAATTGGATGATTTCTTCTTCTTTTCGTCCGTGCGACTCCATAGTAGCTATAAAACTCAAAACAAGCGTAAAATACATAATTTACAAGAAAAATAACAACAAAAGCATAAACAATAGATAATAAATAGGATGTATTCTACACCCTATCATTACTGGGGAATCTCTAAATCATTTGAAGGCTCGGCAATGCCGAAATCTCCATTGGCAACGCCGCTATCTCCATTCGGTTCTGGATTTCGGGAATTCTCCAT
This sequence comes from Papaver armeniacum, assembly GCA_023531295.1. Lineage (NCBI taxonomy): Eukaryota > Viridiplantae > Streptophyta > Magnoliopsida > Ranunculales > Papaveraceae > Papaver > Papaver armeniacum. The sequence goes on from JAJJWW010009682.1 coordinate 66,924, forward strand.
ACTTCCATATCCCAAAGAAGAGCACGCTTCATCAACATGATGCTTATCTACAATGATTTCTTCCTAGATTCATCAACAACAATTATTATTATTTCATTCAAGGAGATGCCACGATCACCTGCACGAAAAAGGATGCTTACATCGACTTCTTCATCGAGTCTTCGGATTCATGAGTTGTTTGCCCGGGAACAAGTTGAAGACCGTCAATCGATGGAGCAAAAGTCTCGAAAAGAAATAACAAAAAGAAATAACAAACACTTGGTCTCATTTGATCCTGGCAAAGTCATGACACAAGGAGCACTAACAACTCACCAAAGAAACAAGTGATAAAGATGGTGAAAGATATTTTTGTGCCGAAGCTTTGAGGGACTAAACTAAGGAATGAAAGATATAAATTTAGGGTCTTTAAATCCAACATCATGTAGTCCTTACTTGCCCTTGTAACAAGATAAGGGAAGAGGTTCTCCTAAGGTGTTTCTCCCATAGACTTTCTTCCATTTCCGTGGAGTCGTAGATAAACATTGATCCTTGGGGATCTCACTACACGATCATCCTATGGTAAAGCTAATGAAATAACCATGAAGAAGAACACAGAGAGGGTACAACTCTAAAAATTAAACTAAAACATCAAGAAGGATCTCTCACCATCACCCACGTCGCTTCCTCAGGTTCCGTGGTGATGATACCATTTCTTAAAGTTCTAGGGTTGAGAAGCTAAGAAAGAGAAAACCAGAGATGTTATCTCTCGGATGAAACACCATCTTTGGAAGTATCATCATAGGAGTCGATTCATTCTCGCAAAGTGGCTACTTGAAGACATCGTTTATTTGCTCGGGACTAGCTCAAGCCCATGTCTTGTAGATGAGGCTGCGCGGGCTTTGGCTTTGCTCCATAGATGCTCGACTCCACTTCTTCGCTCTTTGGGGTTTCTCCGAGCTTTATTTATTACCTAAAAACACAAAATTAATTAATACAAATATTTATTCTTGAAAACAATGAATCATGGAATAAATGTGCAAAGGGTCTAACTCAAAATGAGTTTTACTAATAATGAGCAGATATACACATTCCAACCTGTGGCTCTTTTAAAAGTGTTATACTTTGATGCAAAATAGTCCAAGAGGACTTGGGAAGCACAAAGCTCTAGGCCTAAGTTAGGCATTTTTAGAAAAGTTGGTTTTGCAATTTTGTGACAAACTACACCTAGGTTTGGTGGAGGAGTTTCAATTTGTGACTCAGGAGAGAGGTTAGGTACATCTAGGTTGTTTTCATTTTTAAAATCATTTGTACCATCACACACTTTCCTAAAGTCAAAAGAGGGTAAATCATGTTCACTTTCACAGGATAATTGCATAGGTTCCACATCATCATCACATATATGAATATTAGAAGAAGCATCATTCATGGGGTTCTGGAGAAGAGACACTTGATGTCTCGAACCTAAAGATTCTATTACATTTTCAAAATACACATGCTCTTCATATTCATCATCGTCATCATTTTGTAACTCAATCAGGTTCCTTTGAAGAATCATCTTGAGTTGTTCTATTGAAGGAGAGTCTTCACTAGTGGGTATGCATTCCTCATATGGATATTCATTGTATGGTTGTGCATGAGGTTCACTAGAGAAGGGAAGTTCAAACATGTTGCTATGTGGATGGTCATGCATTACATTCATTTCAAGCCTAGCATTTTGCTCCATGAGTGTTTCCATTATTGATTGCAAACTAGGAGTTGGGGGAGTATAAAATTGTTCATCTCCCACTGTGGTGAATGATGCATGTGTGCGGGTTGATTATGGTCCCAATAGTTGCGTAATAGTCACTTCTAGACACTTCGTACATTGGATGGTTTTTCTAGACCTGCCTATAAGCATGCAAAATATAACGGTAATCAAGGTGGTCTAAGCCACCACATAAGGTGCAAGCATAAATATATTGCCTAGAGGAATTAGATTTGACAGATTGCCTTTCCGCATTGTCCGACTGATAGTCGAACTTCTAATTGATCTAAAAAGTGATATTTGGGTATGAGAAAATTGTTCATTTTCAACTGTGGTGGATGATGTATGTGATCATAATGATTAGGGTATGTGAGATGAGGGCCCTGAGAAGGCCCATAAAATTCCCTAAAGTCACTATGGTATGTGGGGTGTTCATCCTGTGAAAGGTGCCCGTAAGCAAGTTCTCTAAGGGATTTGTTTGAGGAGGCATCAACATCTTGACATGATTTATCAACTCAAATTGAACTCAAAGCCCAGTTGAAGTGGACTAAGTTTGGTTTTGGTGGGATTGATTTGGTTTATTGGGTTTCATTTGGTTTTGTTGGGTTTGGTTTAAATGGGATTTGTTGTTTCAAGCCCGGGCTACCCAAAGTTGTGTTTGAAAAAGTATAGCCCAGAAATGAATTGAGTTGAGTTTTTGGTGTAAGCCCAAGTGGTTGTGTAGAGCCTAGTTGTTTGTAGAGCCCAAGTTAGATGAACGAGTGCAGCCGTCAGATGTGGGTTTAGCTAGCCAAAGTGGAAGAGTGCAAAGCCCAGTTGTGTTAATCCACCAAGAAGGTGGTCAGTCACCCAGTTGATTGTGGGCTCGGTTATGCAGAGTGCAAGCCAGATTAATGGTGTCGGGTTCATTGTGCAGAGCTTGAAAGCTCATGCACCGGTGGTGTGCACAGCCTCGGTAAGGCACAAGGTTGGAGTGCTCGGTTGTGCCCAGAACAAGGAAGCAGCAGGCTTGCACAGTCTCTAAAAACACACAAGAGACTCTAAATGCACTCTAGTGCATCAGTGTTACCACAGATATGGCCTAAGAAAAATTATGTGCACAAGGTTATGCAAGCAAGCAATCAATTTCACAGATTATGCCATAGGGTTATGCACACATTTCGTAGATTACAAGGTTTTTATTGTTGAGTCCTAATGCTGGATTAGCACTACTGGCCCTCAACAAACAACCAATTTGAGCTAGAGAGACATACCAAGATACGACACTTTAAACATGTAGAAATCATCACTCAGATAGCACAGGATTATGCTTGTGGATATTCAGTGAGCATACATGGTATTCAACTATCACAGCATCATGTTCATGGGAATCAAAAGTTATCATGCATATAGATTCAAAAATGCTGCACTAGGTGGTTATGCTTGTGGATATTCAGGGCAAGGCACATGGCAGACAATGGCTCAAATGGGAATCAACTCGTAGCTCAAGAATTGCCGTAATACACAAATGGCAAAGCACGTACACACAAGGGCTCAAAGCAAGGCAATACAGGGCTAGCATGCAAGGGTGTGTGCATTCAGGTCAGTCAGCACAGCAAGTTGGCCCAACAAGTTGTGGGTTGGACAATGTGCTATGCTTAAAAGACATGTAGGTGTCCTTAGTTTTCACAAGGTCATTTTGTGTGCAAGGTTTGTATACAAAGATGCCTTGTGTGAGGGTTGGCTCGTGGTGTTATATTGATTTGTGGCTCAATTGTTCACACTTGACTCGACAGGTCACAACAAGGTGCACAAACAAGTATCATTTACAATGAATGCGCTCAACTCAGGTATCTAGTTTCACACCTCATGTAATACCCAAATACAAGTCTAAAGCTCGGACATATGATAAGATGCGATGCAAGGATGCAAGGGAAAGAAAAAGATAAACTTTAGCTAAATTACATTAAAACAGGGCTATAAGTAATATTAAAAGGGAATTATGTACAAGGTGAAATGAGATTTCTGAAGCAAGCAGGGCACACGCCAAAAGCCAAAAACTTGGTAGGCCTGGAAAGTGTATGTAAATGATGGCCTACGGGTTATACCGCAAGTGCACGGCGTCTATCGGAGACAAGTACGGTCGAACCACGAGACTTGTGGTGCTCTTGTATTGATCAAAGGGCTTACTAAACTGAATTCAGTGACGTAACAAGTCCAGATATTTTGTGCCGAAACTCGAGTGAAGTGTAATGAACCTAAACTAAGGAATGAAAGATATAAATTAGAGAGCACTAGGGTCTTTAAATCCACCACTAGTCTACACTTTGTGTTCACTTCATTATGCTACTCTTGCCCTTGTAACAGATAAGGGAAGAGTGTCGATGCTACCACTTACCTAAGGTGTTTCTCCAAGTGACAGATTAATCTCAACTAAGGTATTTATTTCTAAAGTACGTAGATAAACATTGATTTCATTAAGTATAAACTACACAGAGGAGGAATCAAACTTGCATCCATGGCGTTGGTATGATGAGAGCAAAGTGTATCACACTCGATGTTAATTCTATCTAGAAAACATTCAATCATTCAAGAACAGTTCATGAAGAAGAACACAGAGATAAACTAGGTAAAGGAATTAAACTAAAACATCAAGAACATAACAAAGAACAAAATTAAACCTAATTGACACTCTGGCTAACCCAGGCGTGTCTAAAATAATCTCATCCCTCTTCTATTTATACAAGCAAATAAATCCCAAACCCTAATTTCTATTTTAATTCGAAAAATCAATTAAACATCTCACCCACGTCGCTTCCTCACTTGTCTCCTCTGTCAATCGTTTCAGCTACTCCATGCTTCGACTGTGGTGATGATAACCCTAGCTTTAGTTTTTCTAAGTTAGCTTCTAGGGTTGGAGAAGCTAAGAAAGAGAAAAACTAAATCTAGAGAGGGGATTTGTTGGGGTTGGTTGTTGCTCGATATGGTGGTGGTGATGGGTCGAGGAAGAGGGAAGGTCCTGATGAAGGAAGGTGGAGGGACGCAGCTCGCGCTCGTGATGGAGACGGACATACAGAGGAGAAGAAAGAGAAAGTGAGGAAGGGAAATGAGGTGTAGTCGATAGGTGTAGGGGTATGGGTATTTTCTTTGTGGAGGCGGGACAGCGATGATCGATGGGGAAGCTGCAGCGAGCGTCGGATGAAGTCAAAAGCGATCCGAATGGCCCGTGGAGGTAGGCGGTTTTGGTGTGATAGCGCGGAGCAGAGATGTGGATGAGGGAGAAAGAAATCTCAACGTCTCGGAAGAGACGGGCTGATCCGGGTCACTGGTCGGGACAGCTCATGTCTTGTAGATGAGTTGCTACTTGTTGGGTTCTTTTGCGCGGGCAGCCGCTCCATAGATGCTCGACTCCACTTCTTCGCTCTCTTTGGGCTCCTCGTTTCCGAGCTTTATTTATTACCTAAAAACATAAAATTAATTAATACAAATATTTATTCTTGAAAACAAGGAAAAAACTGGGATAATATCCGATTTCTAGCGCAAAAGATGAGTAAAATGCCAATAAAAAGGTGTATAAATATGCAATATTTGGCACTCATCACCTCGGGTTCTCCGCTCCCCAGACTTTCTTCCATTTCCGTGGAGTCTACATTGATCCAGGATCTCACTACACGATCATCCTATGGTAAAGCTAATGAAATAACCAGGAGTACAACTCGGTATGAAGGATCTCTCACCATCACCCGGAGGTTCCAAGTACCATTTCTTAAAGTTTCGTCCGTAGAGATGTTATCTCCGGGAAACACCATCTTTGGAAGAATAGGAAATTCTCGCAAAGTGGCTACTTCAAAGACATCGTTTATACAAAGCGCAGGCTTCGGCGTAACAATGAATCATGGAATAAATGTGCACAACAGAAGTCTACAAAAATGGTAACCATCCAACTCTTACCTATTTACAATTTCACTAGTTGAAGTGATTACAATCTCGAGAATTCGTTCGCTCCTTCAAACCTGCAAAGACGAACAAAATTCATTATTCAAAATCATGACTTGATTTTCATAAAACCGCGAACAACCCACGTAAAGTTTTACTATGTGAACATTCACTGGTTTTCAAAATTGGACAGACGTCCATTCTATAATTGTGAAAACTCACATACAGACATTATTTCACCATGTATGATTGTCTACTTTCAACAGTTGTTCAAAATCAAAACATCTATTTTACTAAATATATATATTTAACGTGAAATTCACGTAAATTTGAAAAATATATTTATTTATTTTTTGCTCCCTCGCACGAGCATCTGTCTTTGAAGCGAGAGTATATTTTCAAAGATTTCCGAAATCTCGAAGATAAAAATTTTCATGAAAGCTCATGAACAAAATTTTATTACTAACAGACGCACGTCTTTTCAAAAAAAAAAAAATTTATCTCGTACGAGCATCTACCTTTGAAACGAGAGTTTATTCCACTTTGTGAAATCTCACGTATTTAAAAAATAAAATTTTGTTTTCGTGAAAGCTCATAGACAAAATTTTTATCATTAGACTCGGGTCTATTTTGTTTGTTCCTTAAACTAATGAAAGAACGAGCGTCTATTCCTAAAACAAGGATTTCTTTTTGGTCCCGGCCCTTGAATCCTAAACCGACCAAGGTTCCACCATCGAATCAGCGGTTCTACACCAATTTATGCTCACTGGATGATGCTCTATTATGCCACTGGGGTTTCCGCTCAAACCATGGTTTGCTCATTCAAATGAAATCCGGTAATGTCTTATCTTATGACTAAGTTCAATTACTTATTTCTGTTTGTACCTGGAAAATCACCATTCAATGCTGACTGAGGAACATGACTGTTCCTCACTAAGCAGGGGACTTAATGTGGATGGTGGATTTTCGACAAAGGGTAAAATTGTAAAATTATACTCCGGATTCGACAATCGGATGAGTATTGAGGCCCATGTCTCTCATTAAAGCATGAAAGCTCATGCCATAAATCTCTGACTGAGAAGGCTGTCTCTCAGAGTATATGTAGATGTGTAGTCTCCCACTGAGGCCACGGCACATCTCATGAATACGAGCAATTTCAAGAATTACTCCGTATCCTAAGAATCGGATGAGTATTGAGACTCATGTATATAAGCGTGAAAGCTCATGCCATAAAACCTCTGATCGAGAAAGTCTCTTAGAGAAGATGTAGATGTGTAGTCTCCCAGCTGAGACCAAGACACATCTCATACTGTATAGAATCGCAAGATTGGACGGCTCCTAGACAGGTGTCTGCTAGTATAGAGCAATCACGTCTTCAGGATGCAACCATGTTTTCCCTGACTATACAAGAGTAATATGACACTCCATCAAGTTCATATTGCTCAACCCTCAGATAATTAATGCTCCTAGATAGGAAGCCCTGCTAGTATAGAGCCATTAGTTAATTATCTCTAATCGCCTGAATATCCAGCAATATTCTACGATTTTTCGTTATATTTCGTCACTTCAATTCGTGGTTCTTCCCAGCAGAATTCCAGGGGTTAGTGATAAATATTCAACGAGACAGCATTTGAGCATCGAATAAGCCCGACTAAAATGGTACAAGTGTACTTAGCAATAATGCACAGACCAGCATTTGAATGCGCAAACGAGCATTTCAAAATATGAATGAACGATGAACCTATGCAAAATAGGAAGGAAAAATAATAATAATAAAATATTAGCAAAGGCGCCAGGACCTGGGCTCATCGGCTGGCCGGTCATGCCGTGACCAGTCCCGCGCCCAATTTTATATTTTGTCATATTTTATTATTTTTCCCTGATCTCGTGAAAATTCTCTCGTTCGAGCAAATCTCCTTCGTTTCAAGGAAATTCTCTAATCTCATGATTTTATCAAGGAAATAATAAAATTAGGGAAAGGTGTCGCGGGACTGAAAGAGCACCAAGTGGTACGGCCATGCCCTAGTCGTGGCCGATCACACACCTCATGTCCCCATTATTTTATTATTTCTCTCAAATTATGAAAATTCCCTGATTTCATGAATTTTCCCTAAAACCATGAAAATTCCCTAATTTTATGAATTTTCTCTAAAATCATAAAAAATATTGTAAAATTAGGAAAACTCGTGGGACCAGGCTCTAGCCTGCCGGCCATGCCCCAGCCGGTCCCACACGCCTATTATTTTATTATTGTTTGTTGTTTTGTTTTCTTGATTCCATGAAAACTCCCTGATTTCAACAAAATACCTTGGTTTCAACAAATCTCTTTGATTTTATGAAAATTCCCTAAAATCATAAAAAATTACATAAAATTGGGAAGAGTGCCCTGGGACCGTGCCCGTTGGCCGGCCGGCCATGCCTTGGCCATTGCTGGTCCCACACTCCATCATTCCCTAATTTTATTATTATTATTTTATCTCCCTCATCTCATGGAAGTTCCCTAATTTCATAAAACTCTCCAGTTTCATGGAATTTACCTCAAATCAGAGAAAGTACATAAAATTACATAAAACTGGGAAAGTGTGGGACCGTTCTTGTCAACCGGCCGGCCATGAACTGGCCGTGGTCGGTCCCACACCTTGCAATTCCCTGTTTTATTTATCATTTTTCATCATCTCATGTATTTTTCCTAGTTTCAGCAAAACCCTGGATTCTGCATATTTTCTCAGAATGTTGCTCAAATGCGCATCGGAAAATACTGAAACTCTCAGGACTGAGACATGGACACTATGGTGACATGAGCACATCCCCTTGACCGACCAAGGGTGGCTCTAAGGCCTGCAAACAGCCGGTCCCACATGTTTTAATGATTTTAACCTAATTTGCTCAATTGCTCATATTAGGTTCAAACTTCTTCCAAACAATTAAGAGTTTGCTTGAACGACCATCCATTGGTCCCACGGCCACCAAGAGTCGGTCTCATGACCTCCTGGTCGGTTCCTCATCTCTTCATGGATAGGTTTTGTTATTTGTCACTCACACGAGCATTATTTCAATAAATGATTAAACCAGCATTTAACCATTCTTTCACCAACTGGTCCTCAAGAGACTTTGGTATTTTGTTCATTCGAGCATATGGGATTACATGGTGAATGTATCATCCCATGTATTCGGTCCCTGCTTCACATGATTTGCAATAAATCATCATTTCAGTAAAATTAGGGTTTTGAATTCAGATCTCCGCAGAAACTTGATTCTGAGCAGATTCAAATACTCTGATAATTTTATGTTGATTCCATGATCAACATTTTTATTTATTTTGCTCGACCCAGCAGTCAGTATCTTAAATTAATATTTTATTTGGTCATGCTACCAACAATCCATCGAATGAGCAATATTCGCTCAAACCGGAAATATTTGCCCGAATCAGCAATATTTGCTCAGATTCAAGAATATTGGTTCAACTATCAATATTCAATAATTCAGCAACACAGCTTGCTCGTAATCAACATAATAATACCTCGTCTCAAAGAGACATATTTAATTCATGAGATTCAGAACATTTGCAAATCATGTTCAACTCAAAGAATACATGGACTCATCGTCCCATAAAGTCAAGAATCGACTTCACAAATCACGAGATTTCAATCGTGTCACATGGGGGATATTAACTAGGGTTTTGGTCTGGCGGTCTACGGCACGTGTGTTCACCCACGATGAGAATGTGAGCAAGTCGTGTAATCAGTTGGAAGAGTTAGCAAAGTAGTGGGTGGAAAATTAACCATGTCTCCGCACGATGAGCATCTGGTTTTAACACGATTTCCCACTTCCCCACTCTCTGATTCCAGCAAACTGTCACACTTCATGGGATCATGGTGTTTTCAACTTCGGCATTATAAAATGTCTCTGAATCCTGATTGAAAGGACAATATTCGAACACTCGAACATTCGTCTAAAAGAATTCTCGGGAAGTTCATACAGACAATCTTTCGTCTACACAAACTCATCGTCTGAGCATTCACTCTCAATTGAGCAAAATTCAATCATTCAGAGCATTCTTACATTGAATTCACAACACACCTACAATCTCAGATCACCATTGATCTCACGCATTTCTCAGCTTGCCTCCTACAGATCAACCCATCCTCTCTTGTGACCAAATTGATTCTGGAACGACCATTGTTCTTGGTTTAGGACGGAGTCTTACAGATTGATCTCTCGAACTTAAAGCACTCCCTTCTTGCAGTGCATCTGTGTGAGGTTCAACATTTTGCTCGGTTCAAGGAGTCTCCACACGGTCGACTCTTCAATTCCGTAAAAACCAGCAAATCGTTTTTCCCCATCTACACCTATCTTCCATCAATAATGACATAATAGGCTTAACTTTTGTAGTCAAAAGTTCATTCTATCTTTTATCAATACTTTCATACCGACATATAATAGAGTTAACTTTTGAACAAATATGGGACAGTCAAGGTTCACAGACATAAACAACATATCCTATAACAATTTGCAATATATTAAACCATAAAGATTAATACTGCAAAAATCATCTTCCAAATCAATTTTAGAAAATAAATAAATCTAAAAACATTGCAAGATGATAACATTGGCAATAGCTATGTGTACTCACAATAATGGCTATTCCAAACCCTAGTTATCCTTCTTAAAAACACAAGAATAAATTCTCATAAGAAGTTTCCTAGACATTGTAGAGCTTTCTCAGAGCATCTACTGAGAATTCCTTCTCATTATTGAAAAACCCATTGATAATGGGATCATTCAATTCCTCCAGATCTTCAGAGATATCAGTTAACTCACTAAGTTCTATTTTCAGTCCACTCAGAGTGTTCTTTGTTAGAGACAACATTTGTTCATAGTGAGATATTTTTTCCAAAGATGAAACGATTTGAGATTTTAAATCATTTCTTTTTCTGATGAAATCTTTCACCGTAGCCCTGAAGTTATTATCATAATGACAAACAAACAAAAAGCAGTTAGAGGAGGAACCTGAATCACTAACCGTAACCTTCGCCTTTTTCTTCCTTGAGGACATGATTCCTTCACATAGGTACACATTGACAGCTTCTACTACATCTCTTTTTGTAGTACCTCTAATTATAGGTGCCATGAGACTCTATCTTTCAGAAAAAAAGTGAAGTACAATTCTGATCACAAATGAACATAAAATAGACTTATTAGGAAAACTAACCCTAAAGAAACTTTGAAAAGTCTCCACAGTTCACGTTCCATTATCTATCTTAACAACAAAATATTCACTTGGTCAAAATAACTGTTAGTCATAAAAGGAATAATGAGAAATGACCAACATATTTTACCGGACTTGAGCAACCTTGATGTGATCCTTATTCCAAGTCAACAATAAGGATTCATCACATTACTACGATTAGATAGTAATGGAGTGAACAAAATGTTCACTTCTTTTGTCACAAGATGACATATGATGGCTTGTTGGGTAAGCAGATTTACCTCGTCTGACTCTGATTCTTTTAGACATCTTCTTCTTGTATTCAGACATTTGCCGGTTTTCCAGAGTCAGGCTCATCCTTTGCATGTCATTTTGAAGTTTGGAAATTCTTTTTTTGTTCTTCTTGAATTTCCAACACTTACTTTGAACATGACTTGCACTTCCACAAAACTAGCAAAACAGTGAAGAGTTTTTGCTTTGTAGAAATGACTCTTGTTTATCACAACTTACAATGTCAGTTGTTCCAGAATGGGCCGAAACAAATGAGTTGATTGTGCTCACAGTCTTATTTTTGAACCCTAAACCCTTTGTGTTTCCAAAAGCCTTTTGACCAAATAACATCACTGAAATTTTGTCGGAGCTTCCTGTCAACCTTTTCACACTTGAGAGAATTAGTCTCTTTTTCTTTCAGAGATAGGGTTCTGGTGAATTCATCATTAAGACAGTCAATCTCAAGAGATTTCACCGGAAGTGATGATTCAATTTTCTCCAACAAAACCTTTAGTTGAAGATTTTCCTTGTGAATTTCTTCACTTTTATCCAAGAAATCTAAAATCTCAGTGTCAGTCTCACATTCTAAACCAGAATTTGAGTTAATGGAGACTTCTGCCGAGAGGGATGAGAATCCTGAACATACTTCAGGAGTATGTATATCATTGACACACTGAGATATTTCTTCTTGAACTGAATCATCAATAGCATCAGACAGAGAAGGAAGTCTCTCGGATCTCTTGCTTTTCTTCACAATATCATTGATCTTTTGTGTAATCATCGATCTGTTAGGATCAGATTGATTAGAACAACAATCATCATCCCATGACAAGTTAGAAGCTTCACCTGTAATGGTCACAACATTGAACGCAAACGTTATGACTGTATTCTGATCATGATCAAGTAATTTTAACTTTCCAACAAGAGTATTTCTGGAAAGAGTATCAAGGTTATTTCCCTCAACGATGGCATGCTTATTAGAATCATATCTAGATGGCAGCGATCTGAGAATTTTTATCACAATGTCCTTTTCAGGAATAGTCTTACCCAACGCAACAGATGCATTAAGAATTTTAGACACTTTGTGATTAAACTCATCAAATGAATCTTCATCTGCTATACGAAGGTTTTCCCAATCAGAATTTAGGTTTTGCAGCCTAGCTTCCTTTTCACATGTATTCCCTTCAAATACGGTTTCTAAAATATCCCAAGCATCTTTAGACCGAGTGCACGTAGTCACATGGTGCTGAAGATCTGGGGTAATGGCATGGATGATAGCATTTAACCCGTAGGAATTTTGCTTTGCAGTGTGAATCTCGGCAGGTTCATATGCACCAATATCCTTTGAACAGTTGCATCGCCTTTTGCAACAATCGGAGGATTATAGCCATTAACTACATAAACCCATGATTGAAAATCACGAGCTTGAAGAAAGGCACGCATAGCAATTTTCCACCAAAAGTAATTTGAGCCATCGAAGACTGGTGGTACGTTTATGGAGATAACACTTCTGTCCATATTCAGATCGCTACAAACACAGACTTATGAGGTCTTAAATGTGTTTGCCTGCTCTGATACCAATTGAAAAAGCGGGGGTACAACAACCACACTCAATATTTCATTTGGCAATCTGAGAGGACTTACACCTATATACTTTCAAGAGAATCAACTAGACAGTCAGACTCAATCTTATAGGAAAGTATATCAAAGAGTGATATCTCTATTTTTTAATTCAATCTGCAATCAGTAAATAGGAATTTGCGAGCCCGATTGAATATAAGAGAAGTAACTTGAACGGTACCAAAGATCAATGTTCAAGGATCAATAAATTTCAATCAACAACCAAAGGTTGGATTTACCAATTGATCGATTCAACGCACAACCTGTGATATTTAAATTATATAACAAAATATAATGCGGAAAAGAAATAAATACGTATACTTTAATTTTGTTAACGAGGAAAACCACAAATGCAGAAAAACCCCGGGACCTAGTCCAGCTTTGAACACCACACTGTGTTAAGCCGCTACAGACACTAGCGTAATACCAATGAACTTCGGACTGGACTGTAGTTGAACCCTAATCAATCTCACACTGATTCAAGGTACAGTTGCGCTCCTTACGACTCTGATCCTAGCAGGATATTACGCACTTGATTCCCTTGGTTGATCTCACCCAAAACCAAGAGTTGCTACGACCTCCAAAGTCGAAGACTTGATAAACAAATCTGTCTCACACAGAAAAGTCTATTGGAATAGATAAATTTGTCTCCCACAGAAATACCTACGAGTTTTGTTCCGTCTTTTGATAAAAAAAAGGTGAACATGGACCAATTGATAAACCGGACTTATATTCCCGAAGAACAACCTAGTATTATCAATCACCTCACAATAATCTTAATCGTATGGTAGCGAAACAAGATATTGTGGAATCACAAACGATGAGACGAAGATGTTTGTGAGTACTTTTAATATTACCTATCGGAGATAAATCTCAAGAAAATCTTAGCAAAGATAATACTCAATCACGATAGAAGAAGTAAGATCAGAACATGCAACTACAGAGAAAATAGTTGGGTCTGGCTTCACAATCCCAATGAAGTCTTTAAGTCGTTAACCTACAAGGTTTCGTGAAAAACCTAAGGTTAAAGGAGAATTGACTCTAGCTTATGCAACTAGTATCACACAGGAGGTGTGGGGATTAGGTTTCCCAGTTGCTAGAGTTCTCCTTTATATAGTTTTCAAATCAGGGTTTGCAATCTAATTTACCTTGGTAACAAAGCATTCAATATTCACCATTAGATGAAAACTTGATTAGATTCAAGCTAATATTTTTCAACCGTTAGATCGAACTTAGCTTGTTATACACAAATAAAATGTACCTTTATTTAGGTTTAAGTAACCGTACCTAAACGTGTACACCATGTTGGCTCAACCGTAGTTAACCGAGGTTAGCTATATGAACACTCCCACATCAACCTTATTCATCTTAACCATAACTAGTTCAAATGACTTAAATGAAACTAGTTAAAGAGTTGTTCAATTGTTATATTCTCATAGAAGTAAGTATATAAGAACACAATTAAATCAAAATCGGTTTGATTCACTCGAATCAATTCATGAACATTATAACCACGGTTTGCAAAGAATGCATTCCTTAATATATAAATGTATTAGTTCATGTCACAACCGATTCTAGAAATTTAACCACTCAAGTATGCAAACGGGTACGCATACTTAAGTAGCCGGCCTGAGTTTGGGATCGCCAGTATGCAAACGAGTACGCATACTTAAGTACACTTCCAAAACCAACAGAAATTCCCGGACCTATACCTCACGCAAGTATGCGTACAGGTATGTGTACTAGGTACACGAAATTTCACAACTACAAGTACCATACGAGTATGCATACTCTATTTCCGGTCATGGATCACATACATGAAAGAATGCACACTATGTTTATAATCCAATAGTTCTAAACTCTATTTCAATCATTGAAACTTTCTTAGAGGATGACAATAGCCGTTTTGACACACTATTAGCATCAAAGCAATTTTCAGTTATTGAAATAATCACAACGAAATATTCCAAGTCTACACCAAATGATTGTATCACACAAACCATGTAAGATGTTACTCGGCAATTTTCACATGATCATCTTTTGACTTTCGTCAAGAATATAAGATGACTTGGTTGAAGCGAAAGCTTACCAGCACATATTTCGAGAAATATGTAAGCGAGTTAATCTCAGCTCGAAATCTCAAATGTGCATAATCGACAACTATATAGTATTACGAATTTTGTCTCAATTTAGGAGATAGAGTAGAAATCGACTTTCCAAGTGATAGATGAGTTTTAGTCTCCACATACCTTTTGTTGATGAAGTTCCACAAGCTCTCCTTAGTAGTTCTTCGTCTTCAATTGATGAACGCTGTGAAGTCTAATGCTCAACTACACAATCTATCCTAGTCCGAGACATCACTATAAGTAGACTAGAAATCAAGACTTATAGTTTTGATCACTAACATTGACAAACAAGCTTGAGATAGCAACACTTGCGAGTTCGACCGAGCAGTGCTCTAACAAGCTTGAACAAGCAGAGATCTCTCAAGAGAACGCTTCAACAGCATGACCTCCAATTTTGTTTCTGCACAAGTTCGTGCCATTTTGTGAAACTCCTTTCATAATCGAACATGGCATATGAAAGATTGATGTTACTGCAAGAGGTAGTTCCGTTTCCATTGGAGTTATAGAACCCAGAAGGATCACAGGACATTTTTTTAGCATACGTTTCTGAAACCCTTGCAGAGATCTTTGCATGGTAATATGTATTGTACATAATTCTTGTTCCAAGAGGAATAAAAAATATTACCGAACTTTATATATCAATAGTTTCCAAAGACTTGGTCACTGATTATGGAAAACAGTAATATTCTCCTTTAATACGGAATAACCAAAATTTTTCGATATTAAAGATTTTAAGAAAGTGCCTTCTTGTGAATATTTCCATAGATCTCGCAAGTTTTTAGACTATTGTGATATATATGCTAAACTCATCAAACAACAGTTTGAGCACTTCATGAGTCAGTGTATATAAACAACATACTAAGCATCTAGTTGAGATAGATTATTCTCTTCAATAGTTGTAGAGAATCTTCCTTTATCTGATCTCTTAGGGATCTTGCTTCTTTTGTGAGGCGGACCAAACTTATCATAGAAGAGACTATCATCAATATATGAAGGTATTACCTTATGTATTGATGAACTGAAGAGTTTACCATATTCCTTTTTGAGTCTAATAATTAGACGTTCATAATCATCTTTATCTAAGGTCAAAACTTGATTGTTTACCTTAGTCTTTTCTTTTGAATGACTCCTTTTTGGTTTTTACTTTAGACTTGGGCATCCACTTGTAGGAGGATTTATGATGAAAATATTATTTCATATAATGCAACATTGCACTTTTGGGTTATTTGGTTTTTGATACTTACTTTTCTACCTAAACCTGGGTTTGGTCTAACATTTGTCCAGGCTTTGCGTTTGGTCTAAAGACCAACGTTGACCCGTGTTGACTCGGTTATAAGGTGTCCTTTCTAACTTTTGACTTAACTATTTTTTTTGTGGCCCCTCGAATTATAACTTATTTTCTTATTCACCCTACCCCCAAATCACTCTTCAACAGTAACTGATCCAACGACCATTAATCTGTCGCAGCACCATGTCAACAGCTCCGTCACCCATGTCTTTAAAATCTCTTTAACTCCCTCTGTTCACAGCCATGAACAACACGACCAGTTCTTCTTCAATTGTAAATATCTGTACTTAACACTCGAGCTAACACCTTATTCAATCACGTTTTCTCTCTCTCATACATAGCACCAACTTCTACTCTCTGAGTCTTTGTCCTTCCGGAAACCAACTCCACCGATTGCAACCATCTCCGGTAACTCCTCTAGAGAATCACTCCCTCAATCATCCCTTTCTATTACGACCCATAATAATTCTTCTTTCAGGCGATTTTTCAAACACTTCCTGGGCAATTTTTCGTGCATGGGGAGGTGTATCCTTGCTGATTTCTGTGCTCCTCCTAGAACTTTCTTGACTGCAAATCCCAGATTCATACACACCCCACATTCATTCACATACACCAGTTTTCAAAGTTACCAAATCTTGGCCGCTTAACACCACAGAACAGCAGCAAAGTCACCACCTCATGGCTGTTTTGTAGCTCTAACATTGATGTTCACTTGCTGATTTTTGAACTCCACGGTAACCTCATCTTTCAAGACTTGTACCCGTCCTTCCTTGTTCTATTCCAACTCAAGACAAGCTCATAATGCCCCCCGTTTATCAACCGATTAACTATAGTAGCTACATCAATAATCTTCTTTTCCGTCTCTTCTACCATTTCTCGGAGCTCCTTATTGTTCACGGCCATGTCGGCAACAAATCAATCAAAAAACTGAAATCCGATGTTGTAGCTAATCGTTTCTCAATTGAGTAATTCAATTCGAATCGAACTTCAGACCATTAATTTCATTCAACTCCAAAATCAGTACAGCCACTACTTCATCCAGCATAAACCCGTGAAGGCATTGATCTTCAACTACTATTTTCTTCTTCCTCAATTTCTTATCGCACATCAAATCTATATATTTACTCACTTGATTCTATCTAATTTCTTCTTCATCTAATGTTAGGGTTCTAAACCAAAACAACTGTTAAGAACACAAAACTAAACAGAACCCTAAAGATAAAATCATTTTTTATGGGGATTAGCCACCTCTGCTGTGTTACCGATAAGAAACTGGTTTTGATATTAATTGAATGATTCGTATACAAGCTTATAATTAAGTATTTATAACAAACTAATATTCAGTTTAAGGAAGCCAACTAAATTAGGAAACTAACTAGGTGTTGATGGTGGATTTTCGTTTAAGGTTAAATTTGTAAATAACCGGAAAACTCATGCGCTGACATCTTGTAAAAGATAAAGCCATTTATAAAGTGTTGGATACTCCCTCACTTAATTCACCAAGAATGGAGCATGTAGCAACAATCCCATTCTGTGAATACATGAAATTCCTCCAGGTTGGAGCATGTGGCAACAATCCCTTCCCGTGAATTTCATATCGGCCTTGTATTTCAAAGTACTCATTATCGGTGTGGCATGACGACCGAGTGTTACTCTTTGAGTAACACGAACCTCCAAGCACTATAATGAAACCATGTACGAAATACCCGTACATGGTGATTCTCGGTGTGTTATACTAGCCCGAGCCCTCTCGGTGTGTTATACTAGCCCGATTGATCCCCTCTCGGTGTGTTATACTAGCCCGATTGAGCATTCGGCACTGACCATATCGGTCGGATATGATTCGATCGCAGTCATCCAACTCCACAAGCATGATTGGATGACCCCAGATCAATTCCATCACCCTCAAGCAGGTATGGAATACACACAGCCGACCCCGCATGGTCGACCATTGGCCTTCGCTTGCCAAGAAATCGTCCATACCAAGCATTATGGATGGAAAAACCCTAAATTAGGGTTTGCGGCATATTACATGTGCCGCAAACGGTCTCAACCATCCATCTTCGCAGGTATAGATGGAGGGTGTAGATGTAGACTCAAAGGGCCCGGAGCATGTCGACACAATCACCATGTGACCGCCTACACACTTGACCAATCGGTCAAAAGCAACCATGATTGGTCACAACAAATTCGTCCGCCTAAAAGAGCATGGTCGCACGGCTTTGAAAGCCAAAATTAGGGTTCAAGCCATCACGCGCGTCCATCTTCTCCGGCACGAATGGAGGGTAACAGATTAGATTAGCAGTCCAGGTTATACCAGCATGACCACCGTGGGCCCATCTACCTCCTCATGCGGTCGGCCAAGGCATATCATGCCTGGTTAACCCCAAAACGCCCGTCAAACTTGTGTGGTTACACCTCCCAGATTGCAAACTAATCTTGACCACTCAACTTCACCGGATGAATTGAGTGGCTTAGATCACGTTTTCATGGGACGGTGAGACATGGGCGTGAACACCAGCCTACCACCTACACGCTAGAGTGACCGACCAAGACCGACCAAGGACGGTTGTCTTGGAACGTGTGCGGGAATATCACGCGGTTACCAATTCCTTTGCGGTAAGAGATTTCTGCCGCAAACCGATCTCAACCACTCCTCTTTGCCGGTCAAATTGAGTGACCCGAGATCGCGCTTTCATGAGGGAACGGAATACGTGCGCCTACACCATCATGCCGTCAACACGCATGTATGGTCGGTCCTCTCCAAAATCCTTCCCATGCTTGGTTTTGACCAAGTCGAAGAGTGATGCTTGCACACCTCTTCAAAAACCCTAGTATTCATTAACGGTCACAGATGAGTGTCTCAAACATCATCTCATCCGTTAAACTTCACCACTTGGTTATATAACCCTGGTCAGAGTTATTTGGTTAGTGAGGAGTCATTACCCATCACTTTACCACACCGCAATGCGGTACACATAAAATACACACGATACTTCACAAGTATCGACTTTTCAATAACGCAGTTATTCAATTCAAGATTACGTGCTATCTTTCGTGGATCCACGATCCATATTCCAGGACATCAATCATGTCACAAATCGGGGGATACATCTTTGGGGTATTGGTCCGGCGGTTTACATGACATGCGGCGTGCAACGCGCCATCACAAGAACGTGTTAGGAAGTCATGGACGGTTAGAGATGAACAAGAGAAGTGGGCAAGACCGGTCGACGCACAACTCCCACTACTCCATCACTCCACTTCCTCCACTTCCCACGAGAGACGTGAATGAGGCTCAATGACTTGTATAAATAGGTTCTCCGCCCTATTTCAAACAACAACACAAGTTCGGACGAGACAGAAAATCAAGTGTTAATACAAAAATCGTATTCAAACACCCAGAGCTCGCTTGCATCAACCGCAAGCCCGCTCATCTTTCTCGTTCCAAGTCATAAGCAAGCCAACACCTTCACAATCTCAACACCTTCTTCGCTTCCTCCCTAAGATCAACCCCATCTCCTTCACTTTGTGACCGAAACAAGTCCGGAACGGCCATTTCTTGGTTTAGGCCGGACTTGCACAGATTGATCTCTCGAATCTACAAGCACTCACCGCGCAGTGCATTTGTTTAAAGGTTTAAATTCATTCCTCATCCACACCCCAAATTACCAAATTCTGCAGGAGTAGTTTTCACCCATAAACACTAGGCTAACAATGTTTAAATAAATAAGGAAAGCTAATTATCTATGGTGTTGGTATCACAACATCCCACCCTGCTTGAAACATTGCCTGTCCTCAAGCATCAAGATCTGGAAATCGAATAAGTAACTCATCAACATCTTCCCAAGTAGCTTCATCAGTTGGATGATCTTTCCATTTCACTAACCATTTAGTACCTGCAATAGGACCTTTCTTGAACATCTTGTGTTCTAAAATAATATCTGGCTCCCATTTGTCATAGTCAACAGTTATCGAAAGATTTGGATTGACAAAAACTGAAGAACCCAATTTCAACTTCAGCTGTGAAACATGAAAAACTGGATGTATACGACTTGTAGTAGGTAAATCCAACTTATAAGCAACAGTTCCAATTTTCTCTAATACACGAAAAGGGCCGTAGAACTTAGGAGAAAGCTTAGAATAAGCTTGAGTTGCAACAGTGTGTTGTCTGTATGGTTGGAGGCGAAGAAAAACCCAATCATTAACTGCAAAATGTCTTTCAGTTCGATTGGAATCAGCATAATTCTTCATTCTTGTCTGAGCAGCTTCCAACTGAGATTTCAAAATTCTAAGTGTGTGGTCTCTTGCCCTAAGAGTAGTATCAACAACATGGACAAATGTTGAACCTGGAAGATAAGAAGATATTGTTGGTGGTAGTCGACTGTAAACTGCTTGATAAGGAGACATATGAATTGCAGTGTGAAAACTTGTATTATACCACCATTCTGCCCAGGGTAACCATTTACACCATTCACTAGGTTTAGTACCAGCAAAACATCTTAAGTAGCATTCCAAGGTTTTATTAGTAACCTCTGTTTGTCCATCAGTCTGAGGATGGTAAGCAGAGCTACGACACAGCTTAGTACTCTGTAGAGCAAAATAAGCTTCCCATAAATTGCTCATAAATATGGGATCTCTATCACTCACAATGCTTCGTGGCATGCCATGCAGACGTACAATTTCTCGTACAAATAATTCTGCAACAGAGCTTGCCGAATATGGATGTCTGAGTGCTAGAAAATGGGCATATTTAGATAAGCGATCCAACACAACAAGAATAGAATTCATACGATATGAAGGTGGAAAACCATCAACAAAATCCATCGAAATATCTAACCAAATATAAGCTGGGATTGGAAGAGGGTTTAACAATCCTGGTGGGATAACTGTTTCAGATTTATTTCGTTGGTAAATATCACAATGAGATATAAACGTCTTGACTGAAGATTTCATACCTTTCCAATAAAAGTTTTGTTATAGACGCTTGTAAGTACGAAGATAACCAGAAGGACCGCCAACGGGATTAGAATGGAATTCTTCAAGTATTTTATTGCACCAAGTAGAAGTTTGAGGCACTACTATCCGATCTTTATAACGGAGAACACCATTTGTGTAAGAAAAATTCATCTTTGACGTAGAATTCTCTTGTAGCTGTTGAATTAGAGCACTTAATTCTTTGTCATTGTGACACTCAAGGACAATATCATCAATGACAGAAAAAATTGGTGCAGACAAAAGAAAATTAGCTCCTGAAGTACGTGATAAAGCGTCAGCTGCAATATTTTCTTTCCCATGACGAAAAATGATCTCATAATCATATCCTAGTAGCTTAGATAACCATTTTTGTTGTTCCATGGAAGATAACTTCTGATCCAAAAAATACTTTATACTACGATGATCGGTGTATATCTTAAAATGTCTCCCAAGTAAATATGGACGCCATTTTTGGACAGCAGATACAATGGCAAGCATCTCTTTATCATAAATAGAAAGATTTAAATTCTTCCCAGATAAAGGTTTACTGTAATACGCAATTGGCCTTTTGGATTGCATAAGAATAGCACCCAATCCATTTCCAGAAGCATCACACTCTAACATAAATTCTTTTGAAAAATCCGGAAGAACTAAGACTGGTGTAGTTGTAAGAGCATGTTGAAGTGATTTAAAAGTTGTTGTTGCTTTGTCATTCCACAGAAAAGCATCCTTCTTCAATAATTGAGTTAATGGAGCACTAATCTTACCAAAATCTTTAACAAACTTGCGATAATATCCAGCTAAGCCCAAGAAACCCCGTAATTCTTTAATGGTAGTAGGAATTGGCCATGAAGTGATGCATTGAATCTTCTCATTATCCACCGAAACACCTTCATAAGAAATAATATGGCCAAGATATCCAATTGATCGTTGTGCAAAAGCGCACTTGGATTCCTTGACAAAGAGCTTATGGGCACGTATAACCTCAAACACTATTGATAAATGTTTTGCATGATCAGCTAGATTCTTACTATAGATGAGAATATCGTCGAAGAATACGAGTACAAACTTGCGCAAATAAGGTCGAAAAATATGATTCATGAAGCTCTGGAAAGTAGCTGGAGCATTTGATAAGCCAAAAGGCATAACAAGAAATTCATAGTGACCATCATGAGTGCGAAATGCTGTCTTTGGAATGTCTGATTTATGTACACTAAACTGATGATACCCATAACAGAAATCCAACTTTGAAAATACCATTGAATCATGCAGTTCATCTAATAATTCGTCTACCATAGGAATTGGAAAACGATCTTTGATGCTCAACTTGTTTAAAGCACGATAATCAACACACATCCTCCACGAACCATCCTTCTTACGCACCATCAAAATAGGAGATGAATAAGGGCTCGAACTAGGTCGAATAAACCCAGATTGTTGTAACTCCGAAATAATTTTGTCTATCTCATCCTTCTGAAAATCTAGCTAACGATAAGGACGCACATTGACAGGAGGAGAACCAGGTATTAAAGGAATATGGTGGTCATGCATACGCGCAGGAGGAAGAGAAGTCGGTATCTTAAAAATATCAGCAAAACTAATGAGTAACTTGCGAATTTAAGGTGGTAATTCTTGAGTAGTGGGGACATCATTTGTCAATGAAGATAACTGAAGGAAAATACCATAATTTTCTCTGCTCAATAATCTCTGCATAGGTATTGTGTCCAACATTAGTACTGAGGATGAATTGTCTCCAAAAATCGTCATATCCTCGATAGAAAACGTAAACTTCATTGACAGTTTGGTGAACTCCCATATGATTGGTCCCAAAGTACGAAGCCAATGAACACCCAATACTGCATCACAACCACTGATGTCCAACAGATGGAAATCAACTTTGAAAATATAATTATGCAGATGAACTGGTACATTAAAACAAGAGCCTTTAGTGTGCAACTTACCACCATCACCTACTGTGACACTAAGAGAAGAATACTTAGACTCAATTGGATAACCACATTGTCTAGCGAGATTTGGGTGAATGAAATTATGAGTAGCACCCGAATCAATTAGGATGTTAAGAGGCTGAGATTTTATATGTCCTGTGATGCGCATTGTGTTGGGAAAAGTTGTGCCCATTAATGAATGATAAGAAATATTAACATTGTCATCTGCAACCGGTTCTTCAGGATCATCAGTAACTTCTTCCTCCACAAGTTGAGTAACCGAATCATCACTAATGTGTGGAGCAGCATCTAGAAGAAGTAACCTTGGTTTAGCACACAAATGGCCAGGCTTATAGTAATCATCACAATTAAAACAGAGACCTTTGTCTCGTTTTTCTTTTTGTTCTTCCCACGTTAACCTCTTGGCTCCAGGAGGCAATGTAGTTTTTCGAATCTGTGTGTTTGAAGTTGATGGTTTGAACTGAGGTGAGCGAAAAGATGGCTTAGATAAAGAAGAAACTGCAATAATAGAGTCTTCTTGTTGAATAGCTTTCTTAAAAGCATCAGACAGAGTTTTTGGTTCAAACAAACTCACACCCGTACCAATGTCAGGTCGTAAAGCAACAATAAATAGATCCACCAGATATTGTGTAGGGAGGTCATGAACAAAATTCAGCAACTTTTCAAAATCAGAAATCAATGCTCGAACCGTACCTGTTTGAGATAGCTTTGTGAGAGCTATATGGGGGTTTACGAATTTGTGATCGGCAAATCTACTACACAATAAAAGACAGAATTCTTCCCAAGTTGCGGTAGGAATAGACTGCTTAGTCCAGCGATACCACGAGTTGGCATCACCTTTGAGATGAGAAGCTGCCACTGGAACTTTAAAATCTGCAATGATTCCATGCAAACTGAAATACTGATCAGCTTGGAAAATCCAACCATCAGGGTCTGTGCCGTCAAAAGTTGGGAACTTGAGGTTGATTGGACCAGTACGAATAGTAGGGATAGTTTCAGCACCTCCGTTACCACCATTACCATTACTATTATGGCCATTAGGAGTGCGTTGATGATGACCAGATTGGAAATTATTATCACCCTGTTTCTGTGTCTGAAAAGCATCATCTATAGCTTCTTTCATGGCCGTTGCTAACGCAGTTGACAATGATGTAGTCAAAGCTGTTGATAGAGTTGTTGTTAAAACTGTGATATCATCTTTACGATTTGCTCTTATAACTCCTTTATTAACCTTAGCCTTTTGAATATCATCAAGACACTGTTTTGCTAAAGCATCTATAAGGTTTTGAATTTGATCCTTCAAACCTTTAACTTCATCTGTTAACTCAACGACCGTCATGATAAAAAAAAATTGCTGAATTTTGATGATATAATAACCTTGCTCTGTACCAGGTGTTAGGGTTCTAAACCAAAACAACTGTTAAGAACTCAAAACTAAACAGAACCCTAAAGATAAAATCCTTTTTTATGGGGATTAGCCACCTCTGCTATGTTACCGATAAGAAACTGGTTTTGATATTAATTGAATGATTCGTATACAAGCTTATGATTAAGTATTTATAGCAAACTAATATTCAGTTTAAGGAAGCCAACTAAATTAGGAAACTAACTTGGCTAACAGAGTTTAAATAAATAAGGAAAGCTAATTATCTATGGTGTTGGTATCACAACATCTAATCTTCACCCAATTCCATCATTGCTTCTGAAAATCAAACCCTAGTTTCCTTCTTCTGTAATTCTTCAACTAAAACCCCCAATTGACAACCACGAACCCTAATTTCTCAACTGAATCTTCTACGTTTCTCTACCATCGATTCAAAACTCCTCAACCATCGATTCGAAACTCGGATCCTTTCCGGCTATTCTCTCCGCTATTTCGTAACAACCCCATAGAAAAATTTTCAACAACTTAATCACCTCTGAAAACTCGGCAGCAGCAGAAAGAAAATGATAGGAATAGGGGAAGAACAAGTTTGTATCGCCTATTATAGTAATTTATTGTAATAATTTCATTTAATTTTTTCTTTCGCAGCTTCACTAGTTGATTCGATCTAATTTAAATCCACTTTCATCTCCTTCGTTTGATTTGATGTGTTTCATTTACGCAGCAGGAAAAGAAAAGAAGGAGGAAAAGAAGAAGAAGGAAGAAAAAGATAAGACACCAGGGCTGAAATATCATTTTTGGGCCCCTAGTTGTGAATACTAATAATTTAAGGGGCCACAGAAAAATTAATTAAGTCAAAAGTTAGACACGTCAGCATATAACCGAGTCAACGCGGGTCAACGTTGGTCTTTAAACCAAACGCAAAGCCTGGACAAATGTTAGACCAAACCCAGGTTTAGGTCAAAAATTAAGTACCAAAAACCCAATAACCCTGCACTTTTCCAAGTCGAAACATCAGATCTTATATTTCCGTTGATAAAAGTATTACCCCTTTTTTAATTGTGCCTTTTAGGGATAACCCTTGTTGGATGAAAATGTGAACTGTAAGAATAGTTCTTTTGTCTCATAACGGGACAATGGTGATCTGAGTTTTTAAAAGTAAATTTACCCAATTCTTTTGAAACAAAGGATAGAGCATCCTGCATCTTTCGAATCTTACAACTCCTTTGCATATGAACTTTATCTCCAAAGTAGTAACAATTCTTATTAAAAGGAGTGTAGGTTTTAGGATTACCTTTGTGAGATGTTCTGGACTTTTGTGCATACTAATTCTTAATCTTTGGAGACTCAGTATGATAAATTGCAGAAATGTTCTCTTCTAGATTCTCACTTGAGCTCTTTGATAGATCAGAAGCTTCAGTAAGTTTAGGTGGATCCTCTGGTGTGGAAGGATTTGCAGCCTTTATAAATTTTATTTCTTTGTTGTTTGTAGGAGTATCAATTCCTTTATATCTCAAGCCACGCGTATCACCATGACTTTTCCCTGTTTCCAACAAAGAAGTTAAATTGATTATAATATCATTGAGCCTTTTTAACTTTGCTACTTCCTCTTCCAGAAACTTAACTTTGTCAAGAACATTGACAAGGTCGCCCTTAAGAGGGTTTTGTTTAAAGAGAACAGACTTCCCTTTTTCTTCACACACTAGTTGTTGAGAATTAATCCTTGCTTCAGTTTCAACAAGTTTTGTAGTTGCAGGATTTCCCACAACACACCCCATGTAATATTTTATAGATCTAAATCTATTTCATAATCAAAATAAAGATTAAAGTGCTAAAATATAAATGGAGACACAATATTTACGTGGTTCGATCAATGTGATCTACATCCACGGGGTTAGGGTTCTTCACTATGATTATTAAAATTACATTTGGGTTACATTGGGAATCTCCATTAATGGATATTTAGTAGAGCTCTAGATCTAGTTTTAAGGGAAGAAGATGATAAAATAAAGTCTCTCTCTCTCTTACAAAATTGTGTATCTCTATTTTACAAAAATGTCTATCCTCCTTTCTCTCTCCTGCTCTCCTCTTTATATAGGTGTTTACATAGTGGATGACAACTCACATACAACTCATATTCTCGCAAGCCCTTTGATAATTTCGCAGGCTCTTGCTACCTTCTCGCGAGCTATGGAAAAGAATGAATCTCGCACACTAACGAATGTTGTGCGATATTTGGATCCTACATCTTGCCTCTTTTTCCTTGAATATTGCTTGAAGAGCGATCTCTAAGGAAAAATCCGTTGTTGTAGTAGTCTTTGATCTTTGTTGATGAAGGAACTACGCGAAAGAATACTTTTCTTAAAAAGTACGTACTTACCTCTATTCTTTTGCGGAGTTCCGAAGCTTTACGAAATAAATAAGAAGTATCAACCCTTGAAGTATAAGAAGTATGAAATATCCTTGAAGTATAAGAAATATGAAGTATCCTTGAAGAAGTATAAGAAGTACTCAATCCTCGAAATATATAAGAAGTATGAAGTATCCTTTGAGAAGTATGTAGTTGCAGGAAATCCTACACTACACCCCTCACAAGAATCCACACAACTAAGACATTTGAAGATGAATAACTATGATTTTTATTGATTAATTCCTTGAACGTTTACAAGATAAAATGGAAAAGAGCTAAAGAAATTACAATCACTACAAACTTTCTCTCTCCTAATGACGTGCCCAACACTCGGAAAAAGATCCCCTCAACAGTTCTATTCTACTCCTTATATAGGGTATTACACATTGGACGACAGCTAAGCTGTCCTTTATTTTCGGGAATCACTTGCGAAATACCGCAAGTGTATAATTACATAATCTCGCAACTATCCTAAATCTCGCTAAGTCTTCACATCTTTCTCGTGTTTTGGCTATCGTCATTCATTCCGTCATTTATATTATTCATTTGTGACATTTCGCAATGCTGTCATTTATTAATCTCGCGAAGTATTGATGTCGCGATATTCTGATCATACATCTTGCCTCTTCTCATGTCTTCTCTGCGAAGAAGAGAATGTCATGAGAACCAGTATTTTGAAATGATGCAATCGTTTGTTTTCCATCAATTTTTTGCCGACAAGATTCCGTGAATTTAGGAATGACTGTTTACACGTATCTAAAATTTTCCCTTTTTACCGGCACATTTAATATTATCCGGTTACTCTTTTCTTGTCTATTTAAAGGAGAATTCCTTGTGAAAGTATTTCTTTTCTTTTACTTCGTCTTCTTCATCGTCCGCAACTTTTTTCTGCTATTTTTCTTCATCGTCTTCTTCATCATTTTTCTGCTACTATTCTTCTGCTACTGTTCTCATTTTTCTTTTTCTGCTACTGTTTCTATGGAGCCATCAAGGTTTGTTAATTTTGCTGAATTTGATCATTTTGTGATCGATCTCTCTTATTGAAGTTGTTTTGTTTTGATATTGTTCTTCTTTTAATGACTCCCCTGCCGTTTTTGTTTTAGCAAGAACAAATCTAACACCAAGTTCACCATTGTGAACCCTAATATCTCCAAGGGCTCGCAACCGAAATCCACTGCCACTAAAAGAAAGCCTGCGAATAGCAAGGTATTTAAGAAATATTTACTCTTTTAATAACAATATTGTTGCCTCTGTTTCTTATTTAACTTGTAATTCGCAGGATGACAAAAATGTTGATAGGTCCCCCAAGAAACCTCGACGTTCTAAACCTGTTGCACACCTGTTGTTTCCTTTCCTATATTCAAACTTACAACTCCTCCTGCGAAATCTTCGCAAGATAAACCCATTGTTTCTACTTGCGAAAATATTGTTGATAATCCTTCTCCCGTGCCTGAATTTTTCGTAGATCAAATCCCTCATAACTTGATCCAGTTGCGAATGAGCCTATTTCTTCTTCTATTGTCAATGCCTCTACCGTTTCCCCAATCATTGATCTTCATGAGATTTCCTCTTCTCATGACATTACTTTAACAAAAAATGACTCATCCCTTCCTTCTTCTATCGTCATTTCTTCCTTACCTGAGCAAATCCCTCTTACTAAGGAATATTTGGAAGGAATAGACGTGGCCTTCAAAATTCTGTCAGATATTGTGAACGATGCCAAGAAGACTTCTGTTGATCCTATCAAATCTGATGTCTGCGAGGTTTTGAGCAAATACCTTGGCTCCGATAGAATTTCGCAAACATCTTTGGAGCAAGAAGTTAATACTTTGAAGAATGATCTCCAAGCTATGACTGCAAAGTGTAATATTCTCCAACTTGAGAATCAAAAACTTCAAAATGTTTCTCTGGATCGTGATAATCTTCGCAAGAAGAACGAAGAATTGAAAGGTACAATCTTTCCTCTACATTCTCTCTTTTTTTTTTTTTTTTTTTTTGAACCTCAAGCCCTTGTTCGCCATGAAGCTTTAAACCAGAAGCGAAAAATGGAGATATATCAGTTGGAATCTACTGTTGAAGAAGCTCGAATGGATAGAGATGCTTGGATGGAGCAATATAACCAATTAGATAATCTTCATACATATTCTGTTGATCAAATAGATAATCTTTCTAAAGAAAATACGACTTAGTTCAGAACAAGGCTCATTAAGTAATGAATTATCTCGCCTCTCTTACTCTTTGACTAAAGCTAATTTGGAGTTGGAAACTTTATCAGATGAGAATGGAATTCTTTCTCAAGAGAAGCGAACTCTGTCAAACAAGGTGGCGATTTACTCGCAACAGTCTGATGTTTGTCAAAAAATATGTAAAGAACAAGAACAATCTCTTCGTTCGCTGAGAAATCAACTCGAAGAAGTTACTGCCGAGAAGGATAAACTTATCCAGGGTAGAATAACCTTAAGTGTAAAGGCAAACCAATTCAAGGATCAATGTTCCCAGTTAGAAAAGTCCAATTCTTCTCTTGCGAAAGAAAATGCCTTACTTGTTTCGAACAAAAAAAGCTTGCGATCTCGACTGAAAGGTTTAATTGGAGATAATTTTGATAATGCCATGGATCACTTGGAGAATAGTTGTTCGGCTTTAATCCAATATCTTACCTCGCAAAAGGAAGGTAGTCATATTATTTGACTACCTTAATCCATTTATTTATTATTTTGTGATATTTTCCTTGCGAATTCCAAAAATCTGAATAATTTTCTATGTTCTTTTCTTTTGCAGATTCTGAGAAAAATCTTCATTCCTCTATTGCCACTCTAAAGTCTGACTATTCAAAAATTCGCAAAGAAAATGGAATACTCACTGCTTCCCTTGCTCGCTCTCGCGATCGTGCAGAAAGAAGATTCGATTATAAGTCTGACTGTAAAGATATAGAAAGTAGAAATCATCAGAAAGCACTCCTTCGTCAATTTCATCTTAAGGCCGAAGTTGTTGTGAATGATGTTCTACTATCCAAATCTCTTGATCCTGTATGTATCGAACCTCTGGAAGTAAGCGACGATGAAGTTCCTAATTCTCCTGACAGCGATTTTGACTACAATAGTGGCGAAGAGCTCGCAAATGAAGAGACAATCCCTCCTAGTAAAATTATCAATGATGATCTGGGTGAGGGAGGATCTGGTGGAAATATAATAACTGGCGAAAATATGGATAAAGTTGCTGAAGAAAGCCCAGTATCTCTCCTTCTGGTAAAAAAACTGATATTTGAGAATTGACTTTCTCTTGTAATTTTTCTTCTTGTACTGTTACTTCCTTACGTACTTCCATCATCTTTTAGATGTGTTCATCTGCTTATTATTACTCTCTCTTTCAACGAGTATAATTTTTGATGTTTAATAATTGCTATTTTGTTTTCCATTATCTTCATTTATGTTGAAATTCATCATTGCGACAAGATCGCAGGACGTCTTTACATTTTCATGTAATGACCCATTGATCTTGCCTTATCATTGCTCTTGTGTGGTCTTATTTTGCCTTCCTAGTTAAAGGTCTTATTTTGCCACCCCTCATTTTTGCGTCAATATGACAGGCCTAAATATTCTTACGACAAGATCGCAGGACGTCCTTACACTTTCATGTAACGACCCATTGATCTTGTCTTATCATTTCTTTAGTATTTTTGCCTCTGCAGGATATTTTTCTTGAGACAATATGACAGGCCTAAATGTTCTTGCGAACGTAAAGCCCCATGACATTGCCGTCTTGCGACGAAATCGCAGGACATCTTTACACTTTCATGTAAAGACCCATTGATCTCGTCTTACCCTCGCGTTAGTATTATTGCCTCTTCAGGATCATCGCACAAATATGACAAGCCTAAATTTTCTTGCGAAAATAGAGCCTCATGACATTTGCGTCTTAAGACACTTATCAACTCCCTAATGGAGGGTGCCGCCCTTATCATCTCCTTGGTTGCCCCTTCAAGGAGGCGTACATCGGCAATACAAGACTAGCTCCTCCCATCCGGTCTTAACAACAACCGGTTGTTTTTGCAGCCTCTTATCCCTTATACCTATAGGGCTTATGGTTACGAGACTGCACCCTAAGTGGAGTTTTCTTTGGGCCGAGTGCAGCATGTGCCAAGACTTGCCAAGAATGGCCGAGACACTTCAAATGCCCCAGGCACTCTTGGATCAACCGTGTACCTCGATGCCTTGGTCATACACTGACTCCTTGGAAGAGACCCTCGGTCGTCCAACCAGGGTATAACCTTATATATATAGTTGGAAATCCAAGGTATCTCCCCCGGATGGGCTTTATTGACCCCAAATTTTCATGACTCAGGTTCCAGGGGCGGTGTAACCTTTTCCCTGAGCCATGTCAAGAGATACCCCCTTATATGACGCACTTTAGGTCATACATTTTCCTCTTACGAAATATCATTCGCGAACTAGGGTGTACGCCATAAAGGTTCGTCCCATTCACTCATTCTTTCATTTCTGTCAATTCGTTCAATCATTCATTTTTGATTATCTCTTGTTATTTCATTTGCGAGATATTCGCACATTCTTTCTTTATTTTATGCAGTTTCGCAATCACTCTGTCGCAGGAACATTTCATATGAATTCATTTCATTTCATTCATTCAACATTTCGCAACTTAGTCTTTCCCTTCCATCTTCTATGGGTAATATTTCTTGAGATACAATCTATTCCACGGTCTATCCAATCTTTGGCCCACATCTTTGCCCTCAGGATCCATTAATCTATATGCCCTTGTTCCAACTATCTCCTTGATGATATAAGGTCCATCCCACTTTTTCGCCAATTTGCCACCACTTTCTCGCTGATATATTGGTGTTTCTCGCAATACCATATCACCTGGTTGAAATTCGCGTGTCTTGACACGTTTGTTATATTCTCGGCTAATCTTATTTGGTAATTCTCCATATCTTTGTAGTGCTCTTTCTCTGTTTTCCTCTAATTCATCTAATTTAACCAAAATGTTACCCGCACTAAGATTTTTCTTCCAAGCTTTTCTCTTTGTTGTTGGAATAATAACTTCTGTCGGAAGTACAGCTTCAACTCCATATGTTAGAGAAAATGGTGACATTCCCGTAGCTTCTCGCCTTGTTGTATTGTAAGCCCATACTGCATTATGCACTTGTTCACACCATGCCTTATTATGTCCTTCCAACTTCTTCTTCAAGTATATCTGCGATTGTTTTATTTGTTGCTTAGCTTTGTCCATTGGCTGCGGGTATAAAGGAGTTGATTTCCCACATTTTATTTGAAATGCATTAAGCAACAATTCTATATTTTGTCCCTCAAAACTGTTTCCCATTGTCAGATACCAACTGTTGGAATTCCAAATCTGCATATTATGTTTTCGAATATGAAGGTAAAAATATCTTTATCGCGAATGTGTTGTACTGCTTTTACTTCTGCCCATTTTGTGAAATAATCCGTAGCGACAATCAGATATCTCCTCTGCCCAGTGTACCTGGTAAAAAATGGTCCCACAATATCTAACCCCTACTTTCCAAAAGGCCATACACTTGTTGAAGAAGTTAATGGTGCTCCTGGTGCATGTATTTTCTTTCCGTGCCTTTGACAATCTTCACAACGTCTTGATATTTGTTTCGCATCTTCATGCATATATGGCCAATAATAGCCTTGCATTTTCGCCTTATGTGCTAGAGATCTTCCACCACTGTGATTTCCAGCATCCCCACTGTGTAACATTTTTAACATTGCTTCTCCTTCCTTTCGTGTTAAACATCTAAGTGAGGGTCCATTAAAGGATCTTCGGTACAATACCCCGTATCTTAATTCATAATTTGTTGCACGCCTTTTTAATTTGTGCATCTCTAATCTATTTCTTGGTGTTTCTCCTTTCATTAGATAAGCATGAAGTTTGTTCTCCAATCTTCGCAATTGGGTCTTTGTGTTTCATCTTCTATAAGCATTACTTCTGCTTCTTCCTCTTCCTCTTTGTTGATTGATGGTGATAGAAGTGTCTGTATTTTTATGCATCTCGCAGTTGGATATGTCATCATACTTGATATAAAAGCAAAAGCATCCGCGAGTCTATTGTCTCTTCTTGATATGTGTCTCCATTTTATTTTTGGTATCTTGTAGATAATTCTTCAACAAGTTTTTTGTATTTTTTCATGGATGGTTCATTTGTAGTATATTCTTCTTTTATCGCGAATAGCTAACGGGAATCACCTGTGACTCTTACACTCTCCAACTTCATCTCTATTGCAAATCGCAAAGCATGTATTATAGCTTCATACTTTGTTTCATTGTTGGTAGATGCAAATTCCAATCGAAAGAAAAAGCCATTTTATTGCCTTACAGCGCGAAATTATAATGATCCCAATTCCGTTACCTTCTCCATTTGACGATCCATCTACCAATATTTCCCATCTGTTTGGCTCAGTTAATAAATCCCTTAGATTTCCATGTTCTTCTTCTATATCCATCATTTCGTACACTGCTTCATCCTCTTCTAATGGAAATTCTGCTAAAAAGTCTGCAACAACTTGTGATTTGGGTGAGGATAATATTTCATATTTGAGTTTACAATGACTTACTTGAGCATTCCATCTTTCAACCCTACCTGACCTTTTTGAATTTTTCATCACTGACTCAATTGGTACTTTTGTCATTACCTTTACCGTGTGTGCTTCGAAGTAGATGCGAAGTTTAAATGTTGCGTAAACTAATGCCAGAATTAGTTTTTCAATTTTTGAATAATTTTTCTCCGCGGCATTGAATGTCTTGCTGATGTAATAGATTGGCTTTTCCACTCCTGCATCCGTTCGCAATAATACTGCGCTTAGTGCATGCGAGGTTGTCGCAAGGTAAATTAGTAATTCTTCCCCTGGCTCTGCTTTTTGTAAGATTGATATATCCATTAAATGTTCTTTTATTTCTTGTAATGGCTTTTCACATTCATCTGTCCATCTAAATTTCGCTCCCTTTTTAAGTATGTTGAAAAAATGCTTGCACTTATCAGATGATCGCGAGATGAATCTTCCTAGCGAAGCTAATAGTCCATTTAACTTTTGCACATCTTTCATTTCGTTCTTTGGTGTCGGCATATCGCGAATTGCTTGTACTTTCTCTGGATCGACTTGTATTCCTTCTTTTGAAACAATGTATCCTAAAAATTTTCCAGATGCCACCCCAAAGGTACACTTTTCCGGATTTACTTTGATGTTGAAATGTCTCATTTGGTCAAAAATTTCCTTCAAATCTCGTACATGATCTTTTGCTTCTTTACTTTTTATTAACATGTCATCCACGTATACCTCTAGTGTTTTATGTATCCATTTTTCGAACACTTTTTCTACCATCCTTTGGTATGTTGCTCAAATCCTCCTCATTATTCTTTGGTTGAAGATAACACTAAAATCTTAATTGGGGATGGGAGGGACCAAATGGCATTTTTGTGTAACTTTGTTTTGGTGAGTGATATATAATCCCCTTGGAGCGATTTACCTTTCATTTTAAAAAAGGCAAGTTTATGTTCTTGGTCTTCTTCGTAAGAGGCGAGAGGAATTTGATTGTATCCCTTGTATCCATCAAGAGAGGATATCCTTTCATTACCTGACTAAAGCGGTTCGTGGTAGAAGTTGCATGATTCAACCATTTGCGGAATATCGGCAAAGAAAAACTATCTTTTGGACAAGCTTTGTTTAGATCGGTAAAATCTATGCAAATTCTTATCCCTTTTTTCTTCTTTGGGACTACGACCATATTCGCTATCCATTCGGGGTATTTTGCTTGTCTAATAATTCCAGCATCAAGCATCTTTTGTAACTCTTCTTCTATTTGAGGATGATATGTTGTTGCAATTTTTCTAATTCTCTGCTTGAATGGTCTTTCATTTTTATCAATCTCTAATTTATGGCAGGCTATAGATGGATCTATTCCAGGCATCTCATCCATATCCCACGCGAAAATGTCTTTATAATCTCGCAACAAATCAATAGTCTTTCTTTCCTCATCTATCTCCATTTTAGTCCCGATTTTTAACATTTTGGGTTCTTCTTCAGTTCCAATATTCACTTCCTTTGTTGGTTCTGCCGCAGTGTAGCTAGCCTTCGGTTCTCCCATGGGCGTTAGTCCTTTTACTTCCTTCGCGAGATCATTCTCTTCACCACATATTCCTTTTCCTTCTTCTGCTCTTATCATGTAAGTTCTAAATTTTTCTTCCTTTCTCACTGCTTTTGCCATCTTCTTGCGATCTTTTCGCCTCTTCACCCGTTCTTCATAATGTTTTACTTCGATTTGATGATATATTCTTCCTTTATCAATATCTCCTCTGATTTCGCCAATTCCACTCGGTATAGGAAATTTGACACATTGATGAAATGTTGATGCTACAGCTTTTATTGCATGTATCCATGGTCTTCCCAATAGCATGTTATATGGTGATTCCATATCCACTACATATAACGTCACATGTGTTTCAATTTCTCCCAACAAAATTCGTATTTTTATTTCCCCTTTAGGTTTTGTTATGGATTTGCCGAAACCATAGATATGATATGTTGCGGAAGTCATTTCTTCAACTTTGTACCCCAATTTTTTATAAGCATGATAAAACATTATATTCACTGAACTCCCTGTGTCCACCAAAGTTCTATTTATTGCCCATTCTTCCACTGTTTTTGTTAATTTTCCTTCTTCTTTGCTTGCACTTATCGTAATCACTAATGGAGATGTGTGATTTAAATTCTCTCCTGATATCTCCGTTGCGGTGAACATAATCTTCTGTTTTTCCCATTCTTTCAAGGATGATGCTTTCTCTACTGTTATAATCTTCTTTCCTTCAAAATCTCTTTTGTGTATTCTCCCTCTGATACTTTCATGAAATTCATTAACCATTGCTTTTGTAATCATATTACATTCCAATTCTCCATTACTCTCTTTGATTCTAGCTTTCTCCAATTTATCCATCATACTCTTGATTTAAACAATTTTAGTGACAATATCCAATCTCTTCTCTTCAATCGTCCATGTTTCTAGCGCCAATATGTAGTTGCAGGAAATCCTACACTACACCCCTCACAAGAATCCACACAACTAAGACATTTGAAGATGAATAACTATGATTTTATTGATTAATTCCTTGAACGTTTACAAGATAAAATGGAAAAGAGCTAAAGAAATTACAATCACTACAAACTTTCACTCTCCTAATGACTTGCCCAACACTCGGAAAAAGATCCCCTCAACAGTTTTATTCTACTCCTTATATAGGGTATTACACATTGGACGACAGCTAAGCTGTCCTTTATTTTCGGGAATCACTTGCGAAATACCGCAAGTGTATAATTACATAATCTCGCAACTATCCTAAATCTCGCTAAGTCTTCACATCTTTCTCGTGTTTTGGCTATCGTCATTCATTCCGTCATTTATATTATTCATTTGCGACATTTCGCAATGCTGTCGTTTATTAATCTCGCGAAGTATTGATGTCGCGATATTCTGATCCTACATCTTGCCTCTTCTCATGTCTTCTCTGCGAAGAAGAGAATGTCATGAGAACTAGTATTTTGAAATGCCGCAATCGTTTGTTTTCCATAAATTTTTTGCCGACAAGATTCCGTGAATTTAGGAATGACTGTTTACACGTATCTAAAATTTTCCCTTTTTCCCGGCACATTTAATATTATCCGGTTACTCTTTTCTTGTCTATTTAAAGGAGAATTCCTTGTGAAAGTATTTCTTTTCTTTTACTTCGTCTTCTTCATCGTCTGCAACTTTTTTCTGCTATTTTTCTTCATCGTCTTCTTCATCATTTTTCTGCTACTATTCTTCTGCTCACGTTCTCATTTTTCTTTTCTCTCTTTTGTTTCTATGGAGCCATCAAGGTTTGTTAATTTTGCTGAATTTGATCATTTTGTGATTGATCTCTCTTATTGAAGTTGTTTTGTTTTGATACTGTTCTTCTTTTAATGACTCCCCTGCCGTTTTTGTTTTAGCAAGAACAAATCTAACACCAAGTTCACCATTGTGAACCCTAATATCTCCATGGGCTCGCAACCGAAATCCACTGCCACTAAAAAAAAGCCTGCGAATAGCAAGGTATTTAAGAAACATTTACTCTTTTAATAACAATATTGTTGCCTCTATTTCTTATTTAACTTGTAATTCGCAGGATGACAAAAATGTTGATAGGTCCCCCAAGAAACCTCGCCGTTCTAAACCTGTTGCACCTGCTGTTTCCTTTCCTATATTCAAACTTAAAACTCCTCCTGCGAAATCTTCGCAAGATAAACCCATTGTTTATACTTGCGAAAATATTGTTGATAATCCTTCTCCCGTGCCTGAATTTTTCGTAGATCAAATCCCTCATAACAGTCCCGTTACGAATGAGCATATTTCTTCTTCTATTGTCAATGCCTCTACCGTTTCCCCAATCATTGATCTTCATGAGATTTCCTCTTCTCATGACATTCCTTTAACAAAAAATGACTCATCCCTTCCTTCTTCTATCGTCATTTCTTCCTTACCTGAGCAAATCCCTCTTACTAAGGAATATTTGGAAGGAATAGACGTAGCCTTCAAAGTTCTGTCAGATATTGTGAACGATGCCAAGAAGACTTTCCTTGAATATTTTACTTTTACAGCAAATAAAAAGATTTTTGATTTGATTTACAAAACGCGATACAATCGCAGAATTACAAAGATTTTAGAATTACAAAGATTTCACGGTTACAATGATTCGAGAAAAATCTCGCAGATATTACAAAAAAGACTGAGAAAAATCTCGCACAGATCAATCTATATATTTCCCTTAAATATTTGCTTTGTCTCAAATGAGAATGATATCTAACATGGAGAGTAGTATGAGGCAAAATAAGACCTCCATCAACAGGCTAGTAAGACCTTCCATCAACAGGCTGCATAAGACCTCATTAGGATCAT
The DNA here is from genome assembly GCA_023531295.1 of Papaver armeniacum. NCBI lineage: Eukaryota > Viridiplantae > Streptophyta > Magnoliopsida > Ranunculales > Papaveraceae > Papaver > Papaver armeniacum. The sequence goes on from JAJJWW010009682.1 coordinate 104,759, forward strand.
TTCTATGAAAGATGTTTATCGGATGAGACGAAACAAGTTATACAAAGGAAATCAAAACAAAGAAAAACGATTTGAACTTGCAATTAAATGAATATTTTTGATAAAAGAAATGTTGAATACTAATCTAAATTCTTATTTGCATTACAACATTGCATGAGGCAGAGAACGTGGAGTAATAATTTCGCAATACTTCTTATTCGCGATCAAGGACGGATACTTCTTATACTTCTCAAAGGATACTTCATACTTCTTATATATTTCGAGGATTGAGTACTTCTTATACTTCTTCAAGGATACTTCATATTTCTTATACTTTAAGGATATTTCATACTTCTTATACTTCAAGGGTTGATACTTTTTATTTATTTCGTAAAGCTTCGGAACTCCGCAAAAGAATAGAGGCAAGTACGTACTTTTTAAGAAAAGTATTCTTTCGCGTAGTTCCTTCATCAACAAAGATCAAAGACTACTACAACAACAGATTTTTCCTTAGAGATCGCTCTTCAAGCAATATTCAAGGAAAAAGAGGCAAGATGTAGGATCCAAATATCGCACAACATTCGTTAGTGTGCGAGATTCATTCTTTTCCATAGCTCGCGAGAAGGTAGCAAGAGCCTGCGAAATTATCAAAGAGCTTGCAAGAATATGAGCTGTATGTGAGTTGTCATCCACTATGTAAACACCTATATAAAGAGGAGAGCAGGAGAGTGAAATTAGGATAGACATTTTTGTAAAATAGAGATACACAATTTTGTAAGAGAGAGAGAGACTTTATTTTATCATCTTCTTCCCTTAAAACTAGATCTAGAGCTCTACTAAATATCCATTAATGGAGATTCCCAATGTAACCCAAATGTAATTTCAATAATTATAGTGAAGAACCCTAACCCCGTGGATGTATATCACATTGATCGAACCACGTAAATCTTGTGTCTCCATTTATATTTTAGCACTTTAATCTTTATTTTGATTATGAAATAGATTTAGATCTATAAAATATTACATGGGGTGTGTTGTGGGAAATCCTGCAACTACAAGTTTCTTATTCAACAGATAATGTTTCCTGCAGAGATTCTCATAATCAAGATATTTTGAGTTCAGGCTTTCTCTGCAGTCTTTAAAAAGATATTGAGCATTCTGATTTCCAGAATAAAAACCAGAGAATTTTTCTCTCAGTTTCCTGTTTTCTGTTTTCTCTGCAAAAAGAAGCAAGAAGTCCAACAACATCTGAGGTAGATAGCCTTTTTGTATAAACATTACCTAATAGTGAAGAGAATGCAGAGACATCTTCTTCTACATCTTGATCAATTTCTGAGTTACCATCTTCGGAAATTTCATCAAGTTATTTTTTAAGGCAAGTTTGCCAGTCATCAGAATCTTCATTATACTTATCAACTTGTTCAGTGGATTCACAGGAGCTGACTTTATTAGGTATTAATTCTTCATCTTGTTTTTCGTTAACTGAACCATTTATAGGTTCAACTACGGCCATTTTGTTCAAATCTTATAGGTTGGATCGCACCAAACACAAATTTTTAGATCTTTTTGTGTTTGCCTGCTCTGATACCAAATGAAAAGACGAGGGTACCCAAATATACCACAATATTTTTATTTCAACCTATAAGTCCTCTACCAATGTGATCATCTATGGACAGAGTCAAGACAATACGAAAATTTGGTTCACACTTCGTGTGACCGTCTATGGATACGAGATCGAAGACAATACGACAACAATATCACTTGTGTGATTGACAATGGATGCAAGATCGAGACGATACTACAACAAAGTGTGTACTTGATAATAGGTTCGGTAATAACTGAAACTCTATAGGATCACTATCAAGTATTATGGAGTTAACCTAAAGTGCAATTTACTTTAATGATAATAAACAATTATAATGCGGAAAAGTAAAGTAAATGGCACAACACGATTTTGTTAATGAGGAAACTGCAAATGCAGAAAAATTCCGGGATCTAGTCACGTTTTGAATACTCTCAGAATTAAGCCACTATACAAAATCTAATACCAACTTCGTATAGTTGAGACCAAGATGACTACCCCTAGCTACTTAGTTCCCTCAGTATCCCTGCGCCTTCGACTTCTAGAGTCACGCACGTGAATAACAAGTTCTTTGGATTGTATTCCAAACAAGAAAGGAAGAATCTGTTTGGTAACCACTCTATTCAATCTTGTTACACGATATAGATGAGTCGTTGACAAAGGCTCTTATGTTTAATCTAATAAACTCCTTTGTATGGTTAGATGAATCCAAACAATAACTACCGAAATAGTCAAGTCTAGATTCGCAGTCAATCAATATAGATCTCAAAGAGAAATATAGAGAATGCCGATCTTACGTAACTAATCAATCAAATTTATCAAAGATAAATCTATTCTAGTTGGATCCCAGCCGATCAAGGTTTGTGCACTAAATCCACAAGAATACGAAAACTAATAAGAATTCTTCCTCGTCTTCAAATCTTCTATTGCCTTCAAATGCCTGCTGTTGATGGTGGGTTTTCATTTGAGGTTAAAATTGTAAAATCCGAAAAAATTATGCGCTGACATCTTGTAAAAGATAAAGCCATTAATAAGGGTTGGATACTCCCTCACTTAATTCACCAAGAATGGAGCATGTGGCAACAATCCCATTCTCGTGAATACATGAAATTCCTCAGTGTTGGAGCATGTGGCAACAATCCCATCCTCGTGAATTTCTAATCAGCCTTGTATTTCAAAGTACTCATTATCGGTGTGGCATGACGATCGAGTGTTACTCTTACGAGTAACACGAACCTCCAAGCACTATAATGAAACCATGTACGAAATACCCGCATGTGCCGACTCTCGGTGTGTTATACTAGCCCGATTGAGCCCCTCTCGGTGTGTTATACTAGCCCGATTGAGCATCCTGGGATTGACCGTATCGTCCGGATATGATCGCAGATCATCCAACTCCATAAGCATGATTGGATGACCCGGATCAATTCCATCACCCCCTGTGTATGGAATATCCACCGCCGAACCAATGCGGAACCCGCACGGTCGGCCATTGGCCTAGCTTGCCAAAAAACGTTCATACCAAGCATTATGGACGGAAAACCATAAATTAGGGTTTGCGGCATATTACATGTGTCACAAAACAGCCTCAACCATCCATCTTCGCAGGTATAGATGGAGGGTGTAGATGTAGATTCAAAGGGCCCAGAGCATGTCAAAACGATCACCATGGGCCCGCCTACACACTTAACTAATCGGTCAAGAACAACCATGTTTGGCCGTGACAAAATCGTCGCCCAAACAAGAGAAGACGCACGGCTTTGAAACCCAAAATTAGGGTTTTGAGCATCACGAGCGTCCATCTTCTCCGGCATGAATGGAGGGTCCAAGATTAGATTAAGCAGGTCCGGTCATACCAGCATGACCACCGTGGACCCATATATTCCCTAACTCAATCGGCCAAGGCATATCATGCCTGGAAAATCCAAAACGCACGCTCAAACTAGCGTGGTCACACCTCCCAAACCGCAAACTGATCTCGACCACTCAACTTCGCCGGACGATTTGGATGGCTCAGATCACGTTTTCATGGGATATCCGTGTATAGGCGTGGACATCAGCCTACCACCTTCACACCAGGATAATCGGCCAAGACCGACCAAGATTGGTCGTCTTGGAACGTGCACCGAAGAGGGCGTGACGTGCGGCCCTTGTCGCAAATCGATCTCGACCACTCGATTTCACCGGGATGAATTGAGTGACCCAGATCATACTTTCATGAGGTAATGGGGTATAGGCGCCTACACCATCATGCCATCTACACGCATGTATGGTCGGTTAGGCCAAAGTTGTATCCCATGCTTGGTTTCGACCAAGTCAAGAGTGATGCCCGCGCACCTCTTCAAAACCCTAACTTCATCAACGGTCGCAGATGGGTGTCTCAAAGATCATCTCATCCGTCCAACTTCACCACTAGCTTGGTTATACATACAGTCGGTCAGAGTTAATTGGTGAGTAAGGTGTCATTACTCATCACTTTACCACACCATGATGCAAAGCACTCGCATAAAATACACACGATACTTCACAAGTATCGACTTCCGAATAACACAGTTATTCAATTCAAAGATTACATGCTACCTATCGTGGATCCACGATCCACACATTCCAGACATCAATCATGTCACAAACTGGGGGTATACATACTGGGGTATTGGTCTGGCGGTTTACAACGTGCAGCGTGCAACGCGCCATCACAAGAACGTGTTAGGAAGTCATGGACGGTTAGAGATGAACAGGAGAAGTGGGAAAGGCTGGTCGTGTATCACCAACGCACAACTCCACTACTCCATCACTCCACTTCCTCCACTTTCCACGAGAGACGTGAATAATACTCAATGACTTGTATAAATAGGTTCTCCGCCCTATTTCCAACAACGGAAAAAAAGAACAAGAAAACACCCAGAGCCTGCTTACACCAACCGTAAGCTTGTTCACTTTCCTGTTGCAAGTCATAAGCAAGTCTGCACCTTCACAATCTCAACACCTTCTTCGCTTCCCTCCCTAAGATCAACCCCATTTCCTTCACTTTGTGACCGAAACAAGTCTGGAACGGCCATTTCTTGGTTTAGGCCGGACTTGCACAGATTGATCTCTCGAATCTACAAGCACTCACCGCGCAGTGCATTTGTTTAAGGTTTAAATTCATTCCTCATCCACACCCCAAATTACCAAATTCTGCAGGAGTAGTTTTCACCCATAAACAATTGGCGACCACAGTAGGAGGTTGATCTCTCGGTTGCACAAAATTGAATTCTCAATTTTTCAGTTTCCATCTCGCAATGTATCCGGAAACCACAGGTGGTTCAGATATCATGGGAAGTGTATCTAGAATGCTAGAGGATGTCTTGGCAAACCAAGCCGGTATCACCAGAAGGCAGAGCGAGACATTTCGCCTTTTGAATGACATAGCAACACAATTACAAGAAGTGTCGGCAGGAATCTACTCAAGCAGCGGTAAGAAACGCCGAATCCTTAGTCGGGAGTCACGCCTTTACCGGTGGAGAGGCAAAAGAGCACGTAACCGCAGGAGATTCGGGAAAGATGAACAACATGGTCCAGTCAACAATGAAGAACCGAGGCAACTCCACTGCAGAGGAAAGGACTTGTCCGGGAGTACTACAACGTCTACCGGATAAAGAAAGGGAGCTGCAGCCTATGGAGCCCTGTTAGAAGATTTATATCTCAAAACTCTTGTTGAAGCCCGGAAGACTGTCCAATCCGCATCGACCTTCCAACCAAGCGAAGAAATGCTTGAGGAAGGAGAGATCGACCAGGAAATACGTGAATACAGAGGATGGGAGCGTTCAATTCGATCACTCAGCAGTGATATTACGACACCTTCCACATCCCTTTACCTAGGCAAGCGATCCGCGGATATGATGGCACTCGCAAATCTTCCAACTTCATCTCCGGAACGTGCTCCATATCAAAGCCACGTAGAGACATCGCAACGCCCACTAACGCAGGAAAAGCTGGACTCGAAGTACCTACACTTTCCGTTCCCGATGGAAAAGATTTTGGAGTTGCTGGAGATGTGGGTACGAAATGGAGAGGTGGAACTACCTCCTGTATGGCGTCCACCAACCGATCAAGAAATAACGGACCCGAGGTATTGTCACTTCCACCGGTTCCTCCATTACCCCACCAGTGAATGCAACGCTTTGAAGCGCATTGTTCAGGAAAAGCTTGGCCCAGAGCGCTAGCTCTGGAGATTGGTGCGGAGGATTTTCTTAGAAAGGCTAGTCCGGTCCGGTACAAGTGAGGCTTCAAAAGTAAGTAAGTTTTACTCAACAATTTTACAAGAAGGATAGTTTTAGAATTCACTGGGGACTTAACATCCCGCACGTGGAGAAAGAGGCTCAGTGGTCAAACGTCACATTTATTTCCCTTCATATCTCCCTTTTACGAGACATTTGCAGTTTCATGTGATATGTGCAATCATTCACGACCAAGATGCAAATTCCATTTAAAATAACCTCTTTCGGAAAAAGTTATTCACAAAACTACCTCAATATACCAATTCAATTACCTATTAATTCAAAACCTAAGTCAAATTACGAAAGGAAATCCTCACTATCACTCAAAAAGAAGAGCATCTAAAAGAAGAGGCAAGTATATAGCACGAATCCTTCAAGGAAAGTCCTTCAGCAACAACTCGTCTTTCTGGGCAAGAGCGACTTTCATCCTTTGAAGTACAGCTTGCTTCAGCTTCAACTCCTCAGACAACTTTCCAACCTCTTCTTCCTGGCGAGCGACACATTCTCGCGTAAGGGGCTTCACCTTGTAATTTTCGGAGCTCCCGAATCTCGGAGAACCTTTTGAGGAACCAAGGAGCATTGAAGTTGTACCGCACAAACACATCTCGATGGCACTTCCAGTCTTCAATCATCTCCTCGAAACGTTCGATTAGCCACGACGCTCATCCCATGGATAGAAAATAAAGCCTCCTGAACGCGGTTGGCCAATGCAAGACGACTTTTGAGTTTCGTGGTGGTAGCAATGTGGCCGTGCTTCTCCCATATATCTGTGTACAACTCTTCGAATCGAACCGCAAGACACCGAATCCACCAACCAACACATGACCTGGATAAGGGACAGTAAAAGGAGGATCGAACAAAGCCCTGTGCCGCATCACCGGTAATCCACCAACCACAGGAGCACGGTCGGTTGCGGGAGGCCTTTCGGAAGGAGTCACCACAATAGCCTTATTGATCGGAACTTGTTCGTAACGAACTTCAAGGGGAGCCGCTCAACCGCAGCAGACGCCTCTCTTATATTCCTTCCGCATCTACCTTGCTCCGGGTACTAATTTCCATCACGACCCCGTCAACAAGATCACTCGGGGAGGCGGCTTGTCCAACCGAGCTTGCATCATCTCTGTCATGGTCGGGAAAAGGAGCGGTCTCTCCGGACTTCTCAAGCATGAAGGTCAAGACTTGCATCATCTCTGTCATGGTCGGAAAAGGAGCGGGACTTCTCGGCATGAAGGTCAAGATTTGCATCATCTCTGTCATGGTCGGAAAAAGGAGCGGTTTTCCAGACTTCTCAAGATGAATGTCATGCCGGACTTCTCAAAGATGAAGATCAAGATCGCCATACTTCTCAAAGATGAAGGCCAACATTACCAACCTTCTCATTCGAATGCGCGCCAACCTTGTGAAGACGTTCTCTTTCGGAATCCCCGATTTCAAGCAAGAATTACTCTTAGAAAGATTCACCTGGAGAAATAAAGGAACCAACGGGAAGAAATTTAAATACCTGCATATTGGAGGAGTTGAGGATCACCAAACCACATGCCTGCCTCTTGGATCTCTCTCCTGCTTGGGGACTGCAATCCTCAGCCCTGGTCCGTTTGGCTGGAAGTGGCTTCAACCGGAAATGCTTTTTCAAAACCTCAGAAGATGGTTCACCACGGGAACCTATCACAACACTCTCCGAGAATTCCTGGAAAATCAACAGTTGCCTCCTCCAAAATTCCTTGTACTTATCGGTTACCACCGGGTTTCTCCCAATAGGCCAGAAGGGAAGGCTCACCCGTTCCAAAAACACGTCAGCATTAAGAATATTTGGGAGGAATTCTTTCGGAACCCCTGGTGGACGGATAAATGGGACACCCTGATCAAACCCCATTTGACGAGCCGCCCTGTCAATATTGTACGGAGTCACAAGAAATTCTTCGTTGAATAAAGATGGGACATATCCTCGGGATGCGGTATGCAGGTAAACAATTTCCCAAATCTCATAGTCTTAACATCGACGCAACACAACATCGGGGCCATCGAAGCAATAGCAAAAGTCTTTGGCTGAACAATGGAAGGGTGGACCGGCCCCCATGGACGGAAATCTCGTAAGACACATTGTCAAATGTGTCCACAAGTCTCGCACCAGCTCTGGGACGCCTCTTATTCCAAATGAGTATTCTCGAGCCACCATACAAGTTGGTGAGCAAATTTGCAGGGGTAGGAGCATAGCTTTTGAAGTGTTCCCATAAGAATGCCTGAAGAAAAGCGAAGTGAACGTGCGATTCCACTTTCTTGTACCCGTTAGAAACATGCATGTCCATTGCTAAGGCGTCCAGATGAGAATACAGCGATCCAAGGAACAAGGCACCTGTGGGAAGAACTTTACCTTTTGCCGCCTTTATAGCGATCTTAACAAGGTCACCTCTAATGGTCTTCTTTCCAGAACCGTCGTCGAATATATCTCTGGATAGCCATAAAGACAGGAACGCAATCACGTTGAGCTCATTTTCCAACTCTTGACCCGGCTCTGGGTCTGTAGGAGACCACTCCGACACCCACCAGGTGTAAAAGCATCTTGTATCTCTTTTCTCCTCCTTATCCAGACTGTCGAATTCCGCCACCTTTTGAAGTATAGCATCGTAGTTACGTTGCTCCGTATCAGAGAGATCGTAAGAAAGACTTCCAGCAACAGGCAAGTTCATTAATGCAGCTACGCTCTCCAGGGTAATAGTCATCTCTCCCCATCTAGATATGGATGTATGAGTAGAAATGCGCCACCGAGAAATGAAGGTAATAAAACCCGCAACGTCTTTCTTAATTTCAAGAGCAGCAGATGCCATGACCGCATTGAGGATTTGCGCTGAAAGAAAATTGTCTTTAATGCCCTTATTACTCAACATGCGTCTCATCCATCCTTCATAAGAACCCAGTGGAGTATGACAAATCTTGAAGTTAATAGGGGAAGGCGGATATTCGTTTCTCCGGAGACAAAATCTCATCACAAGTGCTGAAGAAGAAAATGGATCAGCATCCATATTTTCTGAATCAGAAAGCAGGATTATCTTATGAGAACGATGTTTTCTAATATTTGGAAAAGGCGAGGTAAACAATTCATCATCGATGTTCGGCATATCCTTGAAGCCGTCAACACTTCCCGGCTTGGAACCAAAGATTATCTCCGTAAGACATCTCAACAAGAATTCTTTTCTTCATTCCATAATGAAATAAAAGACAGAGTTAGAACTTGTATGAAAAGCGCATAAAACATGTAGTCACGCACGACAAAGCACGGGTCCAAACACCAGTATTGCTCTTTCAGCCTGGTATTGGTTTCAAGTCCGGTACAAGTTTCAGTCTGGTATTAGTTTCAAGTCCGGTACAAGTTTCAGTCTGGTATTGGTTTCAAGTTTACAAGTTTGATTTGGTATTGGTTTCAAGTCCGGTACAAGTTTCAGTCTGGTATTAGTTTCAAGTTCGGTACAAGTTTCAGTCTGGTATTGGTTTCAAGTTCGGTACAAGTTTCAGTCTGGTATTGGTGTCAAATCAGTCAAGCATATGTGGGTGGGACCCACGCACAAGGTGGGACTACATTCACGGGCACGTATTACAACACGGTTTTTCTCATGATCGTGGGGATTATGTTTACGAAATTCAAGCCAAAGTCTCTTCCTAAGCTACTATCTAAGAAGCTAGTTTTGCATGCAATGGTGGAAAGAAGCAAAAACAACATGATCATGTATTCACGGGTTGTTTAACTAAGCAATTCTAGAAAATATTGACGTATCAACCTCGGTGGAAAAAACTAAGCATATGCACATCTTACAAAAGGTGTTTACCTAGCAAAATAGGGTTTTACCTTTAAAAAAAAAAAAAAAAAAGAAGACCGAGACTTACCTTGGACGGACGGCGGCAACGAGCTCCGGCGGACGGCGGCGATTGGCGACGGCAGTGAAGACCCGGACGGGAGCTGCTCGACAAAAAAAAAACTCGTGAGAAAAGGAAAAGGGTTTTGGTCTCTTTTATAGACAAAAAATTAAAAGAATCCCAATAGAACAAGGATACCTCTTTTGGATTCCTTTTCTAATTCAAATACCCAAAGAAGGAAATCGGTCCCACCAAAGGACTCCATACAAGCACAACGGCGTGGGAAACTGGCGGTCGGTCAATACTCTTCCGGGTAAACTTCCTTTATCCTGTCTTTCTCACATATGTATGTCACCATCTCATGCCTACCCCACAATAGTGTAACCATTATGTGCTAGGCAGGGGACTTAATGTTGATGGTGGGTTTTCATTTGAGGTTAAAATTGTAAAATCCGAAAAAATTATGTGCTGACATCTTGTAAAAGATAAAGCCATTAATAAGTGTTGGATACTCCCTCACTTAATTCACCAAGAATGGAGCATGTGGCAATAATCCCATTCTCGTGAATACATGAAATTCCTCCGTGTTGGAGCATGTGGCAACAATCCCATCCTCGTGAATTTCTAATCAGCCTTGTATTTCCAAGTACTCATTATCGGTGTGGCATGACGATCGAGTGTTACTCTTACAGAGTAACACGGACCTCCAAGCACTATAATGAAACCATGTACGAAATACCCGTACAGCCGACTCTTGGTGTGTTATACTAGCCCGATTGAGCCCCTCTCGGTGTGTTATACTAGCTCGATTGAGCATCCGGATTGACCGTATCGGTCCGGATATGATCGCATGATCATCCAACTCCATAAGCATGATTGGATGACCCGCATCAATTCCATCACCCCCAAGCGGTATGGAATATCCACTCTGCCGAACCAATGCGGAACCCGCACGGTTGGTCATTGGCCTAGCTTGCCAAAAACGTTCATACCAAGCATTATGGACGGAAAACCCTAAATTAGGGTTTGCGGCATATTACATGTGTCACAAAACAGCCTCAACCATCCATCTTCGCAGGTATAGATGGAGGGTGTAGATGTAGATTCAAAGGGCCCAGAGCATGTCAACACGATCACCGTGGGCCCGCCTACACACTTGACCAATCGGTCAAGACCAACCATGTTTGGTCGTGAAAAAATCGTCGCCCAAACAAGAGAAGACGCACGGCTTTGAAACCCAAAATTAGGGTTTTGAGCATCACGAGCGTCCATCTTCTCCGACATGAATGGAGGGTCCAAGATTAGATTAAGCAGGTCCGGTCATACCAGCATGACCACCGTGGACCCATCTATTCCCTAACTCAATCGGCCAAGGCATATCATGCCTGGCTAATCCAAAACGCACGCTCAAACTAGCGTGGTCACACCTCCCAAACCGCAAACTGATCTCGACCACTCAACTTCGCCGGACGATTTGGATGGCTCAGATCACGTTTTCATGGGATATCCAGGTATAGGCGTGGACATCAGCCTACCACCTTCACACCAGGCCAATCGGCCAAGACCGACCAAGATTGGTCGTCTTGGAACGTGCGCATGAAGAGGGCGTGACGTGCGGCCCTTGCGGCACTAGTTTTTTGTCGCAAATCGATCTCGACAACTCGATTTCACCGGATGAATTGAGTGACCCAGATCATACTTTCATGAGGGAATGGGGTATAGGCGCCTACACCATCATGCCATCTACACGCATGTATGGTCGGTTAGGCCAAAGTTGTATCCCATGCTTGGTTTCGACCAAGCTGAAGAGTGATGCCCGCGCACCTCTTCAAAACCCTAACTTCATCAACGGTCGCAGATGGGTGTCTCAAAGATCATCTCATCCGTCCAACTTCACCAGCTTGGTTATACAGCCCATTCGGGAGTTAATTGGTGAGTAAGGTGTCATTACTCATCACTTTACCACACCATGATGCAAAGACTCGCATAAAATACACACGATACTTCTTCAAGTATCGACTTCCCGAATAACACAGTTATTCAATTCAAAGATTACATGCTACCTATCATGGATCCACGATCCACACATTCCGAGACATCAATCATGTCACAAACTGGGGATACATACTGGGGTATTGGTCTGGCGGTTTATAGCGTGCAGCGTGCAACGCACCATCACAAGAACGTGTTAGGAAGTCATGGACGGTTAGAGATGTACAGGAGAAGTGGGCAAGGCTGGTCGTGTATCACCAACGCACAACTCCACTACTCCATCACTCCACTTCCTCCACTTCCCACGAGAGACGTGAATAAGACTCAATGACTTGTATAAATAGGTTCTCCGCCCTATTTCCAACAACGGAGAAAAAGAACAAGAAAACACCCAGAGCCTGCTTACACCAACCGTAAGCTTGTTCACTTTCCTGTTGCAAGTCATAAGCAAGTCTGCACCTTCACAATCTCAACACCTTCTTCGCTTCCCTCCCTAAGATCAACCCCATTTCCTTCACTTTGTGACCGAAACAAGTCTGGAACGGCCATTTCTTGGTTTAGGCCGGACTTGCACATATTGATCTCTCGAATCTACAAGCACTCACCGCGCAGTGCATTTGTTTAAGGTTTAAATTCATTCCTCATCCACACCCCAAATTACCAAATTCTGCAGGAGTAGTTTTCACCCATAAACACCTGCACAACACCAGATATCAGAGTCGAGACAATATGATAATTTAGTTCAACCTTCGTGTGATCGTCTATGGATACGAGATCGAGACAATACAATAACACGATCACTTTTGTGATTGACTATGGATACAAGATCGAGACAATATGACAAAAAAGTGTGTACTTAATAATAGGTTCGGAAATAATTGAAACTCTATAGGATCAATATCAAGTATGAAAGAGTTAACGTACTTGTGTATTTTACTTAATTATAATAACAATTATAACGCAAAAAACAAAGTAAAAGACACATCAAGATTTTGTTAACGAGGAAACCGCAAATGCAGAAAAACCTCGGGACCTAGTCCAGTTTTGAATACTCTCAGAATTAAGCCGCTATACAATATCAAATACCAACTTCATATAGTTGAGGCCAAGCAGACTACCCAAGCTACTTAGTTCCCCCAGTATCCCCGCGCCTTCGACTTATAGAGTCACGCACGCGAATAACAAGTCCTTTGGATCGTATTCCAAACATAAAAGGAAGAATCTGTTTGGTAACTACTTTAATAAATCTTTCTAAAGATAAGATGAGTTATTGACAAAGTCTCTTATGTTTAATCAAATAACTCCTTTGTATGAGATCAATCTATCTAATAACTACCGAAATATTCAACTTTAGATTTGCACTCAATCGATATAGATCTCAACGAGACACTATAAAGTGATGCCTATCTCACGCAACTAATCCATCAGATCTATCAAAGATAAACTGATTCTAGTTGGATCCCAGCTGGTCAAGGTTTGTGCTCTAAATCCACAAGATACGAAAACTAATAAGAATTCTTATTAGTCTTCAAATCTTCTATTTCCTTCAAATACCTGCACAACAACACTTGAATCCTCTTTTGATCAATCCCACACAGAACAAAGTCTGTTAACAATAGATTATCACAAGATGGATCCCAACTGGTCAAGGTTTGTGCACTAAATCCACAAGATACGAAAACTAATAAGAATTCTTCTTCGTCTTCAAATCTTCTATTGCGTTCAAATACCTGCACAACAACACTTGAATCCTCTTTTGATCAATCACACACAGAACGAAGTCTATTAACAATGGATTATCACAAGATATCTTTGGATCTAACAACAGTTCTAAAGATCCCGTCGATACTTTGATCTAGTCCGAGTGAATCTTATATTAGAAGAGAAGATTCTCAAGAATAAACAAACTAGGTGCAATCAAAGTTCCAACAAACGTTAGTCAATAAAATCAATAATTAAAAACTAATAACACTACAATTATCTAGTTTTCCACCAATGGTACTCGTAGAGATTCTTGATCCCACAGAAGTCTTAAACGAGCAGTCGTAAGAGATTTCACCTAATTAGGATACTTTGCTCTGCGAATAGGCGGCTCCACCAAAAACAACAAAAAAATGAAGTTTTCTTGGCTCTTAGAATAGTTTGCTAGAAACACAAACTTAGGTATTTATAGACCAAGTTCACTTTATCACCACCAGTCTTTAGCAACAGCTTCAACATTTTTTTGACACCAAGGAATTTCCAAAACCGTAGAAAATATTCTTAAGATATGCAATGAATGCTTAGGTATTTATAGACCAAGGTTTTTTTGACACCAAGGAATTTCCAAAACCGAAAATATTCTTAAGATATGCAATGAATGCCCAAATTCGGTTTTCCTAATTCCAATAAATGTTTTCCAATATTTTTCGAAACCTCTCATAGAAAATCTACACTTAGTAAATGCACATTACTAATTTTTATTTTCTAGATCTATGCATTAATTGCTGGTAATTAAAGCTTATAAAACCAAAAACCTTAATTAAAAGATTATTAATTTATATTGGTACATGATCACCTTCAGTACCAAGGAATATCTTTGAACAATAAATGATAAGAGTTAATGTTCATGTTTAAAGTATGTTGACATCTTTACATAGCAAATCCTAATTCTGAATCTGAAAAGACCAGGGTACCCAAATATACCTCAAACTAAAACTTTTCCACCTATAAGTCCTTTCTCCGAAAGTGATTATCTATGGACTGAGTCGAGACAATACAACAAATCGGTTCACACTTCGTGTGATCGTCTATGGATACGAGATCGAGACAATACAACAACGAAGTATGTTTACTTGATAAATGGTTCGGACTTAATTAAACAAAATAGGATTACTTATCAAGTAAATAGGAATTAACGTTTGTGTAATTTACTTTAAATTATAATAATAATAATTTTAATTGCGGAAATAAAAGTAAATGACACAGCAAGATTTTGTTAACAAGGAAACCGAAAATGCAGAAAAACCCTGGGACCTTGTCAAGAATTGAATACTCTCAGGATTAAGCCGCTATACAAAATCAAACCAACTTCGTATAGTTGAGACCAAGCAACTAAACTTATAGTTCACCTAGTTCCGTCTATATTCCCACGCCTCCGAGCTGTAATAAGTCACGTACTTAGAACAATTCCTTTGGTTCGTATTCCAAACAGTAAAGGAACAACAAATCTGTTTGGTACCAACTTTTTTCAACCAAGTGATGTGAGTTCGACAAAGGATCTTCTGTTTATCTCAATAAACTCCTTTGTCAGGTTCTTAGATCTGTCTTATTTTCAACTACCAAAGTAATTGTTAAGATTTTGCAATCAATACTTTTAATCACAAAGAATTGTAATGATGTCGATCTACACAACTAATCAATCTAATCTACCACAAGGATAAACCGATTATAGTTGGATCCTCTTTTACCGAAATAAGTATTGTGCACACCAAAGATTATGAACCCAAATCAGAAATCTTCAAAGTCTTCTTTGTCTTCAAATCTTCTTAGATCTTCAATAAACACCTGCACACAATCAACTTGAATCTCTTGTGATCCATCACGCGCAGAACGGAGTCTGTTAACAATGGATTATCACAAGACGTCTTTAGATCTACAAACAGTCTAAAGAACCCCGTCGAAACTTCGATCTAGTTTGAGTGAATCTTATATCAGAAGAGAAGATTCTCAAGCATAAAAAAACTAGGTGCAATCAAAGTTCAACCAACGTTAGTCAATCAAATCAATCGAAAACAAAAGATAAACCGCAATTATCTAGTTTCCCACCAACGGTACTAATAGAGCTTCTCAATCCCAAAGAAGTTTTTAAACTGAGCGGTCATAAGAGATTTCGCCTAATTAGGTTACTCTCCTCTCCGAATAGGCATCTTCACCAGTACCAGCACAACTAAGATAGTTTTTGCTGTACGAGGATTACTTTGCTCGAAATGCAAACTTTCATATTTATAGACCAAGGAAGTTTGGACACCAAGGAATTTCCAAAACCGAAAATATTCTCAAGATGTGCAATATATTCCAGATTCGGTTTCCATAATTCCTGGAAATGCTTTGTCCAAATATTGACCGAAAATCTCTTGGAAAATCTCCAACTAGCAAATGCACATTACTAATTTTCATTTTCCAAAACTAAAATTAAAAACCTTAAATAAAAGATTCTCAATTTGTTTTATTCGATCCGGGATTTTCTTCCTTTAACTATTAAGGAATAACTTTAAACAATTAAAGATTAGCGTTACTGCATATGTTCAAAGTATGTCGACATCCTTACTTTGTAAGTCCTCTTTCATACTTACAATCTTGAAACTGATTTGCCACACTTCCAAGCAAGTTTAGAATTGGTTCATCTGACTTTCAAGAACTATGTGATTGATCAAGAACACTTAATCACAAATCATGGGTTTCACGGTTCTACCAAAACAAGTTTCGGTTCTACCTCCATGTGAGTACTATGCATAGTCACGATAGTTACCAAAATTCGGTTGACTAGGTACTAGGATCAGTTCCCCACATATATATGGTATCTAACTTGTACGTGCTGCACATGTCCATAGGATCGGTTCCCCTTTGCCTAAAAAACGTGTTGCACATGTCCATAGTGTTAGAGCATTTCTCGGTCGAACTCGCATGCGTTGCTATCTCAAGCATGTTTGTCAATATTAGTGATCAAAACTATATGTCTTGATTTCTAGTTTACTTATGACTAAGTTTCGGTCTAGGATAGTTAAGTATAGTTGAGCTCCAGACTCCATGGAGATTATCTTATAAAGACGAGAACTACTCGAGGAACCAGTGGAACTTCATCCGACTAAAAGGTATGTGTAGGCTTGAACTCATCTGTCACTCAAAAGTCTATCTACTCTATCTCCTACTCTTGAGACAATAGTCGTATAAGTATGATAGTTTTCATACATACACATTTGCTATTTCGAGCCGAGTTTACTCGCCTATCTTTTTATCGAAATGTGTGTTGGTAAGCTTTTGCTTTAACCACTTTTCATCTTTACCCGTGACGTAAGTCATGATGACGTTTCAATCTTGTAGTTGCAGGATTTCCCACACTACACCCCTCACTCAAATCTGCTAAATCAACTCATTTGAAGATGAAGAATGATATGTTTATTAATTGTTTTCTTGAAAGATTTACAAAGAAATGTAGAACAAAGCTAAAGAAATTACAATCACTCTTAACTTTTTCTCTCCTGATGACTTGTTTCACAATTCAAAAAGACCTCTCCTACAACAGACTTACTCGACCCTTTATATAGGGCATTACATAGTGGGTGACAGCTATACTGTCCCTTATTTTCGGAAACGTCTTGCGAACGCTCGCGAATATACAACTATTTGCCTTCGCGACACTCTTAAATCTCGCCAAGTCTTTCATACTTTCCTCATGTTCTAACTATCGTCATCTATTACGTCATTTATTTACCTCCATGCGACTCCTTCGCGACGCAGTCATTTATTAATCTCGTGAAGTATTGCTGTCGCGATATTCTGGTCCTACATCTTGCCTCTTCTCATGTCTTCTCTGCGAAGAAGAGAATGTCATGAGAACCAATATTTTAAAGTGCCACAACTGCTTATCTTTATCTTGCGATTGTTTATTTTCACTCGTTTTGTTTATGTACGGAATTTATTACAGGTGTTTCTTCTTCCACTCTTTTCTTGACACGTCTCTTTCAACCGATTATTCTTAACCATTCACGTCCCTTCTCTCATTAAATGCATTTGTTTTCTCGAGAACTCTCTTCTCTATATATAGTTTTCTCCTCTTTCTCTTCTTCTCTTTTTATTTTCCCTCTCGCAACTTTTCTTCACCTTTCTCCTTCCGCAATTTGCGCTTCGCTCTTGCTTCCTTTTCAATTCTTCACTTCTCCCTTCATTCCTATACTCGATAATGGCTTCACTTGGTCGTACATACGCTCCTCATTTTCCCCGATATTCAAAAGAAATTACAGGAAAAGGGTTTCACTTTATCTACCATTCCACATCAAGAATCCTCATCTATGCTTTCGCAAAATTGTTTTCTCGATCATCAATGTGATGATCGTAAAATTATAGTCTCGCTAGGTCAACTTCTCGCAGGCTCCCATTCCTTTATATAATCCCGAAATACCATTATTTTATGAGATTCTTGCTCACGAGAAATTCTCGCGGGCTATTTATCAATTGAATGGCGATTGTATTCGCCTAATGCTTGAGTTCGCCTCTCGTGGTGCCGGTAAAGGATCTTTATATCCTAACAATGTTAGAAATCCCCAATTTGCGAATTTACCAATAGTTGCCGAGAAGTATACTGTGGATAATTTCTTTGCAAATTATTCAGTCATAACTATGAGAAACGATAAATCTCGCTGGGGTATTCGATTGAAGAAAAATGATAACGTTGATGCTGACAAACTGCTTATGCAAGACATTGACTGGCATTCGGGTAAAAATAATATCCCTCGCTACTCCAAAGATGAAAAGTGGTGGGTTGTACCTCTCTTCCTGAGTGGACCTTATATCGCAGGCTTACATGCACTCCCAGCCAATCTCGCGAATTATCATCCACGGGAATTTAAATGGCACGAGAAGACAATAGAGGTATATACATATCATTCATTTTAGATTTGCTTCGCTATGTCTTCCATGTCTTCCATTAACTTTTTAGAAAAATTTTAGGTCACCGTAATGAGAAAGAAATACAAAGAGAATCCTCGGCCAAATATCCCTGGCGATACTTCGATCACTCACGGATGAAGTAAGAAACATTTTCTTTTGTTATTTTAAACAATATTGTTGCCTCTGTTTCTTATCTTTATTCGTGTGTGAAGATTGGTGTTGAAGAAGTTGAAATCGCAAAGATTAATGATGGAAAAGTCAAGCTCCAAAAGCGAAGGCTAAAGGCAAGAACAAGGCCATTTCTCGCAAGGACAAATCTTCTTTTTATCTAATGCCCATCCTCCAAAAGACGGAGACTCCAACCTCCTTCACATTCTAACTCCCAATCTAGCGAGAATTCGGAAGATGAAAATGAAATTGGCACCTCTTCGCTAAGGGAAGTCATTCGGATACTTGCGCGAGATACAAAATTGAGGAGGAATCGTTGAGCATGTATGGCGCTTTTATCTAATGTCTTTACCGATTCTATGCAAGGTTTTGGCGATTTTCTTCCAAAAAGCAACTTGTCCATACTTGTTGAAGATTTACTTGCGAAACTATCGCTAAGATCCGTGATGCCCCGTTGTTGGAGGATATCGAGTCTTTTCGTGGAGTTTCTCGAACAATAACACCCAGCCTTTTAAATGCTCTCAATGCTTTGGTATGTTCACACCTCTTTACCTCTTTGTGACTCCGCTCTTATCTTTAATTATTTCTCTATATTTTTTTTTTTTTTTTTTACAAAAAAAAAAAAAAAACTTTGGTATCTGGGATTTTTTTTTTTTTTTACAGTCTGGGAGAGCTGCTTTTGTTGCTGCCTCAGACCTTGAGAGAAGACGCAACAACCTTGAAAAGAAGAACTTGCAATTGAGCAAGAGGGTTCGAGAACTAGAAATTGGGGCTGCGTCATCTCGCGAGAAGGATGACCGGATTAAACAACCGGAAGCTGAAATTACTTCTCAACAAAATAGAGTATCTACTCTTGAAAGCGCAAATAAAGAACTTTATGGTATAACAATTTTTATTCCTCGATTTCTTTTATTTTACCATTTACTTTTCTTTGCCTAATTTACTATTTTCGCAGACATATATAATCTCTCCGAAGAGTCCATTCTTCTTCATTCATTTCCCGAGCCCATGGATGATGATGTACTCCTTGCTCGCCTCAATGAATCTCTAAGTAGTTCTTCAAATGATGCTAACCTTCTTTCATTAAAGGATCTTCAATCCAAACATCATCTCTTAAAAATCGAGCATAGATCTAGTTTAAATTTGGCTAATGTTTTTAAACGAAAGTACGTTGACTCCAAGAAGAAGACCAAAACTTTAAGGAAGAAATTTAGTGATCTCATAGATGAGAAAGATCGCATTACTAACAGAGGTGCACAGGCATTAGCAAAATTTCAAAAATCTCTCCTTGATGTGCAAGTTGAGCGAGATGAACTCCTTCGTCAGAATACCATGCTTAGCGAGCGAGAAGGCCAAATTCGTTCACTTTTTGTCATAAATAATGATGATGAATTTGCCTGGGCTGCGAAGGTTTTAGATAACGCTAGAAATAACTTAGGTGTTGATGTTAGTCTTCATGACCGAGCAAACTACCTTAATCAAGGATATGATCTTTGAAAGAGAAGGTTGTTTGTTATACTTCTTTACTTTTCTGTTATTTTTCCTTTTGTATTATTAAAATTAATTCATTTCCTCATGTTTTCAGAATCTGAAAAGAGATTTCAGACAAGGATTGGAGAGCTTGAAATCGAAAAAGAGCGTCTCGCAAAAGATCTCTCTTTCGAGAGCAGATATTCTAAATTGAAGCAAAGAATTCCAAACTATAGTGGCGAATTTTAATAATGATGCTGTTCATTTTCGCAATCAAGCTATGGAAATAGTTTGTAAGGATCACAACATCCCTCTTCATTCATATCCCTTTCTCACTGAAGAAGTTCCCGAGAACTTGCCTGTCTCAGATGTTTCTGATAGTGAAGCTAATGAAGAAGAAGAATTTGACGACGAGAGTGATGGAACCAAAGAATCAGATGAAGAAGAAGAAACCCAAGAATCGATGAAGAAGAAGAACCAAGCAGAAAGAAATAACTTCTCTTTCTTCTTTGATTTCTTGTAATATCTCGTATACATATATCTTTGACTATTGAATGTAAATTTCAACTTTTGCTCCCTTTGTTCGGATATATTAATCAAACAACCCTTCTTTATAATTATAACTTCACACTTGCATCTCGCTCTGTTCATAAGATATAATCAACTTTGCGAGTTAAATAATATAATCATTCTCGCGAGATATATATATCATTTTTTTTTGAACATAATCTCCGCGACAAGATCGCAAGATATCTTCATGGATTAAGAAATCTATTGATCTTGCCTTATCATTATTTGTGTGGTCTTATTATGCCTTCCTAAGTAAAGGTCTTATTTTGCCACCCCTCATTGCGACAAGGTCGCAGGACGTCTTTACATTTTCATGTAATGACCCATTGATCTTGTCTTATCGTTTCTTAAGTATTTTTGCCTCTGCAGGATATTGTATTTGCGACAATATGACAGGTTTAAATGTTCTTGCGACCATAAAATCCCATGACATTGTCGTCTTTGAGACGAAATCGCAGGACGTTCTTACACTTTCATGTAAAAACCCATTGATCTCGTCTTACCCTCGCGTTAATATTATTGCCTCTGCAGGATCATTGCACAAATATGACAAGCCTAAATTCTCTTGCGAGAATAAAGCCTCATGACATTTGCGTCTTTTGACACTTATCAGCTCCCTAATGGAGGGTGCCGCCCTTATCTTCTCCCTGGTTGCCCCTTCAAGGAGGCGTACATCGGCCATACAAGACTAGCTCCTCCCATCCGGTCTTAACAACAACCGTTGTTTTTCGCAGCCTCTTATCCCTTATACCTATATGGTTTATGGTTACGAGACTGCACCCTAAGTGGAGTTTTCTTGGGGCCGAAAGCATGTGCCAAGACTTGTCAAGAGTGGTAAGGAAGTTCCATGCTCCCCGCACTCTTGACTCAACCGTGTACCTCGGCGCCTTGGTCATACACTGACTCCTTGGAAAAGACCCTCGGTCGCCCAACCAGGGTATAACCTTATATATATAGTTGGGAATCCAAGGTATCTTTCCCGGATAGGCTTTCATGGGCCCCAAATCTCCATGACCCAGGTTTTAGGAGCGGTGTAACCTTCCACCTGAGTCATGTTAAGAGATACCCCCTTATATAACGTACTTTAGGTCTTACATTTGCCTCTTGCAAAATATCATTCGCGAACTAGGGTGTACGCCATAAAGGTTTGTCCCATTCACTCACTCATTCATTTTATCAATTTATTCAATCATTTGTCTGCGAAATTATCGCACAATCTCATTTCCATTATTCAATAGATTTGTATACATTCTTCATGGCGAGATCTTCGCAACCATCATCTCTGCTTCTTACCCTTATCATGCTTTCATTACTAAGTTGTTACCTTTTCTCGCAATTATTCATTTTTTACACCTTTTGTTCCTACTTCCTTCTGCCTCGGCATCAGTCCAACATTTCAATGTCTCCTTTGCATCATGATATTCAGTTACTTTTGTGCATTCACTTCGCAGCATCTCTTCTTCTTTTGTTTCTATGGTATCTACCATTAGTCTTTCTTTTCTTTGTTCATCCTTGACGTTCTTCCTCCAACCTTTCTTTTTTGCAGTTCTCTCTTCGCAGCTTTCTATATCCACCTCATAACATTTTTGCCCCTCTATCCAATCTCCTTTTATAATTCCGACACCGCTAGGATGTGGAAATTTTATGCACTGATGGTATGTCGATGCTACACCCAGAATTTCATGAATCCATGGTCTTCCAATCAATGCATTGTAGGGAGATTCCACATCAACTACACAAAACAAAACATCAGTTGATAACCCCTGCAAGGGTATCCTCATGTGCACTTCTCCTTTGGGCTTGTTCGCGGTACCATTGAAGCCATATATTTTGTATGTTGAAGGAATCAAGTCTTCATCTCTCCATCCCATAGTTTTGTAAGTATGGTAGAAAAGAATGTTGACTGAACTGCCAGTATCGATCAATATTCTATTGATTGCCCAACAAGTTTCCGCTTCATCATCTTCGCCATCAATAGGTTTTGGATTAATTTCCAGCTTCACAACCAGTGGACTATCATGTACTTCTCTTCCTTTGGGTACTTCTTCAGCCGAGAAAGAAATAATCTGCAATTGCCACTCTTTTAGCTGCGATGTCTTCGCAACACTCATCACTTCTTTATCATCAGCATCCCTCGCGAAAACTCTACTAAGTACAGTGTCATGAAAATCTTCAATAGTGCGGTATGAGTGGACAATGGAGTTGCAAAACAAATTTTTAGCCTTTGTCCCAACTTCTATAACAAATGTTTCTTTTCCCTTCGCCGGTGGGGGTGGTAAATGTTGAACTTTCTCTTCTTCCTTTAAAAAGTGATTTAACTTTCCCTGATCAATCATTCTTAGGATAATTCTCTTGATGTTTCTGCAGTCATTTGTTAGGTGCCCATGAAAGCGGTGGTAAGAACAGAACTCGTGACTTCTATCTCCAGGTGGTGGTTCACTTCCCATGTTCCATGGTGCTGGTATATTTTCCATCAAAAGTATTGCTTCCCATATCTTTTCCACACTGGCATTCAATGGCGGCATTTTAATTTCCTCCCAGACTACTCTGCGACTTCGCTGTCCTCTATTATAATTCTGCTCCCGGCCTCCATAAGTCTCTTGCGAATTATACCTTTGACCTCCATAGGTTTCTTGTGGTTGATCAAGTCTTTGAATTTTATTGTTTCCGCCACGGTTGTAGAAATTTCTTTCTCTTTCAAACTCTTCTTGATCACGACTTCCCATAGCTACTAACTTTGGTTCTATATCAACTGCTTTTCTTTCTTGTTGACCTTGCGATGTGCTCACCACCGTGTGTACTAATTGAGGTAATAAACTTCCATTCGCGACGCTAGAATTTGTGTTCGCCACTGGATAAGATTCCATCTCGTTCTGTCTTTCTTCTAAAGCGATATATTCTTCCTGGAGTTCTCGTAATTCAGTCATTGTAATTGTATTCTTGACTCTGAAAACCTGAACATACAGTAGATTGGTTGCGAACATAGCATTTATGAATGACAGTATGAGGTATCTTTCATCTACTCTACCGGCCATCTCGCTGCACATCGTCTTCCATCTGACAGTTAAATATCTCAAACTCTCGCCCACTCTTTGTTTTAGTCCAAATACATCTTCAATGCCAGGTCGCGAAGAGTTGTTACTTATATACGCCCCAAGAATATAGCTCGTAAATGATTGAATGATGTGATCGTATTCCTTGGTAAACCCTCAAACCATTTTAAAGCTTCTCTGTTAAACTTGACGCGAAGTATTTGCATAATATAGCGTCATGGTTTTCCCATTGTAACATACATCTCACATAAGCCTTGATGTGTTGTACCGCACAAGTTGATCCATCAAAAATGCTAGTTAGTGCTTTGGTAAGTTGCATTTTGGGGTATTCCTCCTAATCGCACTTCTAATGTAAAAGGATTTTTCGCAGACCTCCGCGATAGCTTCATCTAACCGCCTTCTCCCTCCTCATTCTCTTCGTTGTTCAATATTCCTCTCATCTCTCGCCAATTCTCGCAGAATTTGTTCATTTGCCTCTTAATCGAATTGATCGGTCTCTTTAATTCTCGCTTCTCTCCTTCTTCGTTCGTGTCTACTTTTTTGTATTCTTTCGTATTTTTCGTTAATGTCTCCATCGTTGCGATTTCGCTCACGCCTCCTCTCTCGATTATCATGGTTATTCTGCCGGACGCTTCTTTAATTCCCGATTTTCCATTTCTTGCTCTCAATCTCTCTCTCTCGCGGGCTAGACGTGCTTGCTCAATGTAATGCTTTTCAATATCATCTTCAATTTCCTTTTGTTTCCTTTGTGTTTCTCTCCCATGTAGTGCTCTTCTTCTTTCCTCCTGATTTTCTTCATTAGTTGGGTTATTCTGTCTTCGAGGCCGCCTATCTTCTTGATTTCCATCATCGTGGTTGTTTACCAAAACATAACGATTTTCTATTAGTTCTCTCTCTTCGCGATCTCCTTCGCCATGACTTAACTCTCTTTCCAAATTTTCTTCATTAATGTTTTCTACAGGCAATGTTCTCCTCCCATTTTCTCTACTCGATACTGATCTCGATCTGTTACTACTTCTTGACCTTTCGCTTTTGCAGCCTCCTATTTTCCATCCTCAACTCGTGGTTTTGCCTTGTTAGATTCGCGCGTTCTTCTGCTTCTAACCGCCTTTCTTCGTGTATTGTTTGTCTCAGCGCTTCTAATGCCGCGATTTCTTCATTTCCACGAATTGTTTCTCCCATCTCTTCTCGATTTCTCTCTTCCTGTCTATCATTCATCAATTTTTGTATTTCTTCTCTTTCTTCCGTAGAATCTGATCTCCATGTATGCACGCTCACTCTATCATAATCGATTACTCTGTTTAGTGCTGGTTGAATTGGTGGTTGTGTTGATGGTTGAATTGGTGGTTGTGTTGATGGTTGAATTGGTGGTTGTGTTGATGGTTGAATTGGATCTTCTTCTCCATTTCTTGCATCTATCCTTGATGGTTCACCTACTTCATTTCTTCTTTCTTCCACTAATCTTCCACTTCTCCTTACGATCGTTGGTAGTTCTGATGCATTCTTTCTCCTAGCCATTTCTCAATTTTGGTAATTTGTTAAAAATTATTCAAGATTTCTTTTTTGTTATCCCTAATTCTTCCAATTCACAAGGTTGATCTTCTTCAATCCCTGTTTCTAGCGCATATGTAGTTGCAGGATTTCCCACACTACACCCCTCACTCAAATCTGCTAAATCAACTCATTTGAAGATGAAGAATGATATGTTTATTAATTGTTTTCTTGAAAGATTTACAAAGAAATGTAGAACAAAGCTAAAGAAATTACAATCACTCTTAACTTTTTCTCTCCTGATGACTTGTTTCACAATTCAAAAAGACCTCTCCTACAATAGACTTACTCGACCCTTTATATAGGGCATTACATAGTGGGTGACAGCTATACTGTCCCTTATTTTCGGAAACGTCTTGCGAACGCTCGCGAATATACAACTATTTGCCTTCGCGACACTCTTAAATCTCGCCAAGTCTTTCATACTTTCCTCATGTTCTAACTATCGTCATCTATTACGTCATTTATTTACCTCCATGCGACTCCTTCGCGACGCAGTCATTTATTAATCTCGTGAAGTATTGCTGTCGCGATATTCTGGTCCTACAAATCTTGAAAATAGCTTTGATGACGATAGTCGTGAATAGCGATTGTTATAACATTATAGAAGAATTTTTCAATGATTGAAATGTAGAATTGAGATTACCATCTATGGATATAAGCATATATAGTGTGTTCACACATTAGTGTATAAATCCATTTACCAGAAACCAAGTGCGTGCATATGTGTGCATGCGATATTTGTGAAGGAGACAGGTTGGGTACGCGTACGGATATAAGCATATATAGTGTGTTCACACATTAGTGTATAAATCCATGTACCGGAAACCAAGTGCGTGCATATGTGTACATGCTGTATTGGTGAAGGAGACAAGCTAAGTTTCGATCTAACGGTTGAAAGATATTAGCTTGTATCTAATCAGGTTTTTCATCTAACAGTGAATATTGAATGTTTTGTTACCAAGGTAACTTAGATTGCAAACCCTGATTTGAAAACTATATAAGGGGAACTCTAGCAACTGGAAAAACTAATCCCTACACCTCCTGTGTGATACTAGTTGGTTTTGCTAGAGTCGATTCTCCTTTAACCTTAGGTTTCTTCTCGAGACCCTGTAGGTTAACGACTGAAAGACTTCATTGGGATTGTGAAGCCAAACGAAACTACTTCCTTGTAGTTGAGCGATCTGATCTTGCCATTTTCTATCGTATGAGTTCAATTGAATAATTGACTTGAGATAATATCTCCGATAAGGCAAGATAAAAAGAAATCACAAACATCTTCGTCTCATCGTTTGTGATTTCGCAATATTTTGTTTCGCTACCATACGATTAAGATTATTGTTAGGTGATTGATAATACTAGGTTGTTCTTCGGGAATATAAGTCCGGGTTATCAATTAGTTCCTGTTCACCTTGATTTATCAAAAGACAGAACAAAACTCATAGGTTTATCTGTGGGAGACAGATTTATCTATCATCATAGACTTTTCTGTGTGATACAGATTTGTTTATTAAAGTCTTCGAATTTGGGTCGTAGCAACTCTTAGTTGTGGGTGAGATCAGCTAAGGGAATCAAGTGCGTAGTATACTGCTGGGATCAGAGACGTAAGGAGCGCAATTGTACCTTGAATCAGTGTGAGATTGATTAGGGTTCAACTATAGTCCAGACCGAAGTTAGTTTGTAGTAGGCTAGTGTCTGTAGCAGCTTAATACAATGTGGTGTTAAATCTGGACTAGGTCCCGGGGTTTTTCTGCATTTGCGGTTTCCTCGTTAACAAAACTTCTGGTGTCTGTGTTATTTCTATTCCGCGTTATATTTTGTTATATAATTGAAATATCACAGGTTGTGCGTTGTATCGATCAATTGTGAAATCCAACCTTTGGTTGTTGATTGGAAATTGATTGATCCTTGGATATTGGTCTTTTGTAAGTTTATATCTCTTGTATTTGATAAAGACTCACATATTTCTATTTTTTTGAGTATAGATCAAATCGAGAGATAGAGATATTAACTCCTTGATATACTTTTTATTAAGATTGAGTCTGTCTGTCTAGTTGATTCTCTTGAAAGTATATTAGAGTTAGTCCATACAGGTTGCTAATCGAAATATTGGGTGAGGTTGTTGTACCCCCGCATTTTTAATTAGTATCAGAGCAGGCAAACACGTTTAAAACCTCAAAAGTAAGTGTTTGTAGCGATCTGACTCTATGGACAGTAGTGATATCGCTGACTTCGCAAAACCAGATCAGAATCCTTTTGATACAGTTCGGAGTTCTTAGACTTCCAAGAATTCTCTCATATCTTCCCCTCTGTCAGAAACCGATGTCAACTGGGAAAATCGTCTAGATGTACAATTGGATGAACTTTCAGATGAAAGTGACTCAGACGAGGGACCAGATATTGATAAAGAAGTCTCACAATATATCATACTTTTTGACAATATCATAACAAAAAAATGGATCTACTGCCTACCTGGCAGAATATCTATTTCCTCTCTGTCATGAAAACATGAAACTAAAAAAACTCTTTAAAGGATTTGATAGTGGTTATAGAGTCTTACAATCAATCCTTAAAGATAGAGATGAAGAAGTCCATTCAAGGATTACTGAATGTGAAAAACTGCAGAAGAGTTTCTGTGCGTTGAAAGAAAGACTTGCTGAATCTGAGGCAATGTATGACTCTCAACAGAAATACTTTAACGAAAGAGAATGCCTTTTTCTTGCCAAAGAAAAACAATTGAAGGATGATCTATTTACAACTGTCAGCAAGGTAAAATCACTAGAAGAGAATCTGAAGAGATTCAACACTAGCTCTACAAAATTATCTTCCATGTTAGGGGCATGTAAAGAACATCGTGATACACGAGGTCTGGGCTATAAAGGGATAGACGCTCCAAATACTGGGAAGATCAATTTTGTCAGTGCTAATAACAACTTGCTATGTGAGAAATCACTGATAGGAGCCTAAATTATATCATTTGAATATCAATTTCGTATGCTTTTCTTAGTTATTTCTCTTGTATTTTTATATATTATGCTTCTTTTGTATTTTATAGGTATTTTGGAGTCATGCGACAAGAAATAAGGAAATAAGAGCTTAATTCGTAGCTTGGCGACCTTGGAATTGACGGACTAGAATCATAGAAGCACAAAGGGCTTAAAAGTGTTAAAATAGCAATTTACTGGAGCACCTGACTCCATATACTCAGGGAAGCCATTTTCTATTGTTAAAGTCCAACAGTTCTCATTTTCAACTTATACAGACTAGGTCGAAGTCCACGTCTCAGCTCATTCGTGCTCAACCAACTTTGCACCAAGTTCCTGATGCCGGTTGCCATAGGTCGATGGGTGCTTAAAATGTTTGGTCAGAAGCTTGAAGCCAAGGGTGAAAGGAAATCGGTATTGAAGTATGAGCTCCTGCCGCCAGTTAGTCTTGATTCGTTGTCTGTTCACAAAGAGTTAGGAACCGAAGAAACATTGAAGAATTAGAAGACCACTGCCGAGTAGACATCATAAAGAATTTCAAGCTGATGTTGTTGATTATTGATGCCGTTTATTGATGAGTATCTCAAAGCTCAAGTTATTTGGAAAGTCAAGTTTGTTGGCAAGGTTTTGGACATAACTTTCATATCGAGAAAACAGTGAACAGAAGACAAGCTGCTGCCGATGATGATAAATGTGTGTTTTGAATGAATTAGAGCCATGGGTTTTGTATGAATTTGCAGGGAAGGAGTTGTGCTATCTCAATTACACAGCAGGCATATATCCATCACTAGTTTGCCATACACACACCAAGTGTTCGATACAATGCTTGAATCAACAGTTTTTGGCAGTTCAACTTCAGGTCATGACAAGGTGTTATGCAAGATTTGCAGTCAGCTAGACCATGGGTTATGGGTCATGAATGGAGAGGATTAAGGGAAGTCATTGAGTTAAGTGAGAAGAGTTAATCAATGGGTTTGCCTTAGTTTGGCTTGGACAGCTTTTGAATGAGAGAAATTAGTCAAGAAGAAGACTTGATTCCTGCCATTATGATGATAAATGATTGATGAATGTTACTGAGTGCAGCTGCTAGACAAGGTACCAATGCCTTCTTATCAAGGGTCAAGAGAGATATTTTTGCATCCAGCAACGAGGCAGAGTTTGTATCAATCAGTGAAGAACACGGAGAAGGAAGAGTTTATGTTGGCCTGGATTTTGTTGTATCCGGTAAAACAACTGAAGAGTTAGGGTGATCAAAACAGCAATGTGTTGCCGTGACTTGTGTGGGTCTGTACCAAGGGTTAACGCCGAGATTCAAGGGAAGACTAGAAGTTGTTGTGGTTGGATTTATGAACGAATAGAGGGGATTGAGACCTATTTTGAGAAGCCGTGATGATTTAGGAAAGTGGATTCTTATAAGATTCGAAATTGCAGGACAAGGTAGAGATATAAAAAGGGTTAACCTAAAAGCTACAGAGGAGATCATCTCATACCCCTCTACAACAGCTGCCAACAACCCTAGTTTCAGCGAGCTTTTGCTCGCTGAACAACCACCATCTCACCTGCACGCCTCTACCTACATCATACATCATCTCAGCACACCACCTGCATATCCATCTCCACCTGCATACACCACCAACCCTAGCTGATGTTCATCCACCAGTCCATCCATCACCTGCAGTCACGTTCACCACCAGTTCCATCTGCATCTCACCGCTTCACAGCACCAAGTCGCAGACTAGAAGGCAACTACACAGCAACAGTTCGAGTCGCCAGTACCACTCCGTTTACCATCCTGTTGGCGATTTCCCACCACTGCCAGTTCTTCTTTGAGCAACGGCAGTCCATATTCGCATCCACCACTTCACCTGCTGTTTGGTTTGCTTATTTTAGTTTTGTTTCTCTTATTTCACCATGAACTCCAGTAGTTAAACATCATTCGATTAGGGACGATTTCAATGTCCGGAACATGAACTCCAATTGATATTTAAAAAGCTTGTTTCTTGCAATTTATTTTGTTATTGCTTATTCTCTACCGTGCCAAAAGTGTTTATGAATTATTGTCCAATCGTTTAAGTTGCAAATTGAATGGTTGCTTGGTGATTCTATTGCTAGTTAAGACCTCTTCGACCCGTAATTGTCTAGAGACTCTTAATACAAGTAGTAATATGTGAATATTGACGATGGGATTTTGTTAAATATTCGTATGTATTGAATGACACTAGTAGATGAATCGAGATTTTGTGTTTGTCACTAGGAAAAGCCTATCTCATAGAACTTAATGCACATGTTTAAGTCACACCTAGAGAGCGTACTTCTAGGAAACTTGGCAAGTAGAATCCGGTAGTCGAGCGCTTCCGTGTCCGGTGAATTAAGAGATTGCGGGATGTTTGAGCGTACTAAATATTCTGGAGTTATTATTAATTGGTACTTTGCAGAAACATAGCCGTATCAATAAGATTCACATTTCGTGGCTTAGAAAGAGTCCTTGATCATTCTCATACTCATATTTGCATTAGTATTCAGAAATTGAATTGACAACTTTAGCTCAACTCTCCCTTAGGAATGAACCTGCTTGTCATTGTATTACTAGTTAGTGTAAGAGAAGTAAGGAATTTATTTTTGCGAGTTCGACACCTCGTCAATCACCTATTACAGCTAATGTCCCTGTAAACAAAGATAGTCATTCTTCGAAGACAAGGCGTAGGAGAACCATTAAAAATACTACCTTTAACTGCTAATATTGTGAAAACAAGGGTCATGTTGAACGGAAATGTCGTTTTCGGATAAGGAATTAAAAACTTCATAACATTCTTATATGGATGTCAAAGGAAGTAATCAAGCCCGTTTCTCTCCGTACTGAGAACATCCGTGTCTCAAAACCAGATGAGTACTGGGATAAGTCCTTTCTTAGTAATATGTATGATACTAACTCATTCTACGATCGTAGAGGAAAGAATTTCATATGGACTACTAAGACAGTTCATGGTCCAGTAAAAAGAAAAAGACGTCAAAGGAAAAAGAATGGTTCAATTAAGGAAGGAATATCTTCTAGCAAGGATTACGCTGTGACCAAAGTATCGGATTTCGATCACATTCACATTAATAATCATGCTTCAGATTTAAGAACCAATGTGAATAATCTCAAGCGTAAAATCAAAAAATTAAGGAAGAAAACATATTCAGGTATGTTTCTCCTTGTAATAATTCTTTTGAGATTAATCCTGTTAATTCTCTTTGTAATTCAGAGAAGGAAAACGATGATGAGCTACATGCTCTGTCTACAACTTGACCAGTTTTTACTGTGCATCGTCGTTCCAATCTTATGAGGATGCACATAGAAGTCAAGATACAACTCGTCTTGACAAAAATGGTTGTTATATTATTTGTCTGGTTCTTTAAATTAACCTCTTCTAAGTAGAATCCTACTCTAGTCTTCCTTTCATAATGAAGATTACTTGATCCATAAAAACTCTTGAGAAAACCATGCTTTGTTGAAACACTGTGCTTTACAGTGTTCCGTATTTTGTTTTAAAGATCCTTGACAAAGCCTTTTATAAGACTCATTTGCTTAGACGGTTTTTGAACCTGGTTCATAACTGTAAACGTTTGCGTACCCGGCCCATTACCGACTTTTATTAG
Organism: Papaver armeniacum; assembly: GCA_023531295.1. Lineage (NCBI taxonomy): Eukaryota > Viridiplantae > Streptophyta > Magnoliopsida > Ranunculales > Papaveraceae > Papaver > Papaver armeniacum. The sequence continues at coordinate 136,503 of JAJJWW010009682.1, forward strand.
TGAAACCCTAGGGTTTCTCCCTATATGTATCTTATACATATATATCATGAAGATTTTCTTGGTATATACTAGCTCGGTAACGAAAGCAGCCTCCTAAGAGATAATGGTGCAAACTATGGAAGGGTGCAAGAAGGAAGTTGAGAATGAAAGTAACAACTTTGCCAAGTTTTATGAGAACCCTATTATTATAAATTTTTATCATGCAATTGATCATGTAGATAAGCAACCAGCTCAATTGTCACAACAACTGGTTGGAAATCTTCTTCAAGATTGGTCTTACAAAAACAATTCGTGATCGCTAAAAGGAATCTCGAGTTCGTGAGGATCAAGCTGAAGGAAGCTAATGGGGAACTTGGTTTTGTTAGAAATATGATAGCACGTCTTGGATAGATTTATTTTGTCTAGTAAATTTCTTAAAAAGAATTTTTATTCTTGTTTTTGTTTAAGAAGGATAACTAGGGTGTGGAATAACCATTATTGTGAGTACACATAGCTATGTCCAACGTTTTCATCTTCATGTTTTTAGGTTTATTTGTTTAAATTCTTAAAAATGGTTTGGAAGATGATTTTTGCAGTATTAATCTTTATGGTTTTATATATTGCAATATGTTATGGGATATGTGTGTTTGCGTTCGTGAACTATTATTGTCCCATACGATGTCAAAAGTTATCTCTTTCATATGTCGATATGCATGTATTGATACAAGATCGATGAACTTTTGACAAACAAAAGTTAAGCCTATTATGTCATTTATTGATGGAATATAGGTTAAAATCTTTTGTTTACGAGGATTATGTCTATTGTATGTCATTGTGCAAATAGTGATGGAAAACGGCTCCATAAGCCTTCTTATGTGAGAATTTCCAACTAGACTAATCATAGATTCGTTTGTGGTTATTTTGGTTGTGTATTCCGATTAAATTAATCATGGGTTCTCTTGTGGTTAATTTATTTGAGAATTTTGGATACAAAATCATTTTGTGGTTTTTGGTGTCCAAAGAAATCCTTCTTTTCTCATAAAAGTAAGGTAGCTCTTGTTGTTCTTTCGAGAATGACATAAAATGGGGGAGAGTTCTTTTGAACTTGCGCTTAATTTCCATATCTTTGTGGGGAGTACGGCTGTGGAATATTTGAGGGGTTATCTTGTATCATTATAAACTCCGTGATGAATGTATTTAGCTTCGGCTTTATGATTGCATCTAAACAAAGTTGATATGTACTTTTCTTTGGTATTGAAGTGTCTCCATGAAAATTTCATTAGGATCCCGTTCTCGTACCTTTGCCAATTTTATTGACAAAAAGGGGGAGAATTAATATGTAGTTCACACTACAAATACATATGGTTTTCGGATCATTATGTAAGGGGGAGTGGTTTTCGTGCTGAGACGAAGTATTGACTAAGGGGGAGTGATACATATCACCATAGTATTGTTGTCGAAGTTGTGATATGAGAACTTTGATGTTGTGTAATAATACTTTAACACTGTATAACAATGATCGAGAGCTTTTTTCCTCATTGTTATGGCTACGGAACTTGGAAAAGACAAAGTTTTCGAGTAATGTTGAAGCACTAAGGATATCAAGCATGTGGACGAGAAGCTACAAAGTTTCATCTTGTAGGATCATAATATCGCAACGGACAAGGTTCGCGGGATAAATAAACGACGGTGTCGCGAGGGAGTCGCAGGGAGCTAAAATAAACGACGCGATGAATAACGACAAACAAAACAATTGGAAGACATGAAACCTGGCGAGGGTTAAGAAGTGTCGCGAGAATGAATATTCGTGCACTTGCGACACTTCGCGAGACATTCCCGAAAATAAAGGATAGCTTAGCTGTCATCCACTATGTATTACCCTATATAAAGGGCTAAATGAGTCTGTTGAAAGAGAGATCTTTTTGAATTGTGAAGCAAGTCATTAGGAGAGAGAAAGTTTAAGAGCGCTTTAAATTCTAAGTGTAATTCTATTGTACTGTGTAAACATTTCATGGAATCAATTAATAAATATTCTTGATCGCACGTCTTTCAATGGATTAGTCAAGCAAAATTGAGTAAGGGGTGTAGTGTGGGATTTCCTGCAACTACATATGCGCTAGAAACAGGGACGATCATTTGTAAAAGAGAGAAGATTGCAATTAAAGTTGTTTGAATCAGGAAAATGAGAAAGGAAAATCTTAAATCGGATGGAAAAGATATGGCATGCAAGCACTGAGACACAAGAGTAATGATTAGCGAATTTCATGAAAATATCAAAGGAAGAATACACAAACGGGATTTCGAAGGAAAGAAGATTACGGATAGAGAAATGGCATCACCTTTGAAAGATTGGGAAAAGCAAGAGATAACATTCACGGCGGGGGAAATATCCAAAGAAAATTTGGATCACACATCTCCACTGGTGATCACAATAAACGCGTATAAGGAAGGAGAGGAATCGGAGAACACGGTGAAAACATGGGTGGTGAATGGAGTTTTAATCGATACAGGAGTCCGGTGAACATCATGTTCTATCACGCTTACAAAAAGATGGGATATAAAGACGAAGATATGATTTTCGCGGCATACAATATTCAAGGTTTTGGTAAATCCGTAACAAAAGTTAAAGGGGAGATAAGAATACGTATTCCGTTAGGAGGAATTGAAACACAGGTGACATTAAGTGTAGTGGATATGGAATCACCGTACAACATATTACTAGGAAGACCATGGGTACATGCAATAAAAAGCTGTGGCGTCAACGCTTCATCAATGTATCAAGTTTCCTACACCCACCGGAATTGGCAAGATCAAAGGGGATGCTACTAAAGGAAGAATATATTACCAAAATGAAGTAAAGTGTTGCGAGGAACAAGTAAACAAGCGAAAGAATATATCGAGGTATCGCAAAAAAGATGGCGAGGGTCGCAAAGAAAGAAGAAGAGTTTAGAGTTTATATGATAAGAGCAAAGGAAGGAAAAGGCATACCTAGCGAGACCTCGGAAGAAGAAAATGATCTTGCGAAAGAACCAAAAGGACCAACTCCTATGGGAGAACCGAAGGCCGATTACGTCACGAGCGAGAACAAACCAAAGAAGTGAATATTGGAACTAAGGAAAAACCCAAGATGCTAAAGATTGGAACTAACATGGAAGCGAGATGAAGAGAAAAGAACTGTCGATGCGTTGCGAGATTATAAAGACATCTTCGCGTGGGATATGGATGAAATGCCTGGTATAGATCCGTCGATGCTTTGTCACAAGTTGGAAATTGATAAAAATGTGAAGCCATTTAAACAAAGAATTAGAAAGATAGCAACAAAGATATCACCCTCGAGATAGAAGAAGAACTCAGAAGATCTTGGATGCGGGAATTATTAGACAAGCAAAATATCCCGAATGGATAGCGAATATGGTTATAGTTCCAAAGAAGAACAAGGGAATAAGGATTTGCATTGATTTCACCGATTTAAATAAAGCTTGCCCTAAAGACAGTTTTCCATTGCCGGATATTCCACAACTAGTCGAATCAATAGCGGGAATGAAAGAGTATCATCTGCGGACGGGTACAAAGGTTACAACTGTGATTCCTCTCGCCGAGGAAGATCAAGAGCATATTGCTTTCTTCGCTCCAAGAGGATTATACCGCTATACTAAAATGCCGTTTGGTGCACGAAATGCTGGAGCAACGTATCAAAGGATGGTAGAAGAGGTATTCGCAGAATGGATACATAAAACACTAGAGGTATACGTAGATGACATCTTTGGTAAAAAGTAAGAAGGCGAGAAGATCACGTGCGAGACACGAAAGAAATTTTGAGATGAGGCGTTTTAACATCAAAGTAAATCCAGAAAAATGTACCTTTGAGTTGCGTCGGGGAAGTTCTTGGGTTACATTATATCAAAGGAAGGAATACATGTTGACCGGAGAAAGTAAAACGATTCGCGATATGCCGACACACTGCGATGATAAAAGGATGTTCAAAAGCTGAATGGGTTGTTAGCATCATTAGGAAGGTTCATCTCGCGGTCATCCGATAAGTGTAAACACTTTTCAAGCGTTTTTGAAAAAAGGATCAAAGTTTAAGTGGACGGACGAATGTGAAAAGGCTTTACAAGGGATCAAAGAGCATTTAATGGATATATCCATTATGCAGAAGGCAGAACCAGGAGAGGAACTATTAATATACCTCGCGACAACTTCGCATGCCTTAAGTGCAGTTTTACTACGAACGGACGCAGGAGTAGAAAAACCAATCTATTACATCAGCAAAACTTTTAATGCCGCAGAAAGAAATTATTCGAAGATCGAAAAATTAATCCTGGCATTAGTTTATGCAAAATTCAAGCTTCGCATATATTTTCAAGCGCATACTATTAAGGTAGTCACGAAAATACCAATTGAGTCAGTGATGAAACATTCAAAAAGATCGGGAAGAGTTGAAAGATGGAATGCTCAAATAAGCCATTGTAAGCTCAAGTATGAGATATTATCCTCAACTAAGTCACGAGTTGTCGCAGACTTTTTTTAGAGAATTTCCCTTGGAAGAAGATGAAGCGATAGATGAAATGATGGATGTAGAAGAAGAGTATGGAGACCCAAAAGACACCGCTAACCGAGCAGACAGGATGGGAAATATTAGTAGATGGATCATCAAATGGAGAAGGAAATGGAGTGGGAATTGTTATGATTTCACCAGAAGGCAATAAATTAGCTTTTTCTTTTAGGTTGGAGTTTGAATCCACGAATAATGAAACAGTATGAAGCTATAATACATGCTCTGCGACTTGCAATAGAAATGAAATTGGAGAATATAAGGATTACCAAAGTGATTCGCAACTAGCAATTCACTGTAACAGAGAAATACACTACAAACAATCCATCTTTGAAAAAATACAAGAAGCATGTCGAAGAATTGTCGCATGTATACTGAAAATAAAATGGAGGCACATATCAAGGAGAGATAATAGACTCGCAGACGCTTTTGCCTTTATATCAAGTATGATGACAGACCGATTTGCGAGGAATATCAAAATACGTAGACACTACTGGCGCCATCAATTAATAAAGAGGAAGAACAAGAAGCAGATATAATGATGGTAGTAGATGAAATGCAATGTCGCGAGGAAGACTGGAGAGTAGAACTTCACGCGTACTTAATGAAGGGAGAGGTACCAAAAAATAGATTGGAGGCACACAAGTTAAAGAGCCGGGCGACAAATTATGAATTACGAGATGGCGTGCTTTATCGGCGATCTTTTGATGGGCCTTCGCTTCGATGTCTAACAAGGAAAGAAGGAGAAACCATATTGAAGATGCTGCATAGTGGGGATGCTGGAAATCATAGCGGCGGGAGATCTTTGGCGTACAAAGCAAAGACGCAAGGATATTATTGGCCATATATGCATGAGGACGCAAGAGCAATATCAAGACGCTGCGAGGACTGTCAAAGACATGGGAAAAAGATACACGCGCCAGGGGCGCTGTTAAATTCTTCCACAAGTGTGTGGCCTTTTGGAAAGTGGGGTTTAGATATTGTAGGACCATTTTTACCAGGAACAGGACAAAGAAGGTACCTAATCGTCGCAACGGACTATTTCACAAAATGGGCAGAGGTGAAAGCGGTCCAACATATTCGCGATAAGGATGTCTTTACTTTCATATTTGAAAATATTATATGCAGATTTGGGATTCCCGCACAATTGGTATATGACAATGGGAAGCAGTTTGAAGGGCAAAATATAGAGTTGCTGCTTAATGCATTTCAGATAAGATGTGGGAAATCAACCCCATTATATCCGCAAGCTAACGGCCAAGCAGAGGCAACAAATAAAACGATTGCCGATATACTGAAGAAAAAGTTGGAAGGACACAATAAGGGATGGTGCGAACAAGTACACAATGCAGTATGGGCTTATAATACAACTAGAAGAGAAGCCACAGGAATGTCTCCCTTTTGCTTAACTTATGGAGTCAAGCAAGACTCCCAACGAGGTCATAATCCCGACAACCAAAAAAGAGGTTTGGGAGAAAAATCTTAGTGCAGGCAACATTCTAATCAAGTTAGATGAATTGGAGGAAAAACGAGAAAAGGCATTGCGACACATGGAGAATTATCAGCGAAGACTGGCTAGAGAATATAACAAGCGTGTCAAAATACGTGAGTTCCAACCAGGAGATTTGGTCTTTGCGAGAAACCCCGTATATCAACGTGAAAGTGGAGGCAAGTTGGCGAGAAAATGGGGTGGACCTTATATCATCAAAGAAGTAGTTGGTACGGGGGCATATAGATTGATGGATCCCGAAGGAAAAGATGTGGGACAAAAATTGGATAGACCATGGAATAGATTATATCTAAAGAAATATTACCCATGAAAATGGGAGAGGAAAAATGAACCAAGAAGAAGTACTTCTACGCAAAATATTTGCGAAATTCAATAAAATGCAGAGAGAATCCGCGAAGATCTCGCGATAAGAATAACAAAGAGTCATGAATGGCTTAACAAAAATGAACAAACAAAAGAATGGGACGAACCTTTATGGCGTACACCTAGTCCGCGAATAACATTTCGTAAGAGGCAAATGTAAGACCTAAAGTGCGTCATATAAGGGGGTATCTCTCGACATGGCTCGGGGGAAGGTTACACCGCTCCCGAAGCCTCGAGTCATGAAAATTTGGGGCCCATGAAAGCCTACCGGGAAGAGGTACCTTGGATTCCCAACTATATATATAAGGTTATACCCCGGTTGGGCGACCGAGGGTCTCTTCCAAGGAGTCGAGTGTATGCTCAAGGCGCCGAGGTACACTGGTTGAGCGAGTGCCCGGATGGATGAACCTACCCCCGGCCATTCTTGGCAAGTCTTGGCATATGTTGCACTCGCCCGAAGAAAACTCCACTTAGGGTGCAGCCTTGTAACCATAAACCCTATAGGTATAAGGGATAAGAGGCTGCGAAAACAAGCGGTTGTTGTTAAGACCGGATGGGAGGAGCTAGTCTTGTATGGCCGATGTTTCGCCTCCTTGAAGGAGCAACCGGGGAGATGATAAGGGCGACGCTCTCCATTAGGGGAGTGTCAAAACGACGCAAATGTCATAAGGCTATGTTTTCGCAAGAGAATTTAGGCTTGTCATATTTGTGCAATGATCCTGCAGAGGCAATAATACTAACGCGAGGTAAGGCGAGATCAATGGGTCTTTACACGACAAGTGTACGGACGTCTGCGATTTCGTCGCAAAGACGGCAATGTCATGGGGCTTTATGTTCGCAAGGGTATCTAGACCTGTCATATTGTCGCAACTAAAACATCCCGCGAGAGGCAAAAATACTTGGAAAATGATAAGGCAAGATCAATGGGTCTTTACATGCAAGTGTAAAGACGTCCTGCGATTTTGTCGCGATGAAAGGTGGCGGGGAAGACCTCTAATTAGGGAGGTCTAACTTGGAAGACCACACAATATTGATAAGGCAAGGTCAATGGGCCATTGCATGAAAATGTAAAGGCGACTGCGACCTTGTCGCAACAAGAAGAGATAAAATAAAGACTACCGAAATGTTAAGGCGAGAAAAGTAGATTTCTCCATTCATGGAGATACCTGCGACCTCGTCGCAATATAAAATTCGACATCAGTGAAGAATACATTTCAAAATGATGATGACTGAGTAAAGATCATTTCATAAAATTGAAGGCGAATAAACTTGCGAGATTATAGTCATAGTTAAGAAGAAGAAAATAAGAGAATTATTCAACAAGGGATTTAATCTTTCAAAACAAAAAGACAGTCGCAGCAAAAGTTAAAAAGCAGTTAATTCTCTACATCAATTTTATCATCTTCACCAATAATTTTCTCAGCTTCACTTTCATAGGGTCAATGGATGTTCATCGAAATATTTTCAAGACCTTCATTCTCGCCATTTGGTGGATTTTCATCGAAATTTTTTCGATCGGATCTTTGTTGATAACTTCGATATTAGCGATATCTTCGCCGCTTTCATAGTCATAATCACTATCGGAGAATCGGGGACTTCATCATCACTTACTTCCAAAGGATCAACATGAATAGGAGCAAGGGATTTAGACAATAAAATGTCATTCACAAGGACTTGACTTTGAGGGGGAATTGACGAAGCAACGCCCTTTGACGATTCTTACTATCTATGTCTTTACGGTAAGACATATAATCAAATCTTCGTTCGCACGGTCGCGAGAACGAGCAAGAGAAGCAACGAGTAACCCATTTTCTTTGCGAATCTTAGAGTAATCTGATCCGAGGGTGGAGATAGTAGAGCGAAGTTTCTTCTCGAATCCGCAAAACAAGTGCACAAGATTAAACATAATTCTGATTTTTAGAATAATTAATGGATTAAGATAGTCAAATAATATGACTACCTTCCTTCCGAGAAGTAAGATGCTGAATTAAAGCCGCAAAATTATTCCCCAAACAGTCCATGGCATCATCAAATGTATCTCCAACTAAGCCTTTCAATCGAGCTCGCAAGCTCTTTTCATTCGAAACAAGTATAGAATTCTCGGTGGCGAGAGTAGAGTTGGATTTTTCTAATTTGGAACATTGATATTTGAATTGGTTTGCTTTTAGACTTAAGGTTATTACGCCACGAATAAGTTTATCTCTCTCGCGATAATTTCTTCAAGTTGCTTTTTCAAAGTATAAGTGGTTTGTTCTTGTTCTTTACGAAGTTTTTGACAAGCATCATATTCTTGCGAATAGGTCGCGACCTTGCTCAAGCAGAGATCGCTTTTCCGAGAAAGGGTCTCATTCTCATCGATAAAGTTTCCAACCCCAAATTAGCCTTAGTCAAAGAATAAGAAAGGCGAGACAAGTCTTTACTTAATGAATCTTGCTGTTGAACTAAATCAAAGTTTTCTTTAGACAAATTATCTATTTGATCAGCGGCATATGTATGAAGATTATTTAAGAAGTTATATTGCTCCATCCAAGCATCTCTTTCAACTCGAACCTCTTCAACAAGTTGATTCCAATCGATATATCTCCATTATTCGTTTCGGTTTTACGAACTTAAAGGGCGAACAAAAGTTTAAGTTGTAAAAAAAAAAAAAAAAAAAAAAAAAATGATGAGGTGGCGAGAGTATACCTTTTAACTCCTCATTCTTCCTGCGAAGATTATCACGGTCTAGCGAGATGTTGTGAAATTTTTGATTTTCAAGATGGAAACTGTTACATTTCTCAGTCATAGCTTGGAGATCATTCCTCAATCTAGTGATTTCTTGAACCAAAGATGCTTGCGAAATCCTATCAGGACCAAGATGTTTACTTAGAATCTCGCAAACATCGGACTTGACAGGTCGACGGAATTTTCTTGGCATCATTCACAAGATCCGAAAGGACTTTGAGAGCCACTTCTATCCCTTCCAAGTTTTCTTTGGTAAGAGGGATTTGCTCGGATGAAGAAGAAATAATAGCAGTGGAAGGAGGAGACGGGACATCTTTCATCAAGGCAGCGTCACGGGGAAAGGAAGTCTCGGGAAGGATGATGACTGGAGAAATGTTAGAGGCATGAATAGTAGGATTATTATGAGGAGCTTGATGCGAAGAGTTCGGTATAGGAATGTTTGTCATTAATAATGTTCTCGCGAGAATCGGCCAAGAAATCATCTTGCGATGATCTTGCAATAGGAGAAGAAGGTGTAAAGGAGGGAAAGGAAACACTGGGAGTAACAGGCTTGGGTTGGCGAAGTCTTTTAGGAGTTTTGTCAATACTTCCATCATCCTGCGAATAACAAGTTAAATAAGAAACAGAGGCAACAATATATTGTTAATAAAAAAACAAATGTTTCTTAAATACCTTGTCACTCGCAGGCTTTCTCTTTGAAGCCATAGATTTTACTCGCGAAGAGGGCTTTGATTGCGCAAGGGATTCTTGTTGCGAAGTAGATTTGACGGCGAGCCCAAAGAAAGAAGAGGGTCCTTCACGGTAAATTTAGTTCAGGCTGGTTCTTGCTAAATAACAATGGCAGAAAAGAAAACTAAAGAATTAATCATACCAAAGTGTGATTTTAACAAAGAAAGATAATCTCAAAATTAATCAACCACAAAATCGATGAGATATGGCAAGATTAACAAACCTAGACGCCATGAGAACGACAACCGATAAAAATGGTAAAGAAGATGGTGAGAGAAAATAGCAGGCCGACACTTGCAGAATGATGAAGAAGAAGAACACTTGCAGACGATGAAGAAGATGAAAAAGAAAAGGAAAATTCTTCAGCAGGGGACACTCCTATAAATAGACGAGAAAAAATATTACGACCGGATAACATTAAATGCACGGTAAAAAAGGGGTAAATATAGACACGTGTAAACGGTCACTACTAAATCCAAGAAAACCAGGCAAAAGGAATTTCAGTAGGATCCAAATATCGCACAACATATTTCCTAACAAACGAGAAGAGCTTGCGAGATTGATTATTTTCCGTAACTCATGAGGCAAGAAATGACACTTCATATATATATTACAAAGAAGCTCCAGAACTTCGCCAAAAGAATAGAGCAAGTACGTACTTTTCAAGAAAAGTATTCTTTCGCTCGTTCTTTCACCAATTAAAACCAAGGATTATTACAACAATGAATTTTTCCTTCAAATCGCTCTTCAAGCAATATTCAAGGAAAAAGAGGCAAGATGTAGGATCATAATATCGCAACGGACAAGGTTCGCGGGATAAATAAACGACGGTGTCGCGAGGGAGTCGCGAGGGAGCTAAAATAAACGACGCGATGAATAACGACAAACAAAACAATTGGAAGACATGAAACCTGGCGAGGGTTAAGAAGTGTCGCGAGAATGAATATTCGTGCACTTGCGACACTTCGCGAGACATTCCCGAAAATAAAGGATAGCTTAGTTGTCATCCACTATGTATTACCCTATATAAAGGGCTAAATGAGTCTGTTGAAAGAGAGATCTTTTTGAATTGTGAAGCAAGTCATTAGGAGAGAGAAAGTTTAAGAGCGCTTTAAATTCTAAGTGTAATTCTATTGTACTGTGTAAACATTTCATGGAATCAATTAATAAATATTCTTGATCACACGTCTTTCAATGGATTAGTCAAGCAAAATTGAGTAAGGGGTGTAGTGTGGGATTTCCTGCAACTACACATCTATTTTGTAATCCATATGTATTGATAGTTTTTTCACTAAAATTGACAAAGGGGGAGATTGTTAGAGCATTGCTCGGTCGAACTCGCATGCGTTGCTATCTCAAGCATGTTTGTCAATATTAGTGATCAAAACTATATGTCTTGATTTCTAGTTTACTTATGAATAAGTCTCGGTCTAGGATAGTTAAGTATAGTTGAGCTCCAGACTCCATGGCGATTATCTTACAAATACAAAGAACTACTCAAGTAACCAGTGGAACTTCATCTGACTAAAAGGTATGTGGATACTTGAACTCATCTGTCACTCAAAAGTCTATTTACTCTATCTCCTACTCTTGAGACAATAGTCGTATAAGTATGATAGTTTTCATACATACACATTTGCTATTTCGAGCCGAGTTTACTCTCCTATCTTTTTCTCGAATATGTGTTGGTAAGCTTTCGCTTTAACCACTTTTCATCTTTACCCTTGACGAAATTCATGATGGCGTTTCAATCTTGAAACTAACTTTGATGACGATAGTCGTGAATAACGATTGTTATAACATTGTAGAAGAATATTTCAATGATTGAAAAGAGTTGAGATTACCATCTATGGATATAAGCATATATAGTGTGTTCGCACATTATGTATAAATCCATGTACCGGAAACCAAGTGTGTGCATATGTGTGCATGCGGTATTGGTGAATGAGACAGGTTGCTCATATGGCTAACCATTGGTTAACTATTTGTGAACCAACTAAGTGTACACGTTTAGGTTCGGTTACTCAAACCTAAATGAAATACATTGCATTTGTGAGTGACAAGCTAAGTTTCGATCTAACGGTTGAAAGATATTAGCTTGTATCTAATCAGGTTTTTCATCTAACGGTGAATATTGAATGCTTTGTTACCAAGGTAACTTGGATTGCAAACCCTGATTTGAAAACTATATAAGGGGAACTCTAGCAACTGGAAAAACTAATCCCCACACCTCCTGTGTGATACTAGTTGGTTTTTCTAGAGTCGATTCTCCTTTAACCTTAGGTTTCTTCTCGAGACCCTATACGTTAACGACTGAAAGACTTCATTGGGATTGTGAATCCAGAGGAAACTACTTCTCTTGTAGTTGAGCGATTTGATCTTGCCATTTTCTATCATACGAGTTCAATTGAATAATTGAATTGAGATTATAACTCCTATAGGGCAAGATAAAAAGAAATCACAAACATCTTCGTCTCATCGTTTGTGATTCCGCAATATCTTGTTTTGCTACCATACTATTAAGATTATTGTGAGGTGATTGATAATACTAGGCTATTCTTCGGGAATATAAGTCTGGGTTATCAATTAGTTCCTGTTCACCTTGATTTATCAAAAGATGAAACAAAACTCATAGGTTTATCTGTGGGAGACAGATTTATCTATCATCATAGACTTTTATGTGTGATACAGATTTGTTTATTAAAGTCTTCGACTTTGGGTCGTAGCAACTCTTAGTTGTGGGTGAGATCAGCTAAGGGAATCAAGTGCGTAGTATCCTTCTAGGATCAAAAACGTATGGAGCGCAACTGTACCTTGAATCAGTGTGAGATTGATTAGGGTTCAACTACAGTCCAGACCGAAGTTAGTTTGTAGTAGGCTAGTGTCTGTAGCGGCTTAATACAATGTGGTGTTCAATCTGGACTAGGTCCCGGGGTTTTTCTGCATTTGCGGTTTCCTCGTTAACAAAACTTCTGGTGTCTGTGTTATTTCTATTCCGCATTATATTTTGTTATATAATTGAAATATCACAGGTTGTGCGTTGTGTCGATCAATTGTGAAATCCAACCTTTGGTTGTTGATTGGAAATTGATTGATCCTTGGATTGGTCTTTGGTACCATCCAAGTTTATATCTCTTGGATTTGATAAAGACTCACAGATTTCTATTTGTTTGAGTATAGATCAAATCGAGAGATAGAGATATTAACTCCTTGATATACGTTTTATTAAGATTGAGTCTGTAGGATCAGAATATCGCAACAACAATACCTCGCGAGATTAGTAAACGACAGCATCGCGAAGGCGTCGCAAAAGCGTAATATAAATGACGCAATGAATGACGACAGCCAAAGCACGAGAAAGATGTGAAGATCTAGCAAAGTTTATGAGTGTCGCAAGATTGTATACTTGTACACTTGTGATATTTCGCAAGTCATTCCCGAAAATAAAGGACAGGTTAGCTGTCATCCATTGTGTACTACCCTATATAAAGATTTGAATAAGCCTGTTGTGGGGGAGATCTTTTTCGGAGTGTTAGACAAGTCATTAGGAGAGAGAAAGTATGTGGTGATTGTAATTTCTTTAGCTCTTTTCTATCTTATCTTGTAAACATTCAAGGAATTAATCAATAAAATCATTGTTATTCATCTTCAAATGTCTTAGTTGTGTGGATTATTATGAGGGGTGTAGTGTAGGATTTCCTGCAACTACATATTGGCGCTAGAAAGGGCTGTTTGAGTAAGGATTGACATCGTGATTTGAAAGAAATTGGAGTGGTAAGGAAGGAATTTCTTGTAATTTTCAACAGTTTACCAAAATTAAGAAATGGCTAGAAGAAGAAATGCATCCGAGCAACCAACAACCGTTAGAAGGAGTAGGAGAATTGCTGGAGAAGGGAGAAATGAAATGGGAGAATCCTCCAGAATGAACATAAGAAATAATGAAGAAAATCAAATTCAATCACCAATTCAACCAGTAGCAAATAGAACTGTGGATTATGATAGAGTAAGCGTGCATACTTGGAGATCAGACTCTGTGGAAGAAAGGGGAGAAGAACAACAATTGGAAAACAATGGACAAGAGGAGAGAAACCGAGAAGAGATTGGAGAAATAATTCATGGAAATGAAGAAATCGCAGCATTAGAGGCGTTGAGACAAACAATACATGAAGAAAGGCGATTAGAAGCTGAGGAACGTGCAAATTTAACAAGACAGAATCATGAATTGAGGATGGAAAACATGAGATTACAAAAAAGAAGGTCGAGAATCACTACAAGGTCAAGCTCAAGATCAGTTAGAGAGGAAAGAAGGAGAATTTTACCTACAGAAAATGCTGATAAAGAAAACCAAGAAGAAGCACAAAATCGAGGCACAGAACATTGCGAGAGAAGAGAAATGATGGAAGATCGTTATATCCCACGTCCCGAGACTCTTCAAAATGAGCAGAATGGTGGAAACCAAGGAAATAGGTAGCGTCAGGAGCGGAATAATCTAATTGATGAAGAAAATCAAGAAGAAGGAACAAGAATATTGCATGGGAGAGAAGCACAGAGGAAGCAAAAAGAAATTGAGGATGAAATTGAAAGACATTATGCCGAACAAGCACGTCTAGCTCGCGAGAGAGAAATATTGAGAGCAGAAATGGAAGACGCGGGGGGAGTTAGAAGAGGCAATTCGCGTAATAATCATGATAATCGAGAAATAAGGCGAGAACAAAATCGCAACAATGATAATATTAATGAAGAATATGAAAGAGCACAAAGGAGAGATGATAGGCAACAAAGAAGAGAAATTGATAGATATAACGGTGTGTGAATTCGCGAAAGAAATGAAGGAGAAGATCGCAGAGAAATACGAGAAGAGAATGATGAACAAGAAAGTCAAAGTAGACATGAACGCAGGAGAAGAGAAGCGGAACTAAAAAGACCAATGGATTCAAATTCTGATGTAAATGAACAAATTTTGAGAGAATTGCGAAATGAGAGGAATGATGAACAAGTAAAAGGAGGAGGAAAGAGACAGTTATATGAAGCAATAGAAGAAGTCTGCGAAAACTCCGTTCACACAAGAGATACAATTAAGAGGAATACCACCGAAGTGCAATTTACCAACATTAACCAGCATTTTCGATGGAACAACTTGTGCGATACAAAGATATCAAAGCTTATATGAGATGTATGCTACAATGGGAGAATCATGATGCTATATTGTGCAAATATTTTGCATCAAGTCCGACAGAGAAGCTTTGAAATGGTTTGAAGGGCTACTCGAAGAATACAATAACATCTTTCAATCACTTGCGAGGCTATATTTTTAGGGGCATATATAAGTAATAATTCCTCGCGACAGGTATTGAAGATGTATTTGGGTTAAAACAAAGGGTTGGTGAAAGTTTGAAGCATCTAACTGTGAGATGGAAGACAATGTTTAGCGAAATGGCTGGCCGAGTGGAGGAGAGATATCTCATCTTATCATTCATTAATGCTATTTTGCGACAAATCTGTTATATATTCAAATTTTTAGAGTCAAAAATACAATCACAATGACTGAGTTGCGAGAGCTTCAGGAGGAGTATATTGCTCTAGAGGAAAAGCAAAATGAGATGGAATCATACCCGTCGTGAATACAAGTTCGGGAGTTTGTGAATGCAAGTTTGTTACCCAAATTGATAAACACTGTGGTGAGTACCTCGCAAGGTCAACAAGGAATGAAGATGCAGGATGATGGTCGGCAAAAGTTGGTAGCCATGGGAAGTCGCGATCAGGAAGAATTTGAAAGAGAAAGAAATTTCTACAACCGTGGCGGAAATAATAAAATTCAAAGGCTTGATCAACCGCAAGAAACCTATGGAGGT
Source organism: Papaver armeniacum (assembly GCA_023531295.1). NCBI lineage: Eukaryota > Viridiplantae > Streptophyta > Magnoliopsida > Ranunculales > Papaveraceae > Papaver > Papaver armeniacum. Next base: position 152,215 of record JAJJWW010009682.1, read on the forward strand.
CAGAGGCATAATCCGCAAGAGACTTATGGAGGCCAGAGGCAGAATTATCATAGAGGACAGCGAGGTCATAGAGTCGTATGGGAAGAAATCAAGATGCCACCACTAAACGCTAGCGCGGAGAAGATATGGGAAGCTATAATCCTGATGGAAAACATACCTGCACCATGGAACATGGGGAATGAACCACCTCCAGGTGATAGAAGTCATGAATTTGTTCCTACCACCATTTTCATGGACACCAAACGAATGATTGCGGGAATATAAAAGAATCATCCTCGAATGATAGATCAAGGGAAGCTAAACCAATTCTTAAAATGTGAAGAGAAGACTCAACCATTACCAACACCTCTAGAAAATCACAGAGTAAATATGACAAGAGGGAAAGAAACATTTGTAGTAGAAATTGGAGTGAAGGCCAAAAACTTGTTCTGCAACTCTATCATACATTCGTACAGGACAATTGAAGATTTTCATGATAGTGTTCTCAGTAGGGTTTTCGCAAGAGAGGTTGACAATAGAGAAGTAATGAACATCGCGAAATCATCGCCACTGAAAGAATGGCAAGCGCAGATTATTTCTTTTACCGCAGAAGAAGTACCTGAAGGTGGAGAGATGCATGACAGTCCATTAGTGGTAAGATTGGAGATTAACCCAAAACCCGTTGATAATGAAGATGATGGGGAAGAAAATTCATGGGCAATAAATAGAATCTTAATTGATACTTTGGAAGCGTAAACATCCTTTTTACCACACTTACAAGACTATGGGAGGGAAAGACGAAGATTTGATACCTTCAACCTATAAGATTTATGGTTTTAATGGCACCGCCAATAAACCTAAAGGAGAAACTCGTATGCGAATACCATTGAAAGGATTATCAACTCGAAATCTTGTTTTGCATAGTCGATGTGGAATCCCCTATAATGCATTAATTGGGCGACCATGGTTACATGAAATCTTGGGTGTAGCATCAACTTACCACCGGCAGCATCAAATTTCCTCATCCCAGTGGTGTTGGAATTATAAAAGGAGATTAATGAGGGATTAAAATGCTATGAAGTCGATGTGGAATCTTGCGAGGAAAGGGTTGCTCAAAAGAAGAATTGGAAGCGGAATATCAAAGAAGAACAAAGAAGAGAAAGACTGACGGTGGACACAATAGAAGTGAGAGATGAAGATATATTGCGAAATCAATGCTTGAAAACAATTGGAAGTTGCGATGATCTCGCAAAAGGGAAGGAAATATCAGGGAATTTAAATGAAGAAACAGAGAGCAACAGGAGTAAGAAGTGTAAGAAATAAATAATTGATTTTAGGGATTGTTAAAAAAAAAGTGTGTTTGGGGTGACAAAGATATGTCAAAGGTACAAAGGATATGATGATCGATGAAGGAGTACGCGAAAGTCTCGCGATTCATGAAAATTACGAAAGTTTGGTTAAATAATTACAACAAGATCACAGCAAATAAAGCAAGATTATGTGATAATTTCACATAGATAATGAGAAGAAATAATCGAAAATTAATGAATGATTGCAAGAATTGATAGAAATGAATGAATGAGTGAATGGGACGAACCTTTATGGCGTACACCCTAGTTCGCGAATGATATTTCGCAAGAGGCAAATGTAAGACCTAAAGTGCGTCATATAAGGGGGTATCTCTTGACATGGCTCAGGGAAAAGGTTACACCGCCCATGGAACCTGAGTCATGAAAATTTGGGGTCAATAAAACCCATCTGGGAGAGATACCTTGGATTTCCAACTATATATATAAGGTTATGCCCTGGTTAGATGACCGAGGGTCTCTTCCAAGGAGTCAGTGTATGACCAAGGCGCCGAGGTACACGGTTGAGCCAAGAGTGCCCGGGGCATTTGAAGTGTCTCGGCCATTCTTGGCAAGTCTTGGCACATGCTGCACTCGGCCCGAAGAAAACTCCACTTAGGGTGCAGTCTCGTAACCATAAGCCATATAGGTATAAGGGATAAGAGGCTGCGAAAACAACTGGTTGTTGTTAAGACCGGATGGGAGGAGCTAGTCTTGTATGGCCGATGTACGCCTCCTTGAAGGGGCAACCAGGGAGATGATAAGGGCGGCACCCTCCATTAGGGAGCTGATAAGTGTCTTAAGACGCAAATATCATGAGGCTCTATTTTCGCAAGAAAATTTAGGCTTGTCATATTTGTGCGATGATCCTGAAGAGGCAATAATACTAACGCGAGGGTAAGACGAGATCAATGGGTCTTTACATGAAAGTGTAAAGACGTCCCGCGATTTCGTCGCAAGACGGCAATGTCATGGGGCTTTACGTTCGCAAGAACATTTAGGCCTGTCATATTGTCGCAAGAGAAATATCCTGCAGAGGCAAAAATACTAAAGAAATGATAAGACAAGATCAATGGGTCATTACATGAAAGTGTAAGGACGTCCTGCGATTTAGTCGCAAGACGGCAATGTCATGGGGCTTTATGTTCGCAAGAATATTTAGGCCTGTCATATTGACGCAAAAATGAGGGGTGGCAAAATAAGACCTTTAACTAGGAAGGCAAAATAAGACCACACAAAAACAATGATAAGGCAAGATCAATGGGTCATTACATGAAAATGTAAAGACGTCCTGCGATCTTGCCGCAATAATGAATTTCAACATAAATGAAGATATGACAACACAAGAAATTGAGTAAGCAAATAAGCTTGCGAAAACGACTATATTTCTTCATTTATTTGTGAAGGGTTAGCAACAGCAATTGTGAAAATAAGAAGTATTATTGCTTAAAGATTATCGATATAATCTCTCATATGAAAATAAATAACAGAGGCAAGTATGGGAATGATTAGAGTAAAAACTTGTTATTTATTTTCATGTGATAGATTTACAGTAAGAGATTACAAAAATAGAAGGCTAGAAGGATAAATGTACAAGTATCACAAGAAGAGAAAAAGGAAAATGGAGGTATCTCTCAGTTCATTCTTCTTTTTCATCAGAATCTTTATCAGACTCCTCTTCTTCGCTAGCTTCACTATCAAAGACATCTGAGGAAGGCATATTTTCAGGAACTTCATCAAGAAGACAAGGATATGAAGAAAGAGGAATGCGATGGTCATCACAAACTGTCTCAATAGTTTGATTGCGAAAACGAACAACGTCGTTATTGAAATTCGCTACTGTAGTTTGCAATTGCTTCTTCAACCTGGAATACTTGTTGTTGCGAAGAGAAAGGTCCTTTGCGAGTTTTTCTTTTTCAGATTCAAGTTCTTCAATCCTTGTTTGATATCTCTCCTCAGCCTCTGCGAACATATGATAATGAATCAGTAATTTAAAAGCAGTTTCACAAATAAGAAGTGGTAAAGTAAAGAAGAACAGTTAACAACCTTCTCTGTCAGAAATCATATCTTTAACCAAGGCAATATGCTCAGCATGAAGACTGACGTTAACACCTAAATTATTTCTGGCATTATCTAGAACTTTCGCAGCCCAAGCGAATTCATCATCACTATTTATGACAAGAAGTGAACGAATTTGATTTTCTCGTTCATTAAGTATGGCATTTTGGCAAAGGGATTCATCTCGTTCAATTTGGACTTCAAGAAGAGTTTTTTGGAATTTCGCTAATTGTTGCGCCTTTTTTCGAGGTTTTTCTTTTCAAGATTGTTGCGCCTTTTTTCGAGATCTGAGGCAACAACAAAGGAAGCTCTCCCAGACTATAAAGGAAAATAAAGAAATTGTTAAGATAAGGTTTATAATTGAAATCACAAAGAAATAAAGAAATATGAACATACCAAGGCACTAAGTGCATTTAAGAAACTGGGAGTCATTGTCCGAGAAACTCCACGAAAAGAATCATTATCCGCTAGAAGGGGGGCATTGCAGATGTTTGCGAGAGCTTTGCATGTAGCAGAAAAATGATCATCTCCTAAAACTTGCATAGAATCAGAGAAAACACTAGACAGTTACGCCATAGCAGATTTGACTGAATGATTCTCCTTCGCAAAAGAAGTGTCAACCTCATCATTATCTTCATCAGAGTTCTCGCCGGTTTGGGAATTAGAGGGAGAAGAGGAACATATTTTCCGCTTCTTAGAAGATGGAGCAGAAGACTTATCCTTGCGAAGAGTAGTCTTATCCTTGCCTTTAGTCTTCGCAGCTTCAGAAATATCATTCTCTTCAACGCCAACCTTCGCACACGAATGAAGATAAGAAACAGAGGCAACAATATTGTTAAAAATGATAAGGAAAAATATTTCTTACTTCATCCGTGATTGAACGAAGTATCGCTAGAGTATTCGCCTTTGGATTTCTTTTGTAGCTCCTTCTCAATTTGATGATCTGAAAAATTTGCAAGATTAGATATAAGAGGAAGTGAAGATTGTAAAATAAGTAAAAATTAGGAAGTATACCTCTTTTGCTTTCTCGGGCCAATTAAATACCCAAGGTTTATAATTTGCGAGATTCGCAGGAAGCACATGGGAACCTGAAATGTAAGGTCCGTTCAAAAATAGCGGAAAGACACACCACTTCTCATCCTTAGAGTAGCGAGGAACATTGTTCTTGCCAGAGTGCCAATCAATATCTAACATGAGTATCTTATCGTCGGGAATGTTCTCCTTTCTTTTCAATCGAGCACCCCAGCGAGATTTATCATTCTTCATATTTATCACTTCATAATTTTCAAAAAAAAATTCTACCGTGTACTTTTCAGTGACTATCTCTAAGTTTGCGAATTTAGGATCTTTGACGTTATCAGGATATAAAGACCCCTTACCAGCGCCACGATTGGCGAATTCAAGCATTAGACGGATGCAATCACCACTTAATTGATAAATAGCTCGCGAGAATTTCTCATGAGCAAGAATTTCATAGAACAAGGGCAGCTCGGGATTGTAGAGAGGAATGGGAAGACCTGCGAGGATTTGACCTAGCGAGATTATGATTTTCTGATCATCACACTGATGATCAGTAAACAACTTTGCAGAAAGTAGATGAAGATTCTTGATTGGGAATAGTAGACAAGGTGAAACCCTTCTCTTGTAAATTCTTTTGTGTTTCACCCAAAAGAGTTTCGTATCTACGACTGTGTGGAGCCATTCTCGAATATGGGAATGATTAGAGAATTGAAGATCAAGAGAAAGAAGAAAAGGAAGATTTACTGAAGAGTAGTAAACGTGAATTGCGGAGGAGGAGAACTGAATAAAAGTTGCAGAGAGAAAGTAAAAAATAAGAAGAGGAGGGTGAGAAAACTATATATAGAGAAGAATTCTCGAGAAGATAAATGCATTTAATGCGAGAGGGGACGTGAATGGTCAAGAAAAAAAGGTTGAAAGAGACGTGTCAAGAAAAGAGTGGAAGAAGAAACATGAGTAATAAATTATGTGTAGAAGTACGGGATCGAAACAAATAAATATGAACAGTTGCGGCAATTTAAAATACTAATTCTCATGACATTCTCTTCTTCGCAGAGAAGACATGAGAAGAGGCAAGATGTAGGATCAGAATATCGCAACAACAATACCTCGCTAGATTAGTAAACGACAGCATCGCGAAGGCGTCGCAGAAGCGTAATATAAATGACGCAATGAATGACGACAGCCAAAGCACGAGAAAGATGTGAAGATCTAGCGAAGTTTATGAGTGTCGCGAGATTGTATACTTGTACACTTGCGATATTTCTCAAGTCAATCCCGAAAATAAAGGACAGCTTAGCTGTCATCCATTGTGTACTACCCTATATAAAGAGTTGAATAAGCCTGTTGTGGGGGATATCTTTTTTGGAGTGTTAGACAAGTCATTAGGAGAGAGAAAGTATGTGGTGATTGTAATTTCTTTAGCTATTTTTTATCTTATCTTGTAAACAAGCAAGGAATTAATCAATAAAATCATTGTTATTCATCTTCAAATGTCTTAGTTGTGTGGATTATTATGAGGGGTGTAGTGTAGGATTTCCTGCAACTACAGAGTCTGTCTGTCTAGTTGATTCTCTTGAAAGTATATTAGAGTTAGTCCATACAGGTTGCTAATCGAAATATTGGGTGAGGTTGTTGTACCCCCACATTTTCAATTAGTATCAGAGCAGGCAAACATGTTTAAGACCTCAAAAGTTTGTGTTTGTAGTGATCTGACTCTATGGACAGTAGTGATATCGCTGACTTCGCAAAACCATATTAGAATCCTTTTGATACAGTTCGAAGTTCTTAGACTTCCAAGAATTCTCTCATATCTTCCCCTCTGTCAGAAACCGATGTCAACTGGAAAATCGTCTAGATGTACAATTGGATGAACTTTCAGATGAAAGTGACTCAGACGAGGGACCAGGTATTGATGAAGAAGTCTCACAATATATCATACTTTTTGACGATATCATAACAAAAAAGGGATCTACTGCCTACCTGGCAGAATATATGTTTCCTCTCTGTCATGAAAACATGAAACTAAAAAAACTCTTTAAAGGATATGATAGTGGTTATAGACTCTTACAATCAATCCTTAAAGATAGAGATGAAGAAGTCCATTCAAGGATTGCTGAATGTGAAAAACTTCAGAAGAGTTTCTGTGCGTTGAAAGAAAGACTTGCTGAATCTGAGGCAATGTATGAATCTCAACAGAAATACTTTAACGACAGAGAATGCCTTTTTCTTGCCAAAGAAAAACAATTGAAGGATGATCTATCTACAACTGTCAGCAAGGTAAAATCACTAGAAGAGAATCTGAAGAGATTCAACACTAGCTCTACAAAATTATCTTCCATGTTAGGGGCATGTAAAGAACATCGTGATACACGAGGTCTGGGCTATAAAGGAATAGATGCTCCAAATACTGGGAAGATCAATTTTGTCAGTGCTAATAAAAACTTGCTATGTGAGAAATCACCTATTACAGCTGATGTCCCTGTAAACAAAGATAGTCATTCTTCGAAGACAAGGCGTAGGAGAACCATTAAAAACACTACCTTTAACTGCTACTATTGTGGAAACAAGGGTCATGTTGAACGGAAATGTCGTTTTCGGATAAGGAATGAAAAACTTCATAACATTCTTATATGGATGTCAAAGGAAGTAATCAAGCCCGTTTCTCTCCGTACCGAGAACATCCGTGTCTCAAAACCAAATGAGTACTGGGATAAGTCCTTTCTTAGTAATATGTATGATACTAACTCCTTCTATGATCGTAGAGGAAAGAATGTCATATGGACTACTAAGACAGTTGATGGTCCAGTAAAAAGAAAAAGATGTCAAAGGAAAAAGAATGGTTCAATTAAGGAAGGAGTATCTTTTAGCAAGGATTACGCTGTGACCAAAGTATCGGATTTCGATCACATTCACATCAATAATGATGCTTCAGATTTAAGAACCAATGTGAATAATCTCAAGCGGAAAATCAAAAAATTAAGGAAGAAAGCATCTTCAGGTATGTGTAGATGGTGGATTTTTGACAAAGGGTAAAATCGTAAACCCATAATTATATGTATTCCTGATCCAGTAATCAGATGAATATCGAGGCTCATGTCTCTTATCGAAAGCATGAAAGATCATGTTATGAGAATCTCTGACTGAGAATACTGTCTCTCAGAGTATATATAGATATGTAGTCTTTCAGCTAAGGCAATGGCATATCTCATGAATACTGAGCAATTTCAGTAATTACTTCTATATAGAATCGAAAGATTAGACGGCTCCTAGACAGCTTGCCTGCTAGTATAGAACAATAACGTCTTCAGGATGTAACAATGTTTTCCCTGACTATATGAAAGAAGTATGACGCTTCAACAAGCTCATATCACTCAATTCCTGAATAATTAACGCTCCTAGACGATCGTACTAGTATAGAGCCATTAATTAATTATTCTCAAAATCAATAGATTCAAATCCATGGAAAATATTCGATATTTTCATAATATTTCGTTACTTCAATTTATGGTTCTTCCTAGCAGAATTCCATGGGTTAGTAATAAATATCTAACACACGGGCATCTGAGTTACCTTCGAGTAAGCCCCAACCAAAATGGTGTAAATGTATTCGACAAATAATGCATTAACAAACACCTGAATGAACAAACAAGTATTTCAAAATACGACGAGACGATGAACCTATGCAAATAGGAAAGAAAATAATAAAATAATAGTCAAGGAGCTAGGGGACTGGCTCACCGACCGGCCAGTCATGCCGTGATCAGTCCCACGCCCAAATTCAATATTTTATCATATTTTATTATTTTCCTTGATCTCATGAAAATCCTTTCATTTGAACAAATATCCTTCGTTTTGAGGAAACTCCTCAGTTTCATGGTTTTTCCTTCACACTGAGGAAATAATATAAAATTAGGGAAAATATTGTGGGGCCGTGATTATTGGCCAACCGGCCATGCCTTGATCCTGGCCGGCCCCGCACCTCATGGTTCCTCATTATTTAATTATTATTTCCCTAATCTCATGAAAACTCCTTAATCTCATGATATTTCCTTGATCCCATGAATAATAATATAAAATTAGGGAAACCCGTGGGACCGGGCCATAGCCGGCCGGTCATGCCCTAGCTGGCCCCACACGCCCTATTTTATTATTTTTATTATATTTTTCATGTTTCCTTAATCCCATGAATTTCCTTGATTTCATGATGTTTCCTTCAAATTATGAAATTCCTGCAAATTATGGGAAAATACACAAAAATACATAAAATTAAGGAAATTTGTGGGACCGGCCCAAGCTGGCTCTGGTCATGCCCTGACGGTCCCACAAACCCCTTATTCTATTATTATTATTTTTATATTTCCTTGATTTCATGATATTTCCTTCAAATTATGAAAATTCTTTCAAAATTATGAAAACTCCTTCAAATCGTGAAATAATACATAAAATAAGGGAAAACTCACGGGACCGGGCCCTAGCCGGCCAACCATGCTCAAGCCGGTCCCACACGCCCTTATTTTTTTATTATTAATATTTTTGTTTCCTTCATCTCATGGAAACTCTTTGATTTCAACAAAACTCCTTGGTTTCAACAAACTCTTTGGTTTTATCATATTTCCCTAAAATCATGAATACATTATAAAAAATTAGGGAAAACACCGTGGGACCGGGCTCCTTGGCCGGCCGGCCATGCCTTGGCCATAGCCGGTCCCACACTTCATGATTCCCTCATTTTCTATTATTTTCCTTCATCTCATGAAGGTTTTGACGGTTTTCAACAAAAAACCCTGATTTCTTCATATTTTCTCAAAATGTTGCTCAAATGCACACCAGAAAATATCAAAATTCTCAGAATTGAGATACAAACACTTTGATGACATGAGCATGTTACCTTGACCGACCAAGGTTGGCTCTTTGGCTTGCAAGAAGCCGGTCCCACGTATTCTCATGATTTGATCTAATTTGCACAATTGCACGTATTAGGTCAAAAACTCTTCCAAACAACTTGGAACTTCATGGAACGATCATCAATTGATCCCGTGAACACCCAGGGTCGGTTTCATGACCCCTTGGTCGGTCCCTCATCTCTTCATAATTAATTGGGTTTTATCACCTAAGGTTCAACATTATTTTAATAAATGATTAAACCAAACATTTAATCATCCTTTCATTAACAAATAACCGGTCTTGGTCTTGGAGATCTTCATATTTGCTCACGTGAGCATTTGGGCACTACATGGTTGACCCATAATCCCATGTAGCCGGTCCCTCCTTTTTTGTGGTTAATTCTCAATAAACCATCAATAAATCATCAATTGACCAAATTAGGGTTTTGAGTCCAAGGTTAATGATTCCGATTCAAACGCTAATAATTTTACGTTGATCCCGTGATCAACATTTTATTTATCATACTCGGTTCAATTGCCGATATTCGATTTAATATTTTATTTGGTCATGCTACCATAATTCATCGAACGAGCAATATTTGCTCAGATGAGCAATACTTGCTCAAATCAAAGAATATTGGTTCAACTATCAATATTCAACAATTCATCAAATGAGCAATATTTGCTCACGTTAACTTATTCACACATCATATCTCTGTCTCAACAGACATGTTCAATTCATGAGTCTCAGAACATTTCCAAACCACGTTCGACTCAACAATACAAGGACTCATCGTCCCATGAAGTCAAGAATCGACTAACTAAATACACGTCTCGCCTTGCAAATTCCACAATCACACGAGACATCAATCGTGTCACATGGGGGATATTAACTAGGGTTTTGGTCTCAGCGGTCTACGGCACGTGTGTTCATACACACGATGAGAATGTGAGCAAGTCGTGCAATCAGTTGAAGGAGTTAACAAAGTAGTGGATGGAAAATCAACCAAGTCTCCGCACGTTGAGCAACTGGTTTTACCACGATTTCCACTTCCTCATTCTTTGATTCCATCATCTGTCACACTTCATGAGATCATGGTGTTTTCAATTCCAACAATATAAATAAGTCTCTGAATCATGATTGAAACAAGGATAATCTCACGTCAAACAGACAACACGAGATTAACAATCCAACTTTCAACAGAGCAAATTCAATCATTCAGAACTTATCTTATTTTTAGAATACACAACACACCTATAATCTTCGATCACCATTGATCTCATATATTTCTCAGCTTCCCTCCTCTGCACGACCCATACTTTCTTGTGACCGAATTTACTCTGGAACGGCCATTGTCTTGGTTTAGGCCGGAGTACTACAGATTGATCTCTCGAATTCAAAGTACTCCCTTCTTGCAGTGTATCTGTGTGAGGTTAAGCATTTCGCTCGGTTCAAGGAGTCTCCTCCGCGCGATCATCTCCTCAATTCCGTAAAAAACCAGCGAATCGTTTTTCCCCATCTACAGATTGGCGACCACAGTGGGAGATCATTCTCTCGGTTGCAATCTCAATTCTCACAAAAATGGTCGGTCTCAGATCTAATTCAGTTACGCAAAACCCAACCCAGAATCCTTCAAATGGCGATGTTCCTCCTTCTAACTCTACATCTAACAATACGGAAGGAGAAGTCCCAACTCTAACTGAGTTGGCACAAGTCTTAGAGATCCACACCAGGAACATGGATCTGATGAAAGATATAATGAACAACATACTCGAGTTTCTCATTAAACTGACGTCCGAGTTAAGTGGAATCTACGCTTCAGAAGTCCCAGCACTGGGGACTAACTCGTCACACAGTGACCCTCAAAATAACAGTTTCACTACTTATGAGAAGCAGGTGGACCAGGAGGTTGCACAGTTAGTTGAAAACTTGTGTGAAATCTTACACTTTTGCAGAAAGCAACGAATAGACATGTTTGCTGCGCTCAACCAGATATCATCTGACATGCCAGTAGCTTCATTATCTTCAGCAGTCGAAGGAATGACCATGATGTCTGAGCATTCGATCAACAACATCACTTTCGGAGAAGAAGACCGCATGGCAGATGAAGGACATAATCGAGCCATGTACGTGACCGGCTTCATCAGAGACTATGAATTCAAGAGAGCCCTCGTTGACACGGGCGCTTCTACAAATATTATTACTATGAAGACTCTCAAATTAGCTAGGTTCCCACAGAATAAAGTTGTCCGGCACCCCATCCTAATGACAGGCTTTGAAGGAATTCAGATTCATACGTACGGATATGCATACATAGATTTGAAGGTGGGGCCTATTCAATCAAAAGTCAAGTTCCACGTGATCGAACAAGAGCCAGAGTACCACATGATACTTGGACGTCCATGGCTCTATGATAACAAGGTGGTTCCTTCAACGTACCATCAATGTATGAAGGCTCTACTCAATAACAAGATTGTTCGTATCCCGGCTTCATCATCTCCTTATGCTCCTGTCTATGATGCTAAATTACTTGAATCTCAAAAGAATGTCCCAGAGCCTCCAGGCAAAGTTTACAGCACTCCACTCCCAAGTTGGAAGACTATTGAAAAGGTCGCTGACAAGCCATCATCCTCAGATGCTAAGGTGATCAGATCATCCGCCACAGTGTTAAAACGCCGTAACGACCAGGTTTCAACTCCAAGGTCGAACTTCATAATCAGCCACGACGCGGAGGGGAGGATCGTTTATCACCGACGGGAAGATTAGCAATTAATCGGGGAGAACGATGAAAAGTCTCCCCACCCCGAAGAATCATGCCAGAACGAACCGTCACTCGAGGAAGAGGTTCAGGATGCCCCACGACAATTACAAGATGGTACTGACTCTACCACTGATGATCTCGAAATAATCAACATTGGGACTGAGGATGATCAAAGCCGATCCTGATCAGCTCAGCACTGTCACTGATAAAGCTATTAAAAGAATATCAAGATGTCTTCGCCTGGACGTACGAAGAAATTCCCGGTCTGGATAACAAACTAGTCACCCATCACCTGCACATCGTTCCTGGCTCCAAAGCTGTCAAGCAACCGCCTAGGCAATTTAGACACGAAGTCGAGGAGCAAATCAAGATCGAGATCCAAAAACTACTAATAGCAGGATTCATCAAGCCTATCCTACATCCAACATGGCTGGCAAATGTTGTTCCTGTCATGAAAAAAAATGGTCAAATCAGATGATGTGTTGATTTGGGAATCTGAATAAATGTTGTCCGAAAGATGATTTTCCTTTACCCAATATTGATATGCTCGTTGATGCAACCAGTGGTCACGGTATGTTCTCATTTATGGATGGTTATAACGGATACAACCATATCAAGATGTACGAACACAACGCTAACAAGACTGCAATCCGTACTCCTATCGGGAATTTCCACTACACTGTAATGCCCTTCGGATTAAAGAATGCCGGTGCTACTTATCAACGAGCCATGACTGCTATATTCCACGACATGATGCACAAGCAAGTGGAAGACTATGTCGATGATGTGGTGGTAAAATCGAAAACTCGAGCATCTCACTTCGAAGTCCTGAGACAAGTCTTTGAAAGATGCAGAGAATACAAATTAAAGATGAACCCTCTGAAGTGTGCATTCGGTGTCTCCTCTGGGAAATTTCTAGGATTCCTGGTCACAGCAGAGGGAATCAAAGTCGATCCAGATAAGACGAAATCTATTACTACCATACCTCCTCCACGCACTGTGAAAGAACTCCAGAGTTTCATGGGCAAGGTAAATTATATCCGACGCTTCATTCCCGGATTGGCTCAACTCGTTGCTTCCTTCACCCCTTTATTGAGGAAAGGAGCAAATTTCACATGGACGACCGTTCAGCAAGAAGCATTCCAGAAGATACAACAAATACTGTTATCACCTGCTGTCATGAAGTCGCCGGTGCAAGGACAAACGCTGATACTTTACACAGCTTCTAGTGATGTCGCTATCGGAGCACTCCTGGCTCAAGAAGACGACGAAGGCATCGAACGACCAATCTACTACTTCAGTCGTACAATGCGAGATGCTCAACTCCGGTACCCAAAGGATGAGAGGGCATGTCTGGCATTAGTGCATGCAATTCAGAAATTTAGGCACTATTTACTATCCAGCAGGGTCGTGCTTGTTTCCAAAGCTGACCCTATAAAGTTTCTACTATCGAAGCCAGCCTTGATAGGAATACCAGCAAAATGGCTACTCCAAATGTCAGAATTTGACATAGCATGTACACCGCCTAAAGCAATTAAAGGCCAAGCAGTTACAGACTTGCTCGCTGCTTTTCCAGGAGAGGATGCAACAATGTTACATGAAGATGTGCCTGGTGAATTTCCAGATATCCTAGTTGTTAAAGAAGAGACGTGGCTTTTATACTTTGATGGTTCTGCCACCCCTAGCAACGACACTGGAGGAGCAGGCATAGTGTTAGTCTCTCCATCCGGCGAAGTCTTCTCATATTCATTCAAGCTGGATTTCCACTGCACCAACAATTCAGCAGAATACAAAGCCTTCTTACTGGGATTGTCCCTGGCCAAGCAAGAAGGAGCAACGCACCTCGAGATAAGGGGAGATTCAAAACTACTGGTCAATCAAATGAATGGAACATACTCCCTTAAAGAAATCACACTTGCTCTGTTCAGGACTGAAGCTCAACGGCTTTTAACCTACTTTGCTGATACAACGATTGTCCATACTGGACGAACCAACAATAAGCATGCTGACTGCCTGGCAACTCTCGCTTCTAAGTTGCAATTTGAAGGAGAAGAGAAAACAATCATTGTACAAAGGCGTGCTGTTTCATCCACATGGCTTGTTCAAGTCAAAGATATTCAAGCAGATGATTGGCGAGCACCTATTATTCACGAATTGAGCAGTTCTCTTTCAGAAGGGAAAGTCAGTCTCAAGGAATTGAAGAATTATTTCTTACTTCATGGAGCGTTATACTATCGAAACTCTGATGGGTCATTATCACGATGCCTTGGAAATGACGAAGCGGACGAACAACTCAAGCGCATACATGAAGAAACATGCGGACAGACACTGGTGGTGACACTCAACAGAAAGCTTCAAAGGATGGGATACTATTGGCCTTCCATGGAAGCTCAATCAAGAATTCTGCAAAAGTCATGTCCCAATTGTCAGACGCCTCCTCATCACTTAGAAGCTCTGACAGCCCATCACACTGGGGACTGGAGGGAACCTTATATCAAATATCTCCGGCACAATGAATTACCGTCAGAAAAGAAAGAAACCATCAAACTCATTCAAAGGGATAAGAGATTTGTCTTTCTTGATGGAATCTTATACCGCAAAAGCTTTGGTGGAAACTTGCTAAGATGCTTAGCCGAGCATGAAATCCCAACGATTTTAAAAGAGATGCATGATGGAGAACATCAAGGAAAAAGGAAGTTATTTCTCCAAATTCATGAGAAATATTATTGGCCAACCATGGAAGACGATGCAGCTGCACACGTTCAAAGGTGTCATCAATGCCAAGTCCATGGTAACCTCATTCACACTCCCTGTCTTACATTGAATTTTGTGAATAGTCCATGGCCTTTCTATAGCTGGGAATTGGATATCATCGGGAAGATCAATCCAGCATCTTCGAAGCAGCATGAATACATCATCACTGCAACCGAGTATTTTACCAAATGGGTTGAAGCTATTCCTCTTCGAAGCACCACCGGAGTCACAATTGCAGCCTTCATCAAAGAATACATAATATGCAGATTCGGCATTCCTAAACACGTTGTCACTGATAATGGGACTCCTTTTGCCAACAAGCACGTGACAGAATTGCTCGAGGAATACGACATCAAACAAGTTTTCTCCACTCCGTATTATCCCCAAGGAAACGGACAAGCAGAGAGTACCAACAAAACTTTGATCCGGATTCTCAGCAGGACAGTCCATGATAATCCTCGAACCTAGAATGAACAGTTACCTATGGCTTTGTGGGCCTATCGAACCGCTCCAAGGAGTTCGATCGGGACTTCACCATATTCTCTTGTCTATGGGGCCGACGCCATACTGCCGGCAGAAATCAAAATTCCTTCAACACAAATTGCAACATCCAGATGAATACGTTGGGATGAGGCCGAAATATCCAACTCAAGAGTTGCTGAACTAGACATGCTCGACTCTAAGCGGGATAAGGTGGAAAAATATGTAGAAGCCTACAAACAAAGAATCGCTAGAGCCTACAACAAAATGGTAAGACCTCGAACATTTCAAGTAGGAGATCTGGTATTAAAGACTGCAAAGCATATTCAAAAAGACATGTCCGCTCACAAGTTCTCTCTGAAATGGGAAGGACCATATGTAGTTATCAAAGCAGTATCCAGCGGGTATTACAAAATCTTAAAGATTGATGGAGGAGTGGAAGGAAATATAATCAATGGTAAATGGATCAAAGCATATTACGTCTGATCCATGGAAAACAATTATCTTTCACCATATCATCATTTCAAAGCATTTTTCAGAATGTAATTTATGTTCCTCCAAAGAGCGTGCAAAATGCTCCTTTGTTCATTAAACATTTCATGAATGAACAAAATTTCCTCATAACATGATCAATTATTCCACCTAACCAGAAACTGAAACCTATTCAAAAAACAACCATTATAAATGCTCACTCAGAGCAAACCATCCAGCAGTGGATAATCCCTATAAGAAACTTTGTCAAGTTTCATTTGAAAGATCCTGGTCATTGCCTTCAAATCCTCAACTGCCTTCTCGACCCTGGTTGATTCCAGAGCCAGTATCTTCTCCTCCTCCAATAAAGCAGTGGTCATGGAAATTGCATCAGCAGCCTCCGCCGCCTTATGAATCTTGATTATCTCAAGTCGACGACGAAGCCAGCTCACATTAAATCGCAATATCTCACAGTTTGAGATCATCTCATCCCATCTATGCAACTCATGGTTCTTTACATATCGCAAGTGCATCTGGTTCATTTCCTTAATGATCGGCAACAACCCAGCTACCGTGGTTAAAAGGGTTGGAAGAAAGCCTTTCCATACTTCTATAGTGGCAATGTGGCCATACTTCGTCTAGATCTTAGTATAAAGAGGCGCGTGACATTTGGGAATGACGAATCCGCCAACCACTTCATTGTCCGGGAAAGTATTAATCAAAGGGACTTCAAATGAGAGTCCAGCTGTGGGATATTCATGAGCATGAACACTGTCTCCTATCTCCACGGATCCTACAGAATCTTCACCGACCCGGTCGTTGTTATCTTCAACCTCTACTACAGTCACAGACTTTCCACTCCTTCTTCGTCTGGCATCGACGACAATACGTACATCCGCCTGCGAAGAAACGAAGGAGTATTTAATTTCACCAAAGTAGAGCATAGTGGAATCTTAAGAGTCATAAGATTACTTACAAATGATCCATCCTCAGCACGAGCCGACCTATACCGGACTGGAGCTCTAACAGTTTGCTTGGTCCTTGAAATATGAGAAGAAGCATTCTTCTGATTATCCTGCAATAAATCGTTTTCTTATGATCAGTAATCTTGATCAGACAAAGATGAAAAAGAGATACAACTTACTGAGATGGACGCTGCTATTTCACACTTCGACTGAGGATCATCTTGAGAAGAAATGCTACTGATTGACATAGCGACAACAAGGTATGATCAAGAATTCTCTGCACGATGAAACTGACTCAGGAATGGAAGAAATATTTGCGTAGATGATAGACTCAAAGTCTTGAAGATATATATTAGACATGGTGGAGGTTTATCTTCTGCGAATGGTCAATTCAGTTACGAGTTTCACTAAAACCCTGAGTTTCAAAGGTTGATACTAAAGACGCGGAGGAAAATAACGAACTGGGGACTGGCAATGACATGGTCAAAGAAAAGCCACGCGACTTTGTACGTGTCATGTGTCTCTTAACCATGCTATGCTACTTTTCATAAGACGAAGATCATCAAAAGAGATCATGATGGATTTAAGCGCATGGACATTGGTTCATTTCATTCGGTCAGAAGGAATCAACATTAGTAAAGTGTTTATTCAGAAGAAAACCTTAAATCTGAAGCGAAAGTCATTCAAATCATCGAAGAAGTGTCTACTACGAAGCCTAAGGAACATTCAAATGTTTAAAAAAGGAAAAGAAGATATAAATAAAGCTACTCGTCGGACTCATCCGAATTGTCAGACTCGTTATCATTATCCGAGTCATCATAGTTGTCATCACTATCTTCTTCTTCGTCAGAATCAGCAACGATAGAATTCGGATAAGTTTCAGGATCATCATCCGAGTCCGAGTCCTCTTCCGCTTCAATTTCGGCTTCAATTTGCTTCATGGTCCTCCGGAACTCTCGTTCGTGTCGATCAGGCTTAATCTTGCGCTCTGGTACCTCCCATGTATCCTCTTCTTCAGAAGCATCAACATCAAAGTCATAAGGCCTCCCATCCAAGAACTGACGTTTTTCTTCAGTTATTTGTATTTTGCGCCGAATTCGATCCTTTTCACGCTGACGAGCCTCTTTTTCATCATCCTCAGCTTTTCTTTTCCTGAGTTCAGGAAAAGTGACCCCTCGTTCATTCAAGGGTACGCTAGGCTTCGCTCTCTCATTCTGAGTATCCCTAGCTTTCGATTTCGTTATAGGAGCCTTGGAATCCTCATCAGAAGAGCTAGAAGAAGAAGAGGAATACCAATAATCGTAATCTCTGTCGGACATTTTCTGGAATCAGAGGCATAAGAGATTACCAACATGCAAACAAGTCTATTGGCAAAAATGGTAATTCTCAACTCTTACCTTTTACGATTCTACTAGCGATGGTGATTGTAATGCAAGAATTAACACTTCAAAACTTGCTCGCTTCTTCAAACCTACAAAAGGCGAGCATAAACTTAGATTTTCATAAAATCATGAATAATTCTACTGCGTAAGCATTAACCATGGAATTATGAAAACTAAAACATTATTTCATCATAAATAATTGTTTACTTCTAAGTAATATTACACAAAACTCAAGTTCTGACTTTAAAGAAAATAATATATATTTACATATATATACATATATATATATAAGAAAAACGTGATTCAATCACGTAAATAAAAAATATATATATTTTGACGTGAGCAAGGCTTGCGAAAATAAATTTGTGGACACTTCACGGTTTTATAAAAAAAAAAAAAATCTTTTCCTTCGTATTGTCATACGTCTTTGAAACGAAGGTTTATTTCAATTTTGTGAAAACTCACACATTATAAGATAAAGTTTTGATTTACATGAAAGCTCATAAACAAAATTTTATCATTGGACACAAGTTCACATATATTAAAAAAAATAAAAAAACTCTTTCTTCGTATCATCGCCATTCTTTGAAACGAGGGTTTATTTCGGTTTTGTGAAAATTCACCTTTTCATGATAAAACTTTGGTTCACATGAAAGCTCATAAACTTAGTTTTATCACTAAACCTAAAACTTCATATGTAAAGAAAAAATCTCTCCTAAATCAGGGATTATTATTAGTTTTCAAAAACTAACGATCAAACGAACATACGTTTTCAAAAACAAGGGTTTTTCAATAAAATCCTACTCACATGCATAAATATGGGGTTTTCAACATGATCACTTCATGAAGCTCACATAAACTCAGCAATTTTAGTAAAAAAAAAAAAAGTCAAGACGCACTGGTCGGCGCCATGCGAAATTGGCCGGACGGTGGCGGCGACGGCCGGCGGTGCTGGAAACTCCAGCGAACTTCTTCCTCCTCCCTGGCGTGAAGGTGATGAAGGGATCAACTGGTCGTGGAAAAATAATAAAAAAAAAGGATTAATTCCTTTTATACCAAATTTTATTTCCAAAACCTAATTTTCTAAGGATTTCCTTATTGGGCCCAGCCCGCAAATCCTAAACGACCAAGGTACCCTCATCCAAATCAGCGGTTCTACACCAATTTATGTCCACCAAACGAAACTCTATCATGCCACTAGGATCTTCATTCAAGTCATGGTATGATCGTACTATCGAAATCCGGTAACATCTTAACTTACGACTAAGTTAAATTACTTATATTGTTTATGACCGGAAAATCACCATTCAATGCGGACTGAGGAGCACGGCTTTCCTCACTAAGCAGGGGACTTAATGTAGATGGTGGATTTTCGACAAAGGGTAAAATCATAAACCCATAATTATATGTATTCCTGATCCATCAATCAGATGAATATCGAGGCTCATGTCTCTTATCGAAAGCATGAAAGATCATGCTATGAGAATCTCTGACTGAGAATACTATCTCTCAGAATATATATACATATGTAGTCTCTCAGCTGAGGCAACGACATATCTCATGAATACTGATCAATTTCAGTAATTACTTCTATATAGAATCGAAAGATTAGACGGCTCCTAGACAGCTTGCCTGCTAGTATAGAGCAATAACGTCTTCAAGATGTAACAATGTTTTCCCTGACTATATGAAAGAAGTATGACGCTTCAACAAGCTCATATCACTCAATTCCTGAATAATTAACGCTCCTAGATGATCGTACTAGTATAGAGCCATTAATTAATTATTCTCAAAATCAATAGATTCAAATCCTCGGAAAATATTCGATATTTTCATAATATTTCGTTACTTCAATTTATGGTTCTTCCAAAGAGAATTCCATGGGTTAGTAATAAATATTTAACACACGGCATCTGAGTTACCTTCGAGTAAGCCCCAACCAAAACGGTGTAAATGTATTCGACAAATAATGCATTAACAAACACCTGAATGAACAAACAAGTATTTCAAAATACGACGAGACGATGAACCTATGAAAATAGGAAAGAAAATAATAAAATAATAGTCAAGGCGCTAGGGGACCGGCTCACCGACCGGCCGGTCATGCCGTGATCAGTCCCACGCCCAAATTCTATATTTTTATCATATTTTATTATTTTCCTTGATCTCATGAAAATCCTTTCATTTGAACAAATATCCTTCGTTTTGAGGAAACTCCTCAGTTTCATGGTTTTTCCTTCAGACTGAGGAAATAATATAAAATTAGGGAAAATATTGTGGGGCCGTGATTATTGGCCAATCGGCCATGCCTTGATCCCGGCCGGCCCCACACCTCATGGTTCCTCATTATTTTATTATTATTTCCCTAATCTCATGAAAACTCCTTAATCTCATGATATTTCCTTGATCCCATGAAAAATAATATAAAATTAGGGAAACCCGTGGGACCGGGCCATTGCCGACCGGTCATGCCCTAGCTGGCCCCACACGCCCTATTTTATTATTATTATATTTTTGATGTTTCCTTAATCCCATGAAATTCCTTGATTTCATGATGTTTCCTTCAAATTATGAAATTCCTGCAAATTATGGGAAAATACACAAAAATACATAAAATTAAGGAAACTTGTGGTACCGGGCCCAAGCTGGCCGGTCATGCCCTAGCCGGTCCCACAAACCCCTTATTCTATTATTATTATTATTTTTATATTTCCTTGATTTTATGAAATTCCTTGATTTCATGATATTTCCTTCAAATTATGAAAATTCTTTCAAAATTATGAAAACTCCTTCAAATCGTGAAATAATAATAAAATAAGGGAAAACTCACGGGACCGGGCCCTAGCCGGACAACCATGCTCAAGCCGGTCCCACACGCCCTTATTTTTTATTATTAATATTTTTGTTTCCTTCATCTCATGGAAACTCTTTGATTTCAACAAAACTCCTTGGTTTCAACAAACTCTTTGGTTTTATCATATTTCCCTAAAATCATGAATACATTATAAAAAATTAGGGAAAACACCGTGGGACCGGGCTCCTTGGCCGGCCGTCCATGCCTTGGCCATAGCCGGTCCCACACTTCATGATTCCCTCATTTTCTATTATTTTCCTTCATCTCATGAAGGTTTTGACGGTTTTCAACAAAAAACCCTGATTTCTTCATTTTTTTCTCAAAATGTTGCTCAAACGCACACCAGAAAATATCAAAATTCTCATAATTGAGATACGGACACTTTGGTGACGTGAGCATGTTACCTTGACCGACCAAGTTTGGCTCTTTGGCTTGCAAGAAGCCGGTCCCACGTATTCTCATGATTTGATCTAATTTGCACAATTGCACGTATTAGGTCCAAAACTCTTCCAAACAACTTGGAACTTCATGGAACGATCATCAATTGATCCCGTGAACACCCAGGGCCGGTTTAATGACCCCTTGGTCGGTCCCTCACCTCTTCATAATTAATTGGGTTTTATCACCTAAGGTTCAACATTATTTTAATAAATGATTAAACCAGCATTTAATCATCCTTTCATTAACAAATTAACTGGTCTTCATGAGATCTTGATACTTGCTCACGTGAGCATCTGGGCACTACATGGTCGACCCATAATCCCATGTAGCCGGTCCCTCCTTTTGTGTGGTTAATTCTCAATAAACCATCAATAAATCATCAATTGATCAAATTAGGGTTTTGAGTCCAAGGTTAATGATTCCAAATTCAAACACTAATAATTTTACGTTGATCCCATGATCAACATTTTATTTATCATCCTCGGTTCAATTGCCAGTATTATGATTTAATATTTTATTTGGTCATGCTACCATAATTCATCGAACGAGCAATATTTGCTCAGATGAGCAATACTTGCTCAAATCAAAGAATATTGGTTCAACTATCAATATTCAACAATTCATCAAATGAGCAATATTTGCTCACGTTAACTTATTCACACATCATATCTCTGTCTCAACAGACATGTTCAATTCATGAGTCTCAGAACATTTCCAAACTACGTTCGACTCAAAAATACAAGGACTCATCGTCCCATGAAGTCAGCAACTGACTAACTAAATACACATCTGCCTTGCAGATTCCACAATCACACGAGACATCAATCGTGTCACATGGGGGATATTAACTAGGGTTTTGGTCTGGCGGTCTACGGCACGTGTGTTCATACACACGATGATAATGTGAGCAAGTCGTGCAATCAGTTGAAGGAGTTAACAAAGTAGTGGATGGAAAATCAACCAAGTCTTCGCACTTTAAGCAACTAGTTTTAACACGATTTCCACTTCCCCATTCTTTGATTCCATCAACTGTCACACTTCATTAGATCATGGTGTTTTTAATTCCAACAATATAAATAAGTTTCTGAATCATGATTGAAACAAGGATAATCTCATGTCAAACAGACAACACGAGATTAACAATCCAACTCTCAACAGAGCAAATTCAATCATTCAGAACTTATCTTATTTTCAGAATACACAACACACCTACAATCTTCGATCACCATTGATCTCACATATTTCTACAGACCGACCCATCCTCTCTTGTGACCGAATTTACTCTGGAACGGCCATTGTCTTGGTTTAGGCAGGAGTACTACGGATTGATCTCTCGAATTCAAAGCACTCCCTTCTTGCAGTGCATCTGTGTGAGGTTAAGCATTTCGCTCGGTTCAAGGAGTCTCCTCCGCGCGATCATCTCCTCAATTCCGTAAAAACCAGCGAATCGTTTTTCCCCATCTACAATATGTTTCTCCTTGTAATAATTATTTTGAGATTAATCCTGCTAATTCTCTTTGTAATTCAGAGAAGGAAAACGATGATGAGCTACATGCTCTGTCTACAACTTGACCAGTTTTTACTGTGCATCGTCGTTCCAATCTTTTTAGGATGCACATAGAAGTCAAGATACAACTCGTCTTGACAAAAATGGTTGTTATATTATTTTTCTGGTTCTTTAAATTAACCTCTTCTAAGTAGAATTCTACTCTAGTCTTCCTTTCATAATGAAGCTTACTTGATCCATAAGAACTCTTGAGAAAACCATGCTTTGTTGAAACACTGTACTTTTCAGTGCTCCGTCTTTTGTTTTAAAGATCCTTGACAAAGCCTTTTATAAGACTCCTTTGCTTAGACGGTTTTTGAACCTGGTTCATAACTGTGAACATTTGCGTACCCGGCCCATTACCGACTTTTATTAGTGTAACCCTAGGGTTTCTCCCTATATGTATATTATACATATATATCATGAAGATTTTCTTGGTATATACTAGTTCGGTAACGAAAGCAGTATCCTAAGAGATAATGGTGCAAACTATGAAAGGGTGCAAGAAGGAAGTTGAGAATGAAAGTAACAACTTTGCCAAGTTTTATGAGAACCCTGTTATTATAAATTTCTATCATGCAATTGATCATGTAGATAAGCAACCAGCTCAATTGTCACAACAACTGGTTGGAAATCTTCTTCAAGATTGATCTTACAAAAACAATTCGTGATCGCTAAAAGGAATCTCGAGTTCGTGAGGATCAAGCTGAAGGAAGCTAATGGGGAACTTGGTTTTGTTAGAAATATGATAGCACGTCTTGGATAGATTTATTTTGTCTAGTGAACTTTTTAAAAAGAATTTTTATTCTTGTTTTTGTTTAAGAAGGATAACTAAGGTTTGGAATAACCATTATTGTGAGTACACATAGCTATGTCCAACGTTTTCATCTTCATGTTTTTAGGTTTATTTGTTTAAATTCTTAAAAATGGTTTGGAAGATGATTTTTGCAGTATTAATCTTTATGGTTTTATATGTTGCAATATGTTATGGGATATGTGTGTTTGCGTTCGTGAACTATTATTGTCCCATACGATGTCAAAAGTTATCTCTTTCATATGTCGATATGCATGTATTGATACAAGTTGATGAACTTTTGACAAACAAAAGTTAAGCCTATTATGTCATTTATTGATGGAAGATAGGTTAAAATCTTTTGTTTACGAGGATTATGTCTATTGTATGTCATTGTGCAAATAGTGATGGAAAATATAATGAATCCTTGTATATTCCGCAGTATTGATCTTCCCTGATCCATATTTTATGTATATACTGTGCGGCTCCATAAGCCTTCTTATGTGAGAATTTCCAACTAGACTAATCATAGATTCGTTTGTGGTTATTTTGGTTGTGTATTCCGATTAAATTAATCATGGGTTCTCTTGTGGTTAATTTAATTGAGAATTTTGGATACAAAATCATTTTGTGGTTTTTGGTGTCCAAAGAAATCCTTCTTTTCTCATAAAAGTAAGTTCGCTCTTGTTGTTCTTTCGAGAATGACATCAAATGGGGGAGAGTTCTTTTGAACTTGCGCTTAATTTCCATATCTTTGTGGGGAGTGCGGCTGTGGAATATTTGAGGGGTTATCTTGTATCTTTATAAACTCCGTGATGAATGTATTTAGCTTCGGCTTTATGATTGCATCTAAACAAAGTTGATATGTACTTTTCTTTGGTCTTGAAGTGTCTCCATGAAAATTTCATTAGGATCCCGTTTTCGTACCTTTGCCAATTTTATTGACAAAAAGGGGGAGAATTAATATGTAGTTCACACTACAAATACATATGGTTTTCGGATCATTATGTAAGGAGGAGTGGTTTTCGTGTTGAGAAGAAGTATTGACTAAGGCGGAATGATACATATCACTGATAGACACATTTTTGTGTCTGATATAATCTCAATTATATGTATGTTAGTGCTCGATTTTGTATTTATTGTGGCATTTTATGTTTTTGTAGGTGTTTTTGGAGAAATAAGCTTTTGCGGCGAATTTGGCTAGAAAAGTGGTTTTTGCGCTCGTGGGACAAAATTACTATACGGACCTCAATTTTGGATAAGGGGTAACCAAATTACTAAGGGGCACCCAAATCACTATCGGCACCCCAGCATCAGGATAAGGGGCACTCATCTTCAAGAATTCAAAATTTGATTTTGGCGGGAAAAATTGCTACAGTGAAGAACATATTAGGGTTCGATTTTTAAACCTGTTCTTGGGAGATTCAATCGCCAGAATTGGTTTCAATGGACTCTAATAAGATAAACAGGGCTGGTATAGGTGATTTAATGGCGTAAATTTGGCTGGATAATCGAATCTCGACAACACATGGAGTGAAGTTGGCTCTCGTCTGCAAAGTTTCCCGATCGAGTTTGGTGGGATTTTGACGGAATTTTCTGGTGGATTTAGATTGCTATTAACTTGTTACTTCAAAACAGAGTGTCTGCACGTGTTGGATTCGAGAAAAAAAAAGGGAAAATATCTTATCTCAAAACAGGGGAAAACTCGGGTCTTTTGTGGTTTATTCTTGGATGATACGTGAGAAATATTCGGTAGGATTTGTTTCCATAACAGAGAACTTTTAGCAGCAGTAAAGAAGACGTGTAAGAGAAAGAAAAGGAAAGAAATCTCCGAAGTTTTGGCTGTAATAAAAGAGAGATAAACTCGGGATGTAATGACCCTGTGGTGTATATAAAGGCTGGTTGGCAGCAAAGGAAGGTGTCGAGACTTTTGGGGGACGAACGGAGGCAGAGAGGAGAAGTACGGGAAGTTGCAGTCAAGAACAAAAGCTGCAGGCGAGTACCGGAGAAGAAGAAGAAGAACACACTCAGGGACAGTCGCAGAAACTGTTACCTTTTCTTTTGAATTCCATAACTTTGGTAACAATTTCTCCAACAAATAGTTTAAGTTCGCAACAGCTCTGTAATGATGACTTTCCGTAACAGTTGGTTTTGTAACAATTATCTCTGTTACAAACTCGCTGCATTATATTATTTTCCAATAAAAACACCTTTTGAGCCATGTTTCTATCTTTTGGGTGTGTTTTCGACATGAGGAGCTAAACCCCAACACTGGGACGACGGAGGAAGCCACGTTTCACAATTGGTTGGTAACTATAATGATTCTTTATGACTTT
The DNA here is from genome assembly GCA_023531295.1 of Papaver armeniacum. NCBI lineage: Eukaryota > Viridiplantae > Streptophyta > Magnoliopsida > Ranunculales > Papaveraceae > Papaver > Papaver armeniacum. Next base: position 178,285 of record JAJJWW010009682.1, read on the forward strand.
TTTCACTTGTTTTAATTGATTTATGATTTTTCTTGATTAGTTGTGATTTTGTCTGATAGCGTATGCTTAGTCTAAGAACTCTTGATGCGCTATGCTTATGACTTACATCTAATTCTTTATAAAATCTACTTTCGGCAAAGAAGAGAGTCAACAAAAGAGCTAGAATTGTTATGAGTCATTATATGAACCAATTGAATGTGATTCCTAGCATCTCTCGATATCGTGACAAACTTGTGTATATATTTTCTTTGTTTTTAGTATTTTCTTAAATCGAGTCTTTACAAGTCTGAGTTGAACGAACTTTACCACACTTTACTACAAAATTAAAATCACATTAATTTTTGGCGCCGCCGACGCGGACTTGTATTTAGATTTGTTTTAGGTTTCTTTTTCTTTTTCTTTTTATTATTTTTTGTTCTTTTTTACGCCTTTGGTATTTTTTCGATTCTTTTCAGATTTGGAGTGAAGCTACAAGGAAAGAGAAAGTGCTATAAAAGGAAAGCATCGCCAAAGAAGGAAAGAAAAGGGGAATCTGAAAGGAATAAAGAAGAAGATTTTGTATATAGTTATTTTGTTTTATTTTTAGAAACTGTAAATAGGGTTGTATTTTTGTAATTTTTCTTTTTATTTTTGGACACTTTTTGGACTTTATTTTTGGACTTGGACATTATTTTTGAAACCCTAAGGAAGGGTTTAAAATTAAATATAAACTGTTTGCAGGGAAGGACGACAGTTACGATACTGTCTCGGCCCCTCGGGTTCGTATTAATCGACATAGAGTCGGTGGCCCGAGTCGACTTCAACGGTTCATCGCCCGTCCAGTACGGAGGTAAGACTCTATCCACCCATGAATCCCCTGTCGGTGGGTTTCAATTTTGTGTGACAACTCACACCCCTGCAAATAGAATGTCGAACTGGTATTACAATAGCCAATACAACGAATATCCGACTGAGTTTCAAAATGGACGTTACTACTTTGACCATAGTGTGAATAGTGGTTGGGAACATCAGCCTTTTCAAGGTTATGGCTCATACCATGATGAGCCCAATTACTATCCACATGCCAACCGGTCGTATTTGAGCAAAATTCCTCTCTACTAGAGTCAACACGTAAGTTAGCCGAGGCGACACGTAAGTTAGCGAAATGAATAACTTAGTTATGGACGAAAGCAATGAAACGTGTGAACCTTCTTTCCTAGATAAAATCGGGAAGTCATGTGAGTCGACTTAAAATGTTGTTAGAGGCCCGGGAAAGAACCGCTCAAGATAGACTTAATTTCCAATATAGTGTTTCCAATAGTACCTTTGAAAATGATGATAGTTATTTGCATAATCAAGATGACGAGGTTAGAATTGGTAACACTACTTTAGATGAGGTTCTATCATTTCCATGTTATTATAATGATGATTATGATGAGGATAGTGCTGATGAAGAATTTGAAATAAATAGGCATAGTGATCAGGAATTTGTTACTCCAATTGAGCTTTACAATGATAATATTATTTCTAGTTCAATTCCAAATAATTTTAATAATTATTCACCTATTCAAAAGGACGAGGATTTGACTAGAGATACCACCGTTTTAGACGATGTAGTATTCCTTTATGATTACGAAGCCGATGATAGTTTTGAGGAACGAGTTTCTTCTGAGAATATTGTTTTAGTCTAGCGATTTAGAAACATTAGTCTTAGACAAAGAAAATGAACTCGTAGAGATGAGTGAGGATGAACCCGACTTAGAAGAATCAATTGACCATTTTCAGGAATTAGATGACCTTGAAATTAGGGAAGTTGTGACTAGTCTTTCTAGAGACACTGAAAACTCTAAGTTTGGGGGTGATTATCATTCTCCGTGTGCCTTAACTCTTAGAAAGGTCCCTCACTTGGGACTTGACATTTGTGCCTCAACCATTTTACAAGATTATCTTCATACACGTTTTCCTGAACCTAGTGATGTCCATAGGGAAGTTCAGTTGTTAGAAACCCATCCTCTGGTTGATGTGGTTAACCCAGGCTATGATACCCAGATTGACTTTGTTTTCCCACCAAATATTTTTCAACCAGTGGGAATGTATAAGTTTCAGATGTGTCAATTATTTAGTTTTGAGACTAAACCTAAGTACTTTAGGAAATTAGTATCGACACATTTTATTATGATTGACCGCCAGTTTCATCGTGGTCAATTGTGTGAGTCAAACCTGATTGACTTTAAGGATCCACGGTTATTTAGGTTATTATTATGTGCTTCTAAGTTTTTACTTGAGTATTTCCAGACTTTAATACCTGAACCGGATCTTAGCTACGAGGAAATCCAACCCATGAAAATATTTTATTTGGACCCAGTTATAGAACCTGAACCTGAACCACAGCTAGATGTAGTTTGTCTTGAACAGGAAACTAGACAAGGGTGTGCTTTGTTTGTTCATTTTCTTGGCATGTTGCAGATTCCTTTTGTTTGTGATAGCTCTATTTGGTTTTGATGACCCACATATATTTCGGCTATTACTTTATGATTTTATGAGGTGACTAATCCTTTCTTAGTCCTGGTGAAGACTTTAAACTTAGCACTTCTTGGGAGGTAACCCAATATTCATGCGATACGGTAATATCTTTCCTTAACTCTTTTACTTCAAATGGTAACAGTTTCTCCTTGTTCATGCTTTTAATTTGATCTTTAGAACATTGAGGACAATGTTAGATTTAAGTTTGGGGGTATGGGAGAAACATTTTAGTTGCATTGATAAACTCCAGAGCCTAGAAATTTATGCTTATTAAGGATGGCACTAACCAATCTAAGTGGATGGAAGAATTTTGGTTGTAGGAGTTGAGGAACCAATCTGATTAGATGGAAACATCTAAAGAGTCTATTCATAAAAGCACAGAGCTCAGGTGTTAGAATTAAAGAAAAAACATGGTAGTTTCGCCATATCTCGTTGAATCCTTTTCACTTCTATTTTTAGTTTGTTTTCTTTAAAATATGTTTGTCCAAGTGATTAGGTGGGGCTCACGATTCAAGTTGTTACCACTGCTAGGATGAATTAGAGTGATTGAGATACTACTATCTTCCCTTGTCCCTCATCAAAAAAAAAAAAAAAAATAAATAAAAAAAAAAAAAAAAAGTTGAAAAAAAAGAAAAAAAAAGAAAAAAAAAAGAAAATTGAGACCGAAGAGAATAAATTCAATAAAGTCGACCACTTTGGAACCCTTGTATATGCCGACCTAGAGTTAGGATTATCGACCAACCGGGTTCCCTTGTATATGCCAGTGTGTTGATATTAGTCTAGACCAGTATCTCATTTTGTCCATTAGGATAGGTTCGTTTTGGCGGTGGCATTGCTCTCTCTAGCCGTCTCTCTTCGTGTAGACTAAGATATGGGAAACACTTTTCACCTTATTCAACATCAAAACCATCTATGTTTTTCTATATCCATCTCATTATCTATCCATGTGATTGGTCGACTCCGGTTATGATGTCCAGAAACTATCTGAGTAGAGCTCTGGGACTTATTATTTGTACCCAAAATTACTTTTGGGCACGAAACACGATGAATGGATAGTTTTGGTGAGTATTAGGGTTTGGAGACGGATTGGAAAGCAAATAAAGAGACAAAGATTAACGCAGGTTTTACGTGGTTCGGCATGGTTTGCCTACGTCCACGGATGAATCCCCTTGGGGAGAAATGTTTTATTGATTTCTCTATTACAAAGTATGTTTTTCTCTCCTCTCTACTTGACCTCCTCTCATTTTTGCTCCCTCCTATTTATACAGTTTCATATCTAAATATAACATAAATTACATTAACTGCTCATTCAAGCCACCATCATCAATTCTGTATGAATCAGCTGGAGTTAATTCTGCATGTATGAAACTGCCGCCTTTAGTCTTTGCATGGTGAAATCTTTTGCAATTAGTAGCGCATGGATGAAATCTTTTGCAATTAGTACTACATGGAATTCAATGGATGAAATGTTGGGATTCAATTGCATAAATGATGGTGGCGGTATTGGTGGACACTTCTTTGGCGAACAGTGACTCGCATGGGTAGGGATCGCTTGATGGTTGTGAGCATGATGGGCGGCAACATGTAGATGGAGGTCCGGCCGGGGCATGGTTGGAGGATCGGTTGGCGCGTGGAAGAGTTTTTGGATGGGAATTGGTTTTGCGGCTTTGATGGCTACAAGACCGAAAATTGGCTAGGGGGTGCGGACCGACTTCGATAGTTGACCGACGGTTGACCTTGACTGTTGACCGACCGTTGACCATGAACTTGACCGGAAGTTGACTTTGATAGTTGACCGACTTTGACCATCGATCTTGACCGGAAGTTGACTTTGATAGTTGACCGACTTTGACCATCGACCTTGACCGGAAGTTGACTTTGATAGTTCACCGATTTTGACCATCGACCTTGACCGGAAGTTGACTTTGATAGTTGACCGACTTTGACCATTGACCGGTCCGTGCGGCATCGGTGGGTCGCCTTGGTTGTCTGGTTAGTGGGCTTGGATGAGGACCAAAACATGATTCAAGTATCAATTTGGCCCATTAAGTGGTATTTTTACTTATGGTACAAACATCGCCCCCTCTTAACCTCCAACTTGTCGGGGGTTAAGAAAAAATTTCGTGTTCCTTAGTCAATGATAAAACTCGCCCCCAAGTGTGGACTATTGATATTGAGGTGATTGGCGAACTTCCCTTGTTGTTTGCGGAAATCAAGATGCCCCCAAGAGTACATTTATGTTGCTGAAGCGTAAATAGAAACGCCTTCGTTGATTGTGGAGATCGTAATCAAGTCGCCCCCAAGTCGCAAAAACAATATCGAGGTGATGCGGTGAAAGCTTGATAATGGAGCAGAGTGATGTTGGAAATGGGCGGTAACAACATTGAGTGAAGTGGTCTGCTTGTTGTGATCACCGGATGGGCAGAGTGACGAGCAAATCAAGATCGCAAAGAAATTGCGATCACCGGATCGGGCAGGAGTGACGAGCAAATCGCATCGCAAAGAATGCGATCACCGATTTCTGCAGGAGTGACGAAAAATCTGACCGCAGCAGGCGCGATCACCGGATCTGCAGGAGTGACGAAAAAAGCGCACCGCAAGCAGCCGCGATCACCGATCGCAGGAGATGCGTAACGAGCCGGATCGCAGCAGCCTTCGATCACCGGTTCGCAGCAAGCATCGAGCATTGCAAGCAACTAGCGATCACCGATCTGCAGAGCAAAATCGCACTACAAGCAAGTCGCGATCACCGGACTGCAGGAGTTGCGCAATGTAGCCGATCGCAGCAGCTTTCGATCACCGGGTTCGCAGCAAAGATCGTAGCATCGCAAGCACTGCGATCACCGGATCGCAGGAGCGACGTAGCAAACCGCATCGCAGCAGCATCGCGATCACCGGATCGGCAGAGTTGCGAACGTAGCCGGATCGCAGCAGCCTTCGATCACCGGTTCGCAGCAAAGATCGAGCATTGCAGCGAGCTGCGATCACCGGATCTGCAGGAGCGACTGACAGCAAAATCGCGATCGGCAGTTAGAGCATGTATCACCGGATCGGCAGAGTTGCGATCAGTAGCCGATCGCAGCAGTTCTTCGATCACGCTGGCACTGCAGCAGTTGCGATCACCGGATGCGGGGAGTACAAACAGAGACGGATCGTAGTAGCTCAATCGGGATTTGGATCGCAGCATGCCGGATTTAAACAGATTCGATAAACCTAGGTGTAACCGTTACAAATAAAACTAGACAAAGATCGATTGCGGCCCAACTGAGTGCAACAGATCGCATCGGCAAGCGTCCAATCGAGTACATAATTCATAGGCAAAATCGACTGCATCGGTCGCGTTCAACCGAAAGTGCAGCATTTGCTTTTGAATGGAGTACAATAATTCAATCAACATAACTATAGCAGTTTAACATTACTGATTGTAAAAATTGCGTAAAAATATTAGGGTGTACGCTCGCCCCCTCTTAATCCTGCAACTCGTTGGAGGACTAAGAAGTTTGGGTTACCTGAAGTTTCGATTTTCAAGAGCTTAATTGCAATTAGGTGCTATGTAACTTGCCCCCAAGCGTATGAAGTGTTACACAGCTTGCCCCAAAAGAGTAATTTTAGACCATGAGGTGTTACATATCTTGCCCACAAGCGATGGTCAGTCGTGTTGAAGTGATATGCAACTCGCCCATGGAAGATAGTAATTTTCATGCTGCTCAATGCTTGCACAAGGGTGCACCGCCTTGCTGCATTTTGCTTGCGCATGGGATTTTGAATATGTCTGCTATCTGGAATTCGCGCGGGGGCCAATCCCACTATTCCAGATGCGCGCAGAATTGGAATGTGCGCATCTCCCCGTGAGAAAATGCTTGCCACATTAAAGGTGCCTTACTGAACAAAAGTATGCATGAATATATGAAAAGATGCAAAAATATGTAAATTGTATACTTACCTTATTGAAAATGTTACTGCGACTTCGCTTACGAAGTGATTAGGATGCCCACTGGCTATGTCGGTGTTTTCCAGCGACGATGATTAATATAGTTGCCTTAGCGTCTCGTCTCGACTTAGTAATTGATTTGTCTGTGGGATTGGAATGTACCAGTTAAGTCCAAGCTGGATCGAAAACAGTTGCCACGGAAATGTATTTTCGAAGAAATTGTGATCAGCTGCACCCACAACAGTTATGCGCAAAACTGGACTGAATCAGTTGTAAGGAAAACTGTGTTGAAACAATTGTTGGGGAAAATCGGACTACAGGAGTTCGTCCCACTGGACTGTAGCAATTAAAAGGATCTGCGGTCGTTGATCCATGTGCCAATTGTTATTCTTTGTGAAGCCGGATTACAATAGTTCGATCAATCGATCATAATAGTTACGTGGAAAAGGACTGCAGCAGATTCGATCAATCGGATCGCAGTATTTTCGGTGGTGATTGAATGTGACCGTTTACGGATTTGTCATTTTATATTTCTAAAATTTTTAACCTTTTCCGAAAATTGGAATGCCGCCTTCATGACCTTGGTAGTTGACATACGATCTCATCGGGCCGACAATCACTCAGTTTGGATGCACGAAGAAGAATTTATCGAGGAAACAAAATTGGTTGGTCAGTGCCATGCTCTAACATGTTGATGATGTGATTGTACCCAAAAAATATTATTCTCCAATTGCAAAATTTTACCTTCATGTCGTAGGATATTGAACTGCGATCGCAACGAGCCAAAAATCATCCAATTCGGACGTGAGACGGAGAAGATATCAACGAAACAAATTTTTAGACCAAGCCCTAGTGGGGTGTACATATCCGCAAGGCAAGAGAAACTGGGCGGAATAATCCGAGGGCTACGGGATTAAGTTGCACCGCGTTCCATTGGAACAGGGGCTACGGAATTAAGTTACATCGCGCCGCAACAAATCATACCCTCCAATTAATCGCCGACATCGCGCAAAGAACCGACGGAATGTAATCGCGATTGCCGCTAATCGCCGCCGCCACCCTTGTCTGCTGCCGCCGCCTTGCTGCCCGCTGCCGTTCTCTGCCGCTCGTGATGGCCGCCGTGATTTGTGGCGATCGATTGCGATGGGTTTGGCCGCCGGCATTTTTTTTTTTTTTTTTTTAAAAAAAAAAAAATTGATTTCGATGTTTTAGAGAGCATCGAAAATAGATGTACCGGGGAGCATCAATGGTCTGTGTGTTCAGCGCATCGAAGGTTGATGTACCACCATTGCATCGAACCATTGCTCAAATTGGAATTTTGATGTATCTTGGAGCATCGAACTTTGATGTACCTGGGAGCATCAACGGTGGTCATTTGCTTCGCATCGAACTTTGATGTAACTCGAAGCATCGAAGAACACTGACGTGGGTGATGGACACCTTTGACGTGGGTGAGTGAAAACAAAGGTAGGTGAACGAAACCCTGAAGAGGGTGAACAGATCTGAGGTTGCCGCCGTTGCGCCGCCGCTCGCCTTCGCCGTCGCCGCTGCTCCAGTCGCCGCTCGCCGTCGCCGCCGCTCATGATGGCCGCCGGCTTTACAGCAATTTTTTTTTTTTTTTTTTTTTTAATTTTGAAACGTTTCGCCACGCTTTTCACGAACTGTTGCCTTTTGTCTTGAAATTTCTGCAACGGCTGTTGGTGGTGTTATCTTTTTCTCTTTGACCTTTTGCAACAGTTTTCTGGGCTGTTGTCTTTTCTCTTCACAATTTCAGCAACAGGTTTGTTGAACTGTTATCGTTTCTCATGGAATTTTCACCATGATTTTGCTGCACTTTTGTGGTCCTTTCTGCAATTTTCTGAGATGCTTTTCTGGAGGTTTTCCCTCGGGTATTCAGGCACCTTGAGATATGGACAACTTGACCACTTTACGATCATAACAAGTATTGATTTTTTCATACAAACAAACTCGAACATGTGGATAATGCGTTATTTGAGAAGCAATTTTTTCGGACTTTGGACTTGAACATGCTGCGGATCGAACATCCTGACAACAACCTTGGTGGTTTTCGCAGTGAATCAGTTTTGGTGGCTTCTGGCTGCGATGCTGGGCTATAATAATTGTGATTAACTGAACTGCAGCAGCTGCGATCAGCTGGACGGCAGTGATAGAAATCGAAACTGGATTCAGCCATGTCGTGGATCGAATATCCTACAACAGTTTTGATGGTATTTCACTACATCTTTTTGCCGCGGACCGAGCGTCCCAGCAACATTATCATCAGATTTTGTAGTGATGTGATTTTCAGCGGTATCCGCAGGTAATAGCTTCAGCAAATCTGAAACGGCGAATCTTGATTGCAACAGTTGCGATCAACTGGACTGTAGTATGTGCGATTATACGGTCAAGAATAAGCCTATTTATCACCGATTGGATCATGATCATTATGATCAAATCGATCTGCAGTAGTTGCGACCAAATCGGATCGCAGCAGTGACTTTCCGGGACGCCGATCGCTTTTTCAAGGACACGATTTTGAAGCATTTTTTACAACTTTTCTCAATGGGAAAACACGATTTCTTTTCTCGTAATCCCCTTAGTCGGCGCCAATGTTTGTACCCAAAATTACTTTTGGGCACAAAACACGATGAATGGATAGTTTTGGTGAGTATTAGGGTTTGGAGACGGATTGGAAAGCAAATAAAGAGACAAAGATTAACGCAGGTTTTACGTGGTTCGGCATGGTTTGCTGATGCGTGTCGTAACCACAACAAATTAATTAATACTTTACTACCTAATTAACAAGTAATATAGGGCAGTCAAGGTCGATCCCACGAGGAGCACGAGATTCTAGTTGTAAAAGTTGTCACGAAAGGGGGGTGTAAAAAGCAAAATAAACAAAATAAACAAAACAATTAAAAGATAAAGTTGAAAGCAATAAGAGAGAGAAGACCAAGGAATCCTTCTTCGTTACGAAACAATGAATCAAGTTATGTTCTTTTCTACTTGTTATTAGTCACAAATTATCACCAACCGTAGGTAAAGCAGCTAGCTCAGTGCTAAACCCCTAAATCCCTTTTATCACCGGACACGGAAGTTCTCGCCTACCGGATTCTAATCACCAAGCCACCTAGAATTAGCTCAACCTAGATGTAACTGGGCTCATGCATTAGGTTCTGTGAATTTCTTAGGTTGATATTAGTAGTTAGACTCTTAGCTCAAGGTCTACTTGCTAACGTTGTTTCTACACACAATTGCTCCACGGAATCCCTCCGCAAGGTCTCGTGTTTGCTACTTATGTAAAGAGTCAAAGAACGATTACTTATCCCCTAACTTTCACTAGCTTTAGATCAAATTAACAAATCAATTTAGCGTGCACTCTAAACAATCTATCAATCAATCATGAATGTCTTTAAGATCACTCCTATTAGTAAAAACAAACGATAATTATGTGAAAAACTTCAAGATAGAATTTGAAAACAAAAACTTAAATCATATTAAGAACTAGGAATTCATCCTCAATCAATAAAATTAACTACTCATGTTAAAAGAGTTCACACAAAGAATAAGAAAAGAAAAGAATTGTGTGTGTAGAAAGGTGTGTAGAAGTTGTAGAAAACTTCTCTATTTATAGGCTTCAATATTCTCCAATTCTTCTAAGGATTAGAATCCTTTTCCTTTTGCAATTCAATTTCCAAATCCAAGCTTTTCTCAACTCTTCACCTTCTCTTCCCAAATTTGAGTCCAATTCTCCATCCAATTCCTAGCCCAAGTCTTCACACCCATGAGAGAGGTCCATAGAAAATTCTGGAATTTTTTGGCTCGCCGGAAAACTGGGATTGTGGCCGGAATTTGGCCGGAAAACGTCGCCGCCGGCCGCCTGAAAATTTCTGTCGTCGGGAGAATATTCGACGGAATATTCCGTCAGTCCACCGTTAGGACTAACGGTCAAACAGGTCAACCGTCAGTCAACGTTAGTCAACGGGTCAACGATCTAATTCGGCTGAGTCAACTCAGAGTCAGAACCGAGTCAGTGATTCAGCTCAGTGCAGACCAGGCCACTTGCCAAACCATCTTGTGTTGCACTGGGATGGTGCATCATGCTTGCTCCCGGCCCATAATGGCTCTCTACCATTTCAGTTCACAGCATCATAGCCACATTACCTGCTCTTCCCTGCATCTGCACAACCCCTCACAGCATCAACCTGAGCTCAGCTGCAACCACTCTCTGTAGCTACACAAGACCACCAGCTTCAAGCCCTTCAAGCATTGCTTTCAGCTGCAGCAAAACTGCCAAGCACTTAAACCACTGACTCCACGAGACTATTACCAAAGACTCCACCGTAACCACAACTCCCATTATGTCGACAATCACCACATTCCCTTGCAAACACCAACCGCAAACATTATTAAACTCTTGAATATCCTTTACAAACATCCAAATTTGCTAAACCATGCCTTCAAGCAAAGAAAACAGATCAATCCATTGTTCACCAAAGACCTTCAACCATAGCCACTACTACATTCATCCCGTAATCCGCTCTTGTAAGCCATTCTGCAAAGATCGGTTGGCACTGGAATTTGCGGACTTGTCTGCTCAAGATAACTTCAAGACACCTGACTGCCCACCAACAATCCTTCTCCACGAGTTCAAACCCCGCTCCCGAAACTCCACTTACACAACTCAGGCCATTCCAAGTGTAGAACCTAGCCATAGCTGCACCACCATCATCTCGGGCCATCAATTGCTCGGCTCCATACTTCAACCTTCCCTGTAAACCTAAGCAAAACCACCATTTCAATTGAGACCTGTACTCTAGCTACAACCACAGTACCACCATCATCTGGGCCATCAATTTCCTTCAACCCAGACCAGTACAATCTCATATTTAACTGCTGCTCCTTCTTCAGTACAGCTGCAACCTCAGCTTAGCACTAGTTCTATCCCAACTACCTGTGCAGCAACTCAACAATTTCAGCTTCTGCTTCTTAATTCACAGACCCCTTCAATCTGCTTCTCCAACTATCAACAACAGCTCATTGCAGCTTCAGCTTCTTTTAGTATCTTCTCAGCTATGCCAGTTAAAATCCATTCCAATCAGTCACAGTGACATCACCCTTCTCAACTTGTAATCAATTCTCAACACTGCTGCTTCAATTCTCACCACTTGCATCATCTGAACTTAACCCAAACTTCAAATCCGAGCTAAACTCCATCAATAACATCAATCTCTCTTTATCATCTCAGATTCATAACTCTAGCATCACAACCCATACCAACAGTGCCAGAACCCATCTCCTATTAGCCAATAGCAACAACTCTAGCTTCTGGTTCTCAAATTAAGCTCAAACCCACTTTGATTCCTCCTCTCTGAGCTTCAACTCCTTCAACGAATCCATCAATTCCATTAAGACCCTATTTACCCAAAATCACAGCAGTACTTCTGTATCTTCTTCTTCCCTGAGTCGATTGCAGCCATCATACCCATCTCACAGAACCACCAGAAATAGTAACGGAAAGCTTGAATTCATTCTTTCGTCTTCAGCAGCGACACCCATTCTCTGTGTCTTCAAATCGGAACCATACCATCTCCTTCGATCTAGAATTAACAGCAACGTCTCAATCGAACCCTAATTAATCACCAACAATTACAGCTTCTCGATCTCAAATTCAAATTCCTCCCAAGTCTCCGATTTAATTCTCTTCTCAATTTCTGGGTTACGAGAGCGACTTCATCTCGATCTCTTTTTTTTTCTTTTCTCTGAATTTATTTCAGGTGAAAAATGAGAGTAAGGTATCTCGATTTAGGGTAGTGTTTGTGAAGTGGATCTGGATCCGGGTTGGGTCTGGATATAAGCCATGGATAGAACCGACCCAATTGGATGCTACCCATCATAACCATCATCTGGATAAGGGCTACCCCGGTGTTAATAACACCCATCGCCGATTGATAAGGGGTACCCTGAATGAGAGCCCCTTAACCACTCTTGGGCTCAGGATAGTGTTCGCCAGTAAAATGACCTTTTTGCCCTTTTGACTTAAATTGGGTGATTTCTTCTTCTTTTCCTCCGTGCGACTCCATAGTAGCTATAAAACTCAAAACAAGCGTAAAATACATAATTTACAAGAAAAATAGCAAAGAAAGCATAAACTACTAGATAGTAAATACGGTGTATTCTACACCTATCATTTGCCTACGTCCACGGATGAATCCCCTTGGGGAGAAATGTTTTATTGATTTCTCTATTACAAAGTATGTTTTTCTCTCCTCTCCACTTGACCTCCTCTCATTTCTGCTCCCTCCTATTTATACAGTTTCATATCTAAATATAACATAAATTACATTAACTGCTCATTCAAGCCACCATCATCAATTCTGTATGAATCAGCTGGAGTTAATTTCGCATGTATGAAATCGTCGCCTTTAGTCTTGCATGGTCAAGCTCGCTGCAATTAGTAGCGCATGGCTGAAACTGCTGCAATTAGTACTGCATGGAATTCAATGGATGAAACTGTTGGGATTCAATTCTGCATAAATGATGGCTGGCAGTATTGGTGGACACTTGCTGGCGGAACAGCTGACTGCATGGGTAGGGACCGGCTTGATGGTTGACATGCATGATGGCTGGCAGTGTGGATGGAGGTCGGTGGCAAAGCATGGTTGGAGGATCGGTTGGCGGCGTGGAAGAGTTTTTGGTCGGAATTGGTTTGCGGCTTTGCTTGCTACAAGACCGAAAATTGGCTAGGGGTGCGATCGACTTCGATAGTTGACCAAGCGGTTGACCTTGACTGTTGACCGACCGTTGACCATGACCTTGACCGGAAGTTGACCGACTTTGACCATCGATCTTGACAGGAAGTTGACTTTGATAGTTGACCGACTTTGACCATCGACCTTGACCGGAAGTTGACTTTGATCGTTCACCGATTTTGACCATCGACCTTGACCGGAAGTTGACTTTGATAGTTGACCGACTTTGACCATTGATCAGTCCGTGCAGACTGGTGGGCTGCCTTGGTTGACTGGTTAGTGGGCTTGGATGAGGACCAAAACATGATTCAAGTATCAATTTGGCCCATTAAGTGGTATTTTTACTTATGGTACAAACACTTATATATGAATTTTAGTATGCTTGAGTGCAAACTCGTGTACAGCAATTGGAATTTCGCATCAGGGTACTTCCTCCTGTAGTCAATAAGTATGCCAACCAAGGAGATTCTTTAGTGCCTTCCAAGGTTTTGCGTAGATAGTTAGGGTCTGGAGTAAAGGTTTTGTGGGTACACCTCTGGTAAACCCTCCCGAGACTATAACTCGGCCACTAGGGCCACCTAGGGGTTTAAAGGCTTATTGCATACGCTAAATGCAATCGACGATGCCTGCGACGGTGAGTTAGGATTTTATTTTCTAGATTTGATTTGCTCGAGGACTAGCAAATAATAAGTTTGGGGGGTATTTGATAGACACATTTTTGTGTCTGATATAATCTCAATTGTATGTATTGTTAGTGCTCGATTTTGTATTTATTGTGGCATTTAATGTTTTTGTAGGTGTTTTTGGAGAAATAAGCTTTTGCGGCGAATTTGGCTAGAAAAGTGGTTTTTGCGCTCGTGGGACAAAATTACTATACGGACCTCCATTTTGGATAAGGGGTAACCAAATTACTAAGGGGCACCCAAATCACTATCGGCACCCCGGCATCAGGATAAGGGGCACTCATTTTCAAGAATTCAAAATTTGATTTTGGCGGGAAAAATTGCTACAGTGAAGAACAGATTAGGGTTCGATTTTTAAACATGTTCTTGGGAGATTCAATCGCCAGAATTGGTTTCAATGGACTCTAATAAGATAAACAGGGCTGGTATAGGTGATTTAATGGCGTAAATTTGGCTGGATAATCGAATCTCGACAACACAGGGAGTGAAGTTGGCTCTCGTCTGCAAAGTTTCCCGATCGAGTTTGGTGGGATTTTGACGGAATTTTCTGGTGATTTAGATTGCTATTAACTTGTTACTTCAAAATAGAGTGTCTGCACGTGTTGGATTCGAGAAAAAAAAGGGAAAATATCTTATCTCAAAACAAGGGAAAACTCGGGTCTTTTGTGGTTTATTCTTGGATGATATGTGAGATATATTCGGTAGGATTTGTTTCCATAACAAAGAACTTTTAGCAGCAGTAAAGAAGACGTGTAAGAGAAAGAAAAGGAAAGAAATCTCCGAAGCTTTGGCTTTAAGAAAAGAGAGATAAACTCGGGATGTAATGACCCTGTGGTGTATATAAAGGCTGGTTGGCAGCAAAGGAAGGTGTCGAGACTTTTGGGGGACGAACGGAGGCAGAGAGGAGAAGTACGGGAAGTTGCAGTCAAGAACAAAAGCTGCAGGCGAGTACCGTAGAAGAAGAAGAAGAACACACTCAGGGACAGTCGCAGAAACTGTTACCTTTTCTTTTGAATTCCATAACTTTTGTAACAATTTCTCCAACAAATAGTTTAAGTTCGCAACAGCTCTATAATGATGACTTCCGTAATAGATTGGTTTTGTAATGATTATCTCTGTTACAAACCGCTGCATTATATTATTTTCCAATAAAAACACATTTTGAGCCATGTTTCTATCTTTTGGGTGTGTTTTCGACATGATGAGCTAAACCCCAACACTGGGACGACGGAGGAAGCCACGTTTCACAATTGGTTGGTAACTATAATGATTCTTTATGACTTTTGCACTTGTTTTAATTGATTTATGATTTTTCTTGATTAGTTGTGATTTTTTCTGATAGCGTATGCTTAGTCTAAGAACTCTTGATGCGCTATGCTTATGACTTACATCTAATTCTTTATAAAATCTACTTTCGGCAAAGAAGAGAGTCAACAAAAGAGCTAGAATTGTTATGAGTCATTATATGAACCAATTGAATGTGATTAATGGTGGAATCCGAAGTCCTAGCATCTCTCGATATCGTGACAAACTTGTGTATATAGTTTCTTTGTTTTTAGTATTTTCTTAAATCGAGTCTTTACAAGTCTGAGTTGAACGAACTTTACCACACTTTACTACAAAATTAAAATCACATCAATCACCATAGTATTGTTGTCGAAGTTGTGATATGAGAACTTTGATGCTGTGTAATAATACTATGACACTGTATAACAATGATCGAGAGTTTTTTTTCCTTCTCATTGTTATGACTACGGAACTTGGAAAAGACGAAGTTTTCGAGTAATGTTGAAGCACCAAGGAGATCAAGCATGTGGACGAGAAGCTATAAAGTTTCATCTATTTTGTAATCCATATGTATTGATAGTTTTGTCACTAAAATTGACAAAGGGGGGAGATTGTTAGAGCATTGCTCGGTCGAAATCGCATGCGTTGCTATCTCAAGCATGTTTGTCAATATTAGTGATCAAAACTATATGTCTTGATTTCTAGTTTACTTATGATTAAGTCTCGGTCTAGGATAGTTAAGTATAGTTGAGCTCCAGACTCCATGGTGATTATCTTACAAATACGAAGAACTACTCAAGGAACCAGCGGAACTTCATCCGACTAAAAGGTATGTGGAGACTTGAACTCATCTGTCACTCAAAAGTCTATCTACTCTATCTCATACTCTTGAGACAATAGTCGTATAAGTATGATAATTTTCATACATACACATTTGTTATTTCGAGCCGAGTTTACTCTCCTATATTTTTCTCGAATACGTGTTGGTAAGCTTTCGATTTAACCACTTTTCATCTTTACCCTTGACGAAATTCATGATGGCGTTTCAATCTTGAAAATAACTTTGATGACGATAGTCGTGAATAACGATTGTTATAACATTGTAGAAGAATATTTCAATGATTGAAATGTAGAGTTGAGATTACCATCTATGGATATAAGCATATATAGTGTGTTCGCACATTATGTATAAATCCATGTACCGGAAACCAAGTGCGTGCATATGTGTGCATGCGGTATTGGTGAAGGAGACAGGTTGGGTACGCGTACTGACAGAAGTTTTCGAACCGGAAATTTCTGCTGAGTTTGTAGTTTGCATGCAAACTGTTAAACCAGTCGCCTTAGGTACGCGTACCCACGGAAGTTTTTAAACCGAAAATTTCTGTTGAGTTTGTAAACTCAAATCCGGTAGCTAAGGTACGCATACGCGTACGCGTACCCAAGCTGGTTATTTCTCAAATCGGTAGTTCATGAACTTAAAACAATAAATTATAAGGAATGTAATCTTTGCAAAATGTGGGTATATTGTTCATGAATTGATTCAAATGAATCAAACCAATTTTGTTTTAATTGTTTCTATGTATAAAGACCTAAGCAATTGAACAACTCTTCAACTAGTTCTTACGAGTCATTTGAACTAATTATGAGAAAGATGAATATGGTTTATATGAAAGTGCTCATATGGCTAACCATTGGTTAACTATTTGTGAACCAACTAAGTGTACACGTTTAGGTTCGGTTACTCAAACCTAAATGAAATACATTGCATTTGTATGTGAAAAGCTAAGTTTCGATCTAACGGTTGAAAGATATTAGCTTGTATCTAATCAGGTTTTTCATCTAACAGTGAATATTAAATGCTTTGTTACCAAGGTAACTTGGATTGCAAACCCTGATTTGAAAACTATATCAGGGGAACTCTAGCAACTGGAAAAACTAATCCCCACACCTCCTGTGTGATACTAGTTGGTTTTGCTAGAGTCAATTCTCCTTTAACCTTAGGTTTCTTCTCGAGACCCTGTACGTTAACGACTGAAAGACTTCATTGGGATTGTGAAGCCAGACGAAACTACTTCTCTTGTAGTTGAGCGATCTGATCTTGCCATTTTCTATTGTACGAGTTCAATTGAATAATTGAATTGAGATTATATCTCCGATAGGGCAAGATAAAAAGAAATCACAAACATCTTCGTCTCATCGTTTGTGATTCCGCAATATCTTGTTTCGCTACCATACGATTAAGATTATTGTGAGGTGATTGATAATACTAGGCTGTTCTTCGGGAATATAAGTCCAGGTTATCAATTAGTTCCTGTTCACCTTGATTTATCAAAAGACGGAACAAAACTCATAGGTTTATCTGTGGGAGATAGATTTATCTATCATCATAGACTTTTCTGTGTGATACAAATTTGTTTATTAAAGTCTTCGACTTTGGGTCGTAGCAACTCTTAGTTGTGGGTGAGATCAGCTAAGGGAATCAAGTGCGTAGTATCCTGCTAGGATCAGAAACGTAAGGAGCTCAACTGTACCTTGAATCAGTGTGAGATTGATTAGGGTTCAACTACAGTCCAGACCGAAGTTAGTTTGTAGTAGGCTAGTGTCTGTAGTGGCTTAATATAGTGTGGTGTTCACGGGACTAGGTCCCCGGGTTTTTCTCGCATTTGCGGTTTCCTCATTAACAAAACTTCTGGGTGTCTCGTATTATTTCTATTCCGCATTATATTTTGTTATATAATTGAAATATCACAGGTTGTGTGTTGTATCGATCAATTGTGAAGTCCAACCTTTGGTTGTTGATTGGAAATTGATTGATCCTTGGATATTGGTCTTTGGTACCATCCAAGTTTATATCTCTTGTATTTGATAAAGACTCATAGATTTCTATTTGTTTGAGTATAGATCAAATTGAAAGATAGATATATTAACTCCTTGATATACTTTTTATTAAGATTGAGTCTGACTGTCTAATTGATTCTCTTGAAAGTATATTAGAGTTATTCCATACAGATTGCTAATCGAAATATTGGGTGAGGCTGTTGTACTCCCGCATTTTCACATAGGATCAGTTCCCCTTTCTTATAAAAAGTTGTTGCACCTCATACAAGGATCAATTCCCCTTTGTGATAGGTTGCACCTCTTACTAGGATCGGTTCCCCTTTACCTAGAGTCGGTCATACCAATAACACAAAATCGATCATACCATCTCAGGTGATTACTTAAGATCGGTTTCACTAATAAAAGTCATACCAATACAAAAGTCAGGCCTTTGTGAATAGTTTTACCAAGAACATAAACAAGTCATGAGCGGTTATACCAATCACACATATTGGTAGTTCAAAAGATATGCAATGAATAACAATACCAATAATTCCTGGCGATTTCCTTTTCGATTCACAAAATAAGTTTATGAATTTACTTCCTTAAAACAAATGTAAAACATTGTTTCCTAGGATAAAATCTTCACCTTATACCCATATATAATCACAATAGCATTCAAACGATTATGTCGATGTCTTATAAACAAAGTTTAATGGTTAAGCAATAAACCTTTATATTGTATTCCTTAATACTATGTCTAACTAGAGTATAATCATTCAAGCTTCGCAGTTTTGTTTTCAATATGCACGACTTGAAAGATACGTTAGGGAATGAAACAGTTCAAGTCAAATATCACTAACCTCAAGTGGAAGGATGATGTTGTCGTTGTAGCTCCTTACTTCTTCACTTCTTCAAGTCTTCGCAATACTTGTAATGTCTCATATCCTAATACTTTCAAGCTAACCTATACGAAGTTGACTCTAGTACATAATCAAGCGACTCTTAAAATGAGTTTTGGCTCACTAAAATATGACAACCAAACTTGACATACCAGCGCTTGGTGGGTTCAACCGAGCTATGCTCTAACAATCTCCCCCTTTGTAAATTTTTGTGACAAAACTCTTACATCATATGGATAAATAAATTACAAGAAATCATTACACATACGCTTGATTCCCGAATTCAACAACTACTCCCCCTAAAGGTAAGATAGATAGATTTTCAATCCGCATGTCTTTGTTATTCCCTTTGTAGTCTATATAGCTACAAGTATGATATGCTACTCCCCCTTAGTCTATGCTTTTACTCTTTCGTCAGATAAACGTTTAAGCACCAATGTCCTTTCCCTTAGTGATACCAATCAATATAAATCAATACCAGTATCACTTGTTTACTCCATATATTTATCCCCCTTTTGTCACAAAATGACAAAAAAACGAAAAAATAAAGGACAAACCGAAAGGATCTTACAAATCTCACAAGACTTGCAACCTATAGAGTTAAGTACGAGGGTTCCACACACCATTTTTGATAACCAATATCAAAACCGAAACTACAAAGTAATTTTGTTTTGATATGTTACCAAGGAAACAATTGCCCGAAGCAATTTTACCTAATAGTTTAGCATACCAAAAATCAACTAAGCATCTTAGTTCCTTTGCTAAACCGATTGTATAAATACAATCTATTGTTCGATAAGACCAAAATGAAGATAGCTCTATTTTTCTCATCAGGTACTAGTTATCCATATAACTTAGACCTTTAACTTTTTAACATGACAAGTACTAGGTTAGTTAACTAGCATTCTTGTTAAGGCATTCGATTAGACTTGAATAACCGAATCCTCCACTTTGATAAGTCTAACTAAGATCAAAATTAACTTAGTTTCTATTATCCGGAATCGAATTGGACTAAACAATTCATCCCGTAAACCTTTTCTTTTGTTAAGCCATAAACAATTCATACAAACCAAATAAATCAACTTGCATAATTATTCACCTCAACCGGAAGCAATTGAAACAACATAGACATTAAAGCACCGCAATTGCACCGAAATTTTATAAGCCTAAACGATTGATACCAAACAATAAAGCAAGATAACAATAGTTTTTCTTAACAGAAACCAATTGAATCACACACACATCCATACACAAATAATGAAATAAAACATCAATTGTAGCGAAATTTTGTTAAGCAAAAGCAATAAATATATGAAATAAAAGCAGGCTTTTCTTAAACAGGAAAACGATTAACTAACAAATTCGTTACCTCAAATTTCGCATCCTCTTCTCCAATATGTTTGCATCTTCTTCCAGGGAGAATTGATATTGAAATATCATGATGTTGTCATCCTTATGTAAAACAAAAGAATAACAACAACCAACCTATACCAGAGAAAGGTAGAAAACCGGTTTTTAACTATTGCAAGCAAAAGTTGAAAACCCCGATTCAACATATTGTGACTTTTTCACATATTGTGTCAATCAGAACCCCTCATGATCCTTTGATAAAGCCTAGCAACATGGGCTAGAACTTAATCCTGCTAAACTAAAAAGTCACCCAAACCATAAGGGTTCACAACATTATGAGATCGAATATCAAGGTAGTAAAACCGAAATCAAACATCCCATAAACATACATAGCAATAAGATAAAGCATTCAAGCACAGGCTATGTAAATCAAAAACTATCACAAGAAAAATTATAAATAAAATAATTTTATTCATAATAAGATAGTTTTATTCATAAAATAGACCTTATACAATTATCGAAAGAAATCAAACATTGATGTCTATTTTCCTGGATTAAGTATTACAGCATATAACTTAATCTCTAGTGGTGCTCCCATTATTTACCGAAGATTCCACGGTGTTTTGATTCTTGAGTCTTCTCTTCTCTTTCAGATGATTGAGTCTTTGTTTCAGAAGATTCAATTCCACAATCGACTTCAAGAGGTTTGACTCGAGCAATTTTTCATTCACTACTGCAGTTTCCAAAAGATCACGAGCGACTTGAAAATCTCTCATTAACATAAGCATAAGCTCATAAGAAATATGATTCTTTTTATGTTCGTTTGAGAAGTAGCATTTGAACTCAACTGGAAAGGTTTCAAGTTTTCGAAGTTGAGATTCAATGTCAATAGTATTTTCACCCATCTTTTACCGTAGACAGAAGAAGGATCGGTCATATAGATGGTTTATATAATTATCCAAACTTCGTTTCCAAGATTGAAATACCTAATCACGGTATCTTATTCGTGAAAATATAAACTTTCGGAAATATCATAAGAGTTTTTCCGAACCAATATGGCCTAGAAGTTCTGAAAATATTTTTCCCAACTTTTCTCATGGACTTTCAAATGATCGAAAGTATTTTTCTAAAAATAGAAAAGATATTCCAAGTATAGAAAAATACTTTAGATATTCAAGAGTATAATATTATACGTTCTTCATATTCTTGTGCTCCTTTTAAGAATTTCCCTTTTTATTTGGATTGAGCACATCTAGGGAAATTCCAAAGGCCAACATCAGTTGTTGGAGTGAGCTAGTGATAGCTCAGAATTTATGGAACATGATCCATCATGATATTTTTGAATATCTATCTTTTTGGGATTCTTCCAAGAGTAAACTTCTTTCACCGTGTCACAGCTGGAGTGATCTGATTTAACAGAATGATCAGATCTATGATCAAAATCATAAGCGTGACTTGAAGTTTTTTGAGTTGCGAAATAACCAGAACTCTTATATCGACCCAGGAATTCTTTGGAATATGACATCATCATTTGATGAGATTGTTTCCTGGATTCTATTTTAGACAGTTGATCAACAACAAAGCAGCATGATCTGAAATCATTTGTTTTTGTATACATGAGTTGATCTTTTTCTCTGTTTGAGAGATAATCATCGTCAGACGATCTTGACCGGATACTAGTCAAAGGATTATCCCTTAAAACACATCTATCTTGATTCTTGTAAGTGGTTAGACTATTAGAATCACGATGTTGTATATTAGTTAAGAGATTCTGGGGATTAGAATACCCCTTTTGGTCTGAACAAAATCAAGTCCATTAGTTTCGGCATCTTCACGAATCAATGATTCTCTGACGATCTTCTCGGCAGATGGATAATATACATTATCCTTTAGATTATATTTTTCAGCAAGCTTTATGAAAAATTTAATCTCATTACCAAAGTAATCGAAATCGTTCCTCGGTCCTACTCGGTTGGGGAGCTTGGAGCGAGGAGCAATAACTTCGGACTTGGAAGTCGATAAAACTCGGCCTAATACTCGGAACCTTTTTATTATAGACTTATGTATTGTTGTTCATGAGTCATATAATCAAGTGTAATATTGTATTACTGAACCTATTTATAACGTTTTTAGAGATTTTTCGTTTAATAACTCTTATTCGAGGAGTTACAAATTTTTTGTTTTATAATTTTGGTGCATGAAAGGCCAACTCGGAAAAATGTCCAACTCGTTTTGCTGAAAAATCGGTATAAATCGGCATATCGGCCGAATTAATTTCTAAAAATCGGAAATAACTTGGAATCGGAAATCGCCTCGGTCACATAGCTTGTAGCGATTACTCGGAGAGTACACGGCCTTGGAGAGCGATTTTAACTACACTGCTCATTACTGTCTTCTGAATCTGACTTGTTTGTCACAAGTATTTGTTTTCGTTTTAGCTCATCATGGTTAATATTTCCTGAGATGTGTTCTACCAGGGAACTAACAGTGATGAGTTGTTTATCAGGTTTTGAAAACAAACATCGTTTCTGAAGTATATCATCTTCTTGCTCTGCATTAACTGAATCAGACATAGATTCAATTTTTTATAGGTTGGATCGCACCAAACACAGATTGTTAGATCTTTTCGTGTTTTCCTGCTCTGATACCAATTGAAAAGACGAGGGTACCCAAATATACCTCAAACTAAAACTTTTCCACCTATAAGTCCTTTCTCCGAAAGTGTTTGTCTATGGACTGAGTCGAGACAATACAACAAATCGGTGATCGTCTATGGATACGAGATCGAGACAATACAACAAGGAAGTATGTTTACTTGATAAAAGGTTCGGACTTAACCAAACACAATAGGATTACTTATCAAGTAAATATGAATTAACGTTTGTGTAATTTACTTTAAATTATAATAACAACAATTATAATTGCGGAAAATGAAAGTAAATGACACAACAAGATTTTGTTGACGAGGAAACCGAAAATGTAGAAAAACCCCGGGACCTTGTCCAGAATTGAATACTCTCAGGATTAAGCTGCTATACAAAATCAAACCAACTTTGTATAGTTGAGACCAAGCAACTAAACCTATAGTTCACCTAGTTCCGTCTGCATTCCCACGCCTCCGACCTGTAATAAGTCACGTACTTGGAATAATTCCTTTAGTTCTTATTCCAAATAGTAAAGGAACAACAAATCTGTTTGGTATCAACTCTTTTCAACCAAGTGATATGAGTTCGACAAAGGCTCTTCTGTTTATCTCAATAAACTCCTTTGTCAGGTTCTTAGATATATCTTATTTTCAACTACCAAAGTAATTGTTAAGATTTTGTAATCAATACTTTTAATCACAAAGAATTGTATTGATGTCGATCTACACAACTAATCAATCTAATCTGCCACAAGGATGAACCGATTATAGTTGGATTCTCTTTTACCGAAACAAGTATTGTGCACACCAAAGATTATGAACCCAAATCAGAAATCTTCAAAGTCTTATTTATCTTCAAATCTTCTTAGATCTTCAATAAACACCTGCACACAATTAACTTGAATCTATTGTGATCAATCACGCATAGAACGGAGTCTGTTAACAATGGATTATCACAAGACGTCTTTAGATCTACAAACAGTCTAAAGATCCCCGTCGAAACTTCGATCTAGTTTGAGTGAATCTTATATCAGAAAAGAAGATTCTCAAGCATAAACAAACTAGGTGTAATCAAAGTTCAACCACCGTTAGTCAATCAAATCAATCGAAAACAAAAGATAAACCACAATTATCTAGTTTCCCACCAACGGTGTTAGAGCATAGCTCGGTTGAACCCACCAAGCGTTGGTATGTCAAGTTTGGTTGTCATATTTTAGTGAATCAAAAATCATTTTAAGAGTCGCTTGATTATGTACTAGAGTGAACTTCGTATAGGTTAGCTTGAAAGTATTAGGATATGAGACATTACAAGTATTGCGAAGACTTGAAGAAGTGAAGAAGTAAGATGCTACAACGACAACATCATCCTTCCACTTGAGGTTAGTGATATTTGACTTGAACCGTTTCATTCCCTAACGTATCTTTCAAGTCGTGCATATTGAAAACAAAACTGCGAAGCATGAACACTCTAGATAGACATAGTATTAAGGAATACAATATGAAGTTTATTGCTTAACCATTAAACTTTGTAGATAAGACATCGACATAATCATTTAAATGCTATTGTGATTATGTATGGGTATGAGGTGAGGATTTCATCCTAGGAAATAATATTTTACATGTGTTTTAAGGAAGTAAGTTCATAAACTTGTTTGAATCAAAAAGGAAAGCGTCAGGCGTTATTGGGATTGTTATTCATTGCATATCTTGTGAACATCCAATATGTGTGATTTAGTATAACCGCTCACGAATTGTTTGTGTTCTTGGTAGAACTATTCACAAAGGCCTGACTTATGTATTGGTATGACTTTTATTAGTGAAACTGATCTTAAGTAATCACCTGAGATGGTATGATCGAGTTTGTGTTTTATTGAACCAAATCTAGGTAAAGGGGAACCGATCCTATGAAGAGGTGCAACACATCACAAAGGGGAATCGATCCTTGTATGGGGTGCAGCAAGGTTTATAGCAGAAAGGGGAACCGATCCTATGAACATGTGCAACACTTTTTTAGGCAAAGGGGAACCGATCCTATGGACATGTGCAACACATATAAGTTAGATACCATATATATGTGGGGAACCGATCCTAGTACCTATTCAACCGAATTTTTGGAAGCTAGTGTGACTATGCACAATACTCACATGGAGGTAGAACCGAAACTTGTTTTGGTAGAACCATGAAACCCATGATTTGTGATTGAGTGTTTCTTAATCAATCGCATAGTTCTTGAAAGTCAGATGAACCAATTCTAAACTTGTTTGGAAGTGTGACAAATCGGTTTCAAGGTTGTAAGTATGAAAAAGTACTTACAAAGTTAGGATGTCGACATACTTTGAACATGTGCAGTAACGCTAATCTTTAATTGTTCAAAGTTATTCCTTAATACCTACAGGAAGAAAATCCCAAGATCGAAATAAATAAGTTAAGAATCTTTTATTTAAGGTTGTTAATTTAATTTTAGGAAAATGAGAATTAGTAATGTGCATTTACTAGTTGAGATTTTCCAGAGAGGTTTTCGATTATTATTTTGGACAGAGCATTTCCAGGAATTATGGGAACCGAATTTGGAATGTATTGAATATCTTTGAGAATATTTTCGGTTTTGGAAATTCCTTGGTATCCAAACTTCCTTGTTTATAAATACTTGAAGTTTACATTTCTAGCAAACTAATCCTTCGTGACAACAAACTTCCTCGGTTGTGTTGTTACTGGTGTAGCCGTCTATTCGGAGAGGAGAGTAACCTAATTAGGCGAAATCTCTTACGGCCGCTCAGTTTCTTTGGGATTGAGAAGCTCTACGAGTACCGTTGGTGGGAAACTAGATAATTACAGTTTATCTTTTGTTTTCGATTGATTTGATTGACAAACGGTGGTTGAACTTTGATTGCACCTAGTTTGTTTATGCTTGAGAATCTTCTCTTATGATATAAGATTCACTCAAACTAGATCGAAGTTTCGACAGGGATCTTTAGACTGTTGTTAGTGCTAAAGACGATCTTGCGATAATCCATTGTTAACAGACTCCGTTCTATGAGTGATTGATCACAAGAGATTCAAGTGATTGTGTGCAGGTGTTTATTGAAGATCTAAGAAGATTTGAAGACAAAGAAGATATTGAATATTTCTGATTTTGGGGTTCATAATCTTTGGTGTGCACAATAATTGTTTTGGTATAAAAGGATCAAACTATAATGGGTTTATCCTTGTGGTAGATTGGATTGATTGGTTGTGTAGATCGGCATCAATACAATTCTTTGTGATTAAAAGTAGTGGGAATGTTATTTATGCCCCTACTATCCATGGTTCATGCACAAATACCCTTATGAGTCTTTACATATACCCTTAATGGCATAATTAAAATTATGAACAGAAAAATAATTCACATAATCCCATTTTTAACCTTTACATTTTATACTTCAGCTTTTTTTTTATTTCTCACACGATAAAATTCAATGGATCTCTCCACCACCTCCACCACTGCCACCACCATCTTCATCTCCATCTCCGTCGCCACCAGAACTAACGCCACCAACACCAACACCAGAACCAAAATCGTCTCCATCACCATCATCTTGTAAAGATTAATTTCAAAACCTTCTTATTCTTGTAAATATTAATATCAAAACCAGATTTAAAAAGATTGAGATCTGATTTTAGGTTTTGATTTCTGATAAGTTCATCTCGATTTCAACTGGATTGGGATTGAAGAACCTAAAATCGATGATTACAGTTGGTTAATACATATTTTTCAAATATCGGTTTGGAAGAGGCAATGAAAATCGTCATCAATTTATTGGATCTGAAGATCCAATCATCCAAAACGATTAACAATTGATTATCTTCTTTGTTTTGCTTTGAAGTTTCTGGTGGTGTTGGTGGTATTGTAACTGGTGGTGATTTAGATAGAAAGAGGTCAGATTAAGAATGACGAAATTGATGGAGATCGCGGTGGTTCTGGTTGGAATGGTGAAATTTGGCGATTGAGATAATGGTGGTTAATATTGTTTGTTGTTGTGGTGGTGGTTGATGACGGTGGTGGTGGTGATATCTTCCGGATTGGAAAGAAGAAGAGTATACAAATGATGGTGGTGGTGCTTATTGCCAAGGTATGGTTTCCATCCTGGAATTTTTTATTGTCTGTTAAATTGATTTTAATTGAACTGTGGTTGAATTGGGTAATGAAAATTAGGGTTCATATGAATGAACTATGTTGAAATTGGAAGAAGGGGTATGAAGTGGATTTGCTATTAGACTTGGATTTTTTGGCCTCTGTCAAGATGCATAGTTGCTATTAGGAGATGGGTTTATTGGATTATTGGGTTTGATGGTGTTGAATCTGATGATAGTGCTTGATGTGAACAGAATAAGAAGAAGAATATGAAGCCAAAGGTTGATGTTGACCTCATTGTACTGGTGGTTTGCGATTGAATGGATTGTGGAGCTGTGAATAGTGTGCTTTTCTAAAGAAGATATTTATGTTATAGATGGATTTGATTGTGCTACTGAGCTTGAAACTGATAATTACAGGTGATGGGTAGATGGAACTGGTGTTGCTGTGACAGTTTGATAGTGCATCAATAGTTCATGAACGACAGTGGTTTGGTAATGGTGTGGATGGTGCTTCTGGTGTTGAACCTGACATGCAAGTAAGAAGAGAAGCTGGTAGAGTTGATGCTGAGTTTGTGAGACAAGAAGATTTTGGTGTCATTGACGGGAGTAGTTTGTTTGTTATGCAGTGAGCAATTGGGAGTGGCATGGTTATGGTGTTGATAATGGTTTGCTAGTGGGGTTGTAGAGTGGTTGAATCGTAGGAGATATTGAAGTCTGGAACTAATAAATGAAGTTGTGTATGTTTTGGTAATGAATGGATGATGGAATGGTTGCAGTAGTTGATGTTGGTGTAGTGGAGGTGGTGGTAATTGCTATGTTTGCAGCAGTGTTTATGGTAGTGGATATTGTGGTGTGGCAGTGGTGGTGATTTTCCTTGAGACAAGTTGTGCAAGTTTCCATCATATATGTGATCGGTTGTCAATCCGTCAAAAATAATTTCACTTTCTTATTCACTAAATTTAAATGAAGAACGAGGTAAGGAAGAGTTCGTATCCACAGAGAGGCAATTGTTGTTATGCAATTTTCAGTTTCTAAGGTAACCAAGGGGGGATGTTTGTTGTTTAAGCGAAATACTAAAGTAAAAACAAAATAAAGCAAAGCAAATAGTTGGAATAATCAATAAGGAGAAGATATTGGTCACGGGATAGTATCATTCACAAACATGTATTTTCATCAATGATTAGAATTGGTATTTTAATCTCGTATTTACTAAAAGTCCTAGGATACCTTGATCGCAAGTATAACCCGTTAATTCCCTGATTTCATCACAACCACATTAAAAGATGCATATGTGAATTCTTCTTAGAAAGCAACCTAAAGTGTAAAAGCACAATTAGATTTAACTCCCTAAAAGCAATAAGTTCTATGGAATAAGACTAATCAATGTAAACGAATGTGTAAAAGCACTAATCGTTTTAACAAAAGTTATGATTCACTTGTGACTAGTAGGATATATCACTACAAGCACTACCCACAATTATGCTACTTAGAATCAGGGATAAACAACTTTTCGTATTGAAAACCCTAATATAGCTCTAGAGATGAATGCAAATCGGATTGATTCCGGACTCAACCAAACAAACTATCAAATCATATAACACTATTAATTGTGAATCACAAACAATAAAGTATTGAGACAAAACTAATTCATTGAATCAAATAACATGTTGGAAATCAACTTTTATCCCATAACCAATAATATGTTTAGCTACTCATAGCTATGAAGTTCATCATAATAATAATAATTGAAAAGAAGAAGATGAACAAAAGCAAACTCTAGAAGCGTAAACAAAACCGGCTCTCCAAAGTTCCAAGAAAAAATATAAGATATAAGATATCCCAAGTTGTAGAAGACTTTCCCTTTTATAGCTTTTCTCCAACTTCTAAAATTAGGTCTAGTCTTCAAAGTCCATTAGATGAAAATCCACCAAGACCATAAGAGAGAGAAACCCATATAGAAAATATGTCCAAAAATACGTCGCCGGAAATCTGGTATTGTGGACGGAACTTGGCCGGAAAAGTCGTCGGAAAACGTCTCAGGTGACCGGCAAAGTCCACCCGGTCACCGGTCAATGAGTCAACTCGGGTCAACTCGGTCAGACCGAGTCAAACCGAGTCAGGGAGAGTCAGGGTGAATCAGGTCAGGCCAAAGCCATCTTGCCAGGCTAACCCACTGTTGCACAGGCCTAAGCTCTTGCATGAGCCATAACCTATGTGATGCACCATCCTTGTGCTTCACAACAAGCATCTTGCCCAGGCCATCTCCACAAAGACAAACTTGCAAACTTCATGATTCACTCCAGTTCAACATCAGATTCTTCACTCTATAACATCGGCAACCTCGCAACACAGTGCACCACTTGCTTCTCATCTCTTCTAAGCTTAGCACCACCAATGCCATTTCCTACAGAGCCATGGTTCATAGCTTCACATGACAAGCACAGAACCGGTGATTTCCTCCTTGCTTTCTCACTGCCAGGACTTGTTTAGATGACCAGAGAATGGTGCAGTGACTGCAGCTGCAACTCGCATCATTTCCTCTTCTTACACGATCCAAATAATCAACAAAATCCATAGCAGCAACCATTGTAACAGCTGCGAACTAGGTAGTATTAAGCTGGTGGTGTTGATATGCACTAATGAGTACTCTCCCTCAGCTTCTCAATTCTTTCTCATCTCGGTTCATCTCAAGCTTCTATTTCTCCAAATACGTCCACCTGATCATGGCAAAGCAACAATTGGTAATCTGTGACATACGAGATTATACTCCAATAGCTACTGGGTCTAAACTAGCCATCATCTCCTGCTCTTCTTGGTTCAGACAGTCTCACAAGCACTTAGTGATTCAGACACAGAACTGTAGTTGCAGGAAATCCTACACTACACACCTCACTCGAATTCGCTTAATCAATCCATTTGAAGATGAATAATAATGTGTTTTATTAATTGTTTTCTTGAAAGGTTACAAAGAAATGTAGAACAGAGCTAAAGCAATTACAATCACTCTTAATTCTCTCTCCTAATGACTTGCTTAACAATTCAAAAAGACCTCCTTCTCAACAGACTTACTCAACCCTTTATATAGGGTATTACTTAGCGGATGACAGCTAAGCTGTCCTTTATTTTCGGAAACGACTCGCGAATCCTCGCGAGTGTGTAAGTGCTTGTCCTCGCGACACCCCTAATTCTCGCCAAGTTTTCACACTTTCCTCATGTTTTGACTGTCATCATCCATTACGTCATTTATTTATTTCCATGCGACTCCTTCGCGACGTAGTCGTTTATTAATCTCGCGAAATATTGCTGTCGTGATATTCTGGTCCTACATCTTGCCTCTTCTCATGTATTCTCTGCGAAGAAGAGAGTATCATGAGAATCAATATCTTGAAATGCCGCAACAGCTCATCCTTATCTGTTTTAACCCCGTAAATTTTACATAGAATTTATAACAGATGTCTTTTCTTCCATTCCTTTCTTGACACGTTTCATCCAACTGCTTATTTCTGACCATTCATGTCCCATCTTCGCATTAAATGCACTTATTTTCCCAAAATCTTTCTCTCTATATATAGTTTTCTCCTCTTTCTCCTCTTTCTCTTCTTCTCTTTTATTTTCTCTCTGCAACTTTCCTTCAACATTTTTCTTCCGCAAATTGCGCTTCGTTCTTCGCTTCCTTTTCGATTCTTCACTTCTCCCTTCATTCCCATACCCCGATAATGGCTTCACTTGGTCGTACATACGCACCACTTTTCAATGACGTTTTCCGTAAATTAAAGGAAAAAGGTTTCACTTTATCAACCATTCCAAATCAAGAATCCTCATCTATGCTTTCGCAAAATTGTTTTCTCGATCATCAATGTGATGATCGAGAAAATCATAGTCTCGCTTAGGTCAACTCCTCGCAGGGCTCCCCATTCCTCCGTATAATCCCGAAATACCATTGTTTTATGAGATTCTTGCTCACGAGAAATTCTCGCGGGTTGTTTATCAATTGAATGGCGACCGTATTCGCCCGATGCTTGAATTCGCCTATCGTGGCTAGGTAAAGGATCTTTATATCCCGATAATGTTAGAGATCCTCAATTTGCGAATTTACCAATAATTGCCGAGAAGTATACTTGTGGACAACTTCTTTGCAAATTATTCGATCATAACTATGAGAAACGATAAATCTCACTAGGGTGTTCGATTGAAGAAAAATGATAACGTTGATGCCGACAAACCGCTCATGCAGACATTGATCGGCATTCGGGTAAAAATAATACCCCTCGCCACTCCAAAGATGAAAAGTGGTGGGTTGTACCTCTTTTTCTGAGTGGACCTTATATCGCAGGCTCACATGCACTCCCAGCCAATCTCGCGAATTATTATCCTTGGGAGTTTAAGTGGCATGAGAAGACAAAAGAGGTATATATTTTTTTTTTTTTTTTAAATTTGCTTTGCTATGTCTTCCATTTCTTTCATTTATTAACTTTTAGAAAAATTTTAGATCACCAGAATGAGAAAGAAATACAAAGAGAATCCTGACCAAATATCCTGGCGATACTTCGATCGCTCACGGATGAAGTAAGAAACATTTTCTTTTGTTATTTTAAACAATATTGTTGCCTCTGTTTCTTATCTTTATTCGTGTGTGAAGATTGGTGTTGAAGAAGTTGAAACCGCAAAGATTAATGATGAAGAAGCTAATGTTGCGAAAGTTAAAGGCAAGAATAAGGCCATTTCTCGCAAGGACAAATCTTCTGGTCCATCTTCTAAAAGACGAAAAGTTCAATCTCCCTCCCATTCTAATTCCCAAGTCAACGAGGACTCAGAAAATGAAAATGAGATCGATATCTATTCTCGCTAAGGGGACTCATTCATATACTTCGCTATGTCGCTATTATCCGGTATTTTTTTCCGATCCTATGCAAGGACCGGGAGATGATAATTTATCCGCTACTTGCGAAGCTCTCGCCAAAATCTGCGACGCCCCACTATTGGAGGACACCGAGTCTTTTTAGGAATTTCCCGAACAATGACTCCTAGCCTTTTAAATGCTCTCAATGCTTTGGTATGTTCATATTCCTTTGTTTCTTTGTGATTTCACTTTTGAGTTTTGTTTTAATTATTTCTTTATTTTCTTCTATAGTCATGGAGAGCTTCTTTTGTTGTTGCCTCAGACCTTGAGAAGAGACGCAATAACCTTGAAAAGAAGAACCTTCAACTTAACAAGAAAGTCCGAGAATTAGAAATTGAAGTTGCGTCTTCTCGCGATAAAGATGAGAGAATTCAAAAATTGGAAACCGAGCTTGATTCTCAGAAGACTAAAGTATCTACTCTTCAAAGTGCAAATCAACAACTATATGGTATGGAATTCTTTCTCTTCAAATCGTTTTCATTTTTCCATTTGTTTTTTCTACTCCTGATTTATTATTCTCGCAGACATATATAATCTCTCTGAAGAAGCCATTCTTCTTCATTTGTTTCCCGAGCCTATGGATAATGATATTCTTCTTACTTATCTCAACGAATCCTTAAATAGTTCATCAAATAAAATCGATTCCCTTCCATTAAATGAACTTCAAACCAAACATCGCCTCTTAGAGATTGAACATAGATCCAGTTTGAATTTAGCCAATCAATTTAAGCGAATGTACCTTGATTCCAAGAAGAAAGCCAAAACCTTAAGGAAGAAAATTAGTGATCTCATAGATGAAAAAGATCGCATTACTAACAAAGGTGCACAGGCTTTAGCAAAATTTCAAAAATCTCTCCTTGATGTGCAAGTTGAGCGAGATGAACTCCTTCGTCAGAATACCATACTTAGCGAGCGAGAAGACCAAATTCGTTCACTTTTTGTCATAAATAATGATGATGAGTTTGCTCGGGCTGCGAAGGTTCTAGATAATGCTAGAAATAACTTAGGTGTCGATGTTAGTCATCGCGCCGAGCAAACTACCTTGATCAAGGATATGATCTTTGAAAGAGAAGGTTGTTTATTACACTTCTTTACTTTTTGTTCTTTTTCTTTTTGTACTATTATCATTAACTCACTTTCCCATGTTTTTAACCAAAAGAGATTTCAGACAAGGATTGGAGAGCTTGAAATCGAAAAAGAACGTCTCGCAAAGGATCTCTCTTCGCGAGAATAGATATTCTAAATTGAAACAAAGAATTCCAAACTACAAAGTGGCGAATTTTAATAATGATGATGTTCGTTTTCGCAATCAAGCTATGGAAATAGTTTGTAATGATCACAACATCCCTCTTCATTCATATCCTTTTCTTTGTGAAGAAGTTCCCGAGAACTTGCCTGTCTCAGATGTTTCTGATAGTGAAGCTAATGAAGAAGAAGAATCTGACGACGAGAGTGATGGAACCAAAGAATCAGATGAAGAAGAAGAACCAGCAAAGAAATAACTTCTTTTTCTTCTTTCATTTTTTGTAATATCTGTATACATATATCTTTGACTATTGAATGTGAATTTCAACTTTTGCTTCCTTTGTTCAGATATATCAGTCAAACAACCCTTCTTTGTAATTATAACTTCACACTTGCCTCTGTCCATAAGATATAATCAACTTTGCGAGTTATATAAAATATAATCATTCTCGCGAGATATAAATATATATATCATTCATTTTTTTTTTTTTTTTTTTTTTGCACATTATCATTGCGACAAGATCGCAAGATATCTTCATGGATTAAGAAATCTATTGATCTTGCCTTATCCTTATTTGTGTGGTCTTATTATGCCTTCCTAAGTAAAGGTCTTATTTTGCCACCCCTCATTGCGACAAGATCGCAGGCCGTCTTTACACTTTCATATAATGACCCATTGACCTTGTCTTATCATTTCTTAAGTATTTTTGCCTCTGCAGGACATTATATTTGCGTCAATATGACAGGTTTAAATGTTCTTGCGACCATAAAATCCCGTAACATTGTCGTCTTTGCGACGAAATCGCAGGACGTTCTTACATTTTCATGTAAAAACCCATTGATCTCGTCTTACCCTCGCGTTAGTATTATTGCCTCTCGGCAGATCATTGCACAAATATGACAAGCCTAAATTCTCTTGCGAAAATAGAGCCTCATGACATTTGCGTCTTTTGACACTTATCAGCTCCCTAATGGAGGGTGCCGCTCTTATCTTCTCCCTGGTTGCCCCTTCAAGGAGGCGTACATCGGCCATACAAGACTAGCTCCTCCCATCCGGTCTTAACAAAGAAGCGTTGTTTTCGCAGCCTCTTATCCCTTATACCTATAGGGCTTATGGTTACAAGGTCGCACCCTAAGTGGAGTTTTCTTCGGGCCGAGTGCAAGCATGTGACAAGACTTGTCAAGAGTGGTAAGGAAGTTCCATGCTCCCCGCACTCTTGACTCAACCGTGTACCTCGGCGCCTTGGTCATACATTGACTCCTTGGAAGAGACCCTCGGGCGTCCAACCAGGGTATAACCTTATATATATAGTTGGAAATCCAAGGTATCTCCCCGGATAGGCTTTCATGGGCCCCAAATCTCCATGACCCAGGGTTTTCGGGAGCGGTGTAACCTTCCACCCGAGCCATGTTAAGAGATACCCCTTATATGACGTACTTTAGGTCTTACATTTGCCTCTTGCGAAATATCATTCGCGAACTAGGTGTACGCCATAAAGGTTTGTCCCATTCACTCACTCATTCATTTTATCAATTTATTCAATCATTTGTCTCATGAAGTTATCGCACAATCTTATTTCAATTATTCAATAGATTTGTACACATTCTTCATGGCGAGATTCTCGCACAACTTTTCCGCAACCATCATCTCTACTTCTTATCCTTATCATGCTTTCACCACTAAATTGTTATCTTTTCTCGCAAGTATTCATTTTTTACACCTTTTATTCTTACTTCCTTCTGCCTCCGCATCAGTCCAACATTTCAATGTCTCCTTTGCATCATGATATTCAGTTGCTTTTGTGCATTCACTTCGCAGCATCTCTTCTTCTTTTGTTTCTATGGTATCTACCATTAGTCTTTCTTTTCTTTGTTCATTCTTTACATTTTTCCTCCAACCTTTCTTTTTTGCTGTTCTCTCTTCGCAGCTCTCTACATCCACCTCATAACATTTTTGCCCCTCTATCCAATCTCCTTTTATAATTCCGACACCGCTAGGATGTGAAAATTTTATGCACTGATGGTATGTCGATGCTACACCCAGAATTTCATGGAGCCATGGTCTTCCAATCAATGCATTGTAGGGAGATTCCACATCAACTACACAAAACAAAATATCGTTGATAACCCCCGCAAGGGTATCCTCATGTGCACTTCTCCTTTGGGCTTGTTCGCGGTACCATTGAAACCATATATTTTGTATGTTGAAGGGATCAAATCTTCATCTCTTCCTCCCATAGTTTTGTAAGTATGGTAGAAAAGAATGTTGACTCGAACCGCCAAAAGTATCAATTAATATTCTATTGATTGCCCAACAATTTTCTGCTTCATCATCTTCGCCATCAATAGGTTTTGGATTAATTTCCAGTTTTACCACTAATGGGCTATCATGTGTTTCTCTTCCTTTGGGTACTTCTTCAGCCGCGAAAGAAATAATCTGCAATTGCCACTCTTTTAACTGCGATGTCTTCGCAATATTCATCACTTCTTTATCATCAACATCCCTCGCGAAAACTCTACTAAGTACACTGTCATGAAAATCTTCAATAGTGCGGTATGAGTGTACAATGGAGTTGCAAAACAAATTTTTAGCCTTTGCCCCAACTTCTATAACAAATGTTTCTTTTCCTTTTGCTGGTGGTGGTGGTAAATGTTGAACTTTTCTCTTCTTCTTTTAAAAAGTGATTCAACTTTCCTTGATCAATCATTCTTAGGATAATTCTCTTGATGTTTCTGCAGTCATTCGTTAGGTGCCCATGAAAGCGGTGGTAAGAACAGAACTCATGACTTCTATCTCCAGGTGGTGGTTCACTTCCCATGTTCCATGGTGCGGTATGTTTTCCATCAAAAGTATTGCTTCCCATATTTTTTCCACACCGGCATTCAATGGCGGCATTTTAATTTCCTCCCACACTACTCGTGACTTCGTTGTCCTCTATGATAATTCCCGCCTCCGCCTCCATAAGTCTCTTGCGAATTATGCCTTTGACCTCCATAGGTTTCTTGCGGTTGATCAAGCCTTTGAATTTTATTATTTCCGCACTACGGTTGTAGAAATTTCTTTCTCTTTCAAATTCTTCCCGATCGCGACTTCCCATAGCTACCAATTTTGGCCGTTTATCATCTACCATTGCGAGGTGCTCGCCACTGTTTGTATTAATCTAGGTAACAGACTTGCATTCGCAGCACTTGAATTTGTATTCGCAATTGGGTACGATTCTACTTCATTTTGCCTTTCCTCCAAAGCAATATATTCCTCCTGCAATTCTCTCAATTCGGTCATCGTGATCGTATTCTTGACTCTGAAAACTTGAACATATAATAAGTTGGTTGCGAACATAGCATTTATGAATGATAGTATGAGATATCTTTCATCAACCCGTCCCGCCATTTCGCTACACATTGTCTTCCATCTTCTTGTCGTCGATGTCTCAAGCTCTCGCCAACTCTTTGTTTTAGCCCAAATACATCTTCAATGCCATGTCGCGAAGAGTTGTTACTTATATACGCCCCCAAGAATATAGCCTGTAAATGATTGAATGATGTGATTGTATTCCTTGGTAAACCCTCAAACCATTTCAACGCTTCTCCCGTTAAACTCGACGCGAAGTATTTGCACAATATAGCGTCATGGTTTTCCCACTGTAGCATACATCTCACATAAGCCTTGATGTGTTGTACTGCACAAGTTGACCCATCAAAAATGCTAGTTAACGCTGGTAAGTTGCATTTTGGGGTATTCCTCCCAACTGCACCTCCAATGTAAAGGGATTCTTCGCAGCTTTCTGCGATAGCTTCATCTAACTGTCTTCTTCCTCCTTCTCTTCTACCTGTTCAATATTCCTCTCATCTCTCGCCAATTCTCTCAAAATTTGTTCGTTTGCCTCGGGATTTGAATCTATTGGTCTTTTTAATTCCACCTCTCTTCTTCTCGCACTCATGTCTACTTATACTTTCTCGGTTCATCACTTTCTTCTCTCCTTTCTCTGCGGCTTTCTCCCTCATTTCTTTCGCGAATTTGTACACCATTATATCTATCAATCTCTTCTCGGTTGTCTATCGACTCTCCTTTGCACTCTTTCATATTCTTCATTGATATTTTCCTTATTGCGATTTTGCTCGCGCCTTCTTTCTCGGTTGTCATGATTATTCCGCCGAATTGCCTCTTCAAATTCACGTTCTTCTATTTCTCGCCCTCAATCTTTCCCTTTCGCAAGCTAGACGTGCTTGCTCAACATAGTGTTTTTCAATGTCATTTTCGATCTCCTTTTGTTTCCTTCGTGCCTCTCTTCCATGCAATATTCTTCTTCCTTCTATCCGATTTTCTTCATGATGGATTATTCTCGCTCTTGAGGTTGCCTATCTCCTTGATTTCCATCATTTTGGCCATTTTGTACAGTCTCGTGTCGTGGAACATAACGATCTTCTTCTATTTCTCTTCTCTCGCGACATCCTTCACCAAGATTTGGTTCTCTTTCCAAATTTTCTTCATTAATAGTTTCTACAGGTAATGTTCTCCTCCTATCTTCTCTGACCGAACTTGATCTTGATCACATTACTACTTCTCGATCTTCTATTTTGCAATCTCAGATTTTCCATTCTCAACTCATGATTTTGCCTTGTTAAATTTGCACGTTCCTCTGCTTCTAACCGCCTTTCTTCATACATTGTTTGTCTCAATGTTTCTAATGCTGCGATCTCTTCATTTCCACGAATTGTTTCTCCCATTTCTTCTCGATTTCTATCTCCTCGTCCATTATTTATCTGTTGTTGCTCTTCCTCTCTTTCCTCCATAGAATCTCGATCTCCATGTGTGTACACTTACTCTATCATAATCCATAGTCGTGTTTTGCAGTCGGTTGAATTGGCGATTGAATTTGATTTTCTTCATCATTTCTTATGTTCATCCTTGATGATTCTCCCCTTTCATTTCTCCTTTCACCAGCAAGTCTCCCGCTTCTTCTCACGATTGTTTGTCCTTCTGGTACATTTCTCCTTCTAGCCATTTCTTTCTTTTGGTAAATTCTTAAAAATTATATCAAATTTCTCTTCTCTTACTCCAAATTCTCCCTGTTTCTAGCGCATATGTAGTTGCAGGAAATCCTACACTACACACCTCACTCGAATTCGCTTAATCAATCCATTTGAAGATGAATAATAATGTGTTTTATTAATTGTTTTCTTGAAAGGTTACAAAGAAATGTAGAACAGAGCTAAAGCAATTACAATCACTCTTAATTCTCTCTCCTAATGACTTGCTTAACAATTCAAAAAGACCTCCTTCTCAACAGACTTACTCAACCCTTTATATAGGGTATTACTTAGCGGATGACAGCTAAGCTGTCCTTTATTTTCGGAAACAACTCGCGAATCCTCGCGAGTGTGTAAGTGCTTGTCCTCGCGACACCCCTAATTCTCGCCAAGTTTTCACACTTTCCTCATGTTTTGACTGTCATCATCCATTACGTCATTTATTTATTTCCATGCAACTCCTTCGTGACGTAGTCGTTTATTAATCTCGCGAAATATTGTTGTCGCGATATTCTGGTCCTACAAGAACTGTTGGTGATTTATACACCACTATATCTCCATACCTGCTAACAATCATACATTTAACACAAACCCATTATTCCAATACCATCAAGGACTTCAAATATTCATCAATCTGCGCCATTTATTGTCACAAACCAACATCAACAAAGATCGTTCAGTATCGCATCCGAATTTCAAACTCAAAAAACTCCAAATAGCTCAACATCACCCATGTCTTCAGCATAATCTCTCCGTCTGAATTTCGGGCATAAGACAGACGCAATTCTCC
Source organism: Papaver armeniacum (assembly GCA_023531295.1). NCBI lineage: Eukaryota > Viridiplantae > Streptophyta > Magnoliopsida > Ranunculales > Papaveraceae > Papaver > Papaver armeniacum. Next base: position 217,232 of record JAJJWW010009682.1, read on the forward strand.
TCCAATTCGAACTCAATTCAACCTCGCAATTCCGAGCTACAACTACCACTCATACTCGAGCCACCGATTCACCTAAACACTCAGCAGAATCCGTGACTTCAATTTCAATCTCTTCCCCGTTTTCTAGTCGAGAACATCATCAGATTTACTCCATCTTCCTTCTTAATTTCGAGCTCCCGTTTCTTCAAGAATAACCACCAGGACCCATTATTACAGCAGCCTCGGATCCCCTTTCCTTCTACTATTTCAGTCTTGCAATTTTACCCACAACCGATGCCAGAAAGGCCACCTTCTCTTATACCACCAGCTCTGTCTCCTTTGCATTCTCGGTCACAGATGGAGCTATTAGAATCCTTCCATTCTTCCACCATGATAGCTTTTTCCAGATCTAATTCTGCAATTTCTTGCTCAAACCCCTTTTGAATTCTAACCCTAACTCTCCTTCAGATCAATCCACAGTCAAATCAAGTGTAACCCATCTTCATACCATCTGTGATGTACAGATTTGTAGGTCGAGAATTCAATCCTAACAACAACTTCGATTCAGACAAACCCTAAATCTGCTCATCAAACATCTTCCATCACTGCAACATCTAGTTTCAATACTACCAATTTCCTCTCTGAGTTTCTCAATCTCTCAGTCTCATGATGCAGCCATCCTCTCTCAAATTTTCAGATCGAAGAGGAAATAATGAGAAATTGATTTGTCATTGAACTTTAGGTCTTGTGTAAGAAAATGAAAGTGGATACTGGCCACCCTGGTCCGGGCAGATAAGGGGTTATGGGAGTAGGGTTATACCCAGTGTCCAGTCACCTTGATAACGCTACCCAGCTGGCAGCCCCTTAACATTTGCTGGCTGTCTTTTAATACTTCTCCAAAAGAGAGTTGTCCCTTAACCTTGGGTCAGCTCCATATATCACTTGCCTGTGAGATGACAATTTCGTTCATGAAGGGACGCCCAAGAAGCAATGGAAGAGACGAGTCCGGTGAACCTTCATCCATCTCTAACACACAAAAGTCAGCTGGGAATACAAGTTGATTAACCTGCACAAGAACATCCTCAACAATACCCATTGGGTAGACAATAGAGCGATCGGCTAATTGCAATACAATTTGACCTTTTTTAAGAGGACCAAGATCAAGTGAATTATACATTGACGCCGGCATAACATTAACGGATGCACCTAAATCCAACATAGCTTTGTTAAATGTTGTGTTACCAATTGTGACGGGAATGTCAAAACTACAGGATCCTTGCACTTAAGTGGGAGTTTGTGTTGTAAGATTGCCGAGGCATTCTCCCCCACACTAAGCACTTCATTACCTTTGAGCCTTTGTTTGTTGGTACACAAGTCCTTCAACACCTTTGCATACTTTGGTACTTGCTTGATAGCATCAATGAGTGGTATGTTCACATGGATCTTTTTAAGAACGTCTAAAATCTCCTTTTCTAGTTCCGCCTTCTTAGAACTTGCAAATCTGCGAGGAAAAGGTAAAGGAGGAACATAAGTAGAAACCGGAGTTTTAGAGTTAGGAATAGGTACCTCAGAAGTTTGGGGAGAATCTTCATTATTCTCCTCCAAAACAGGTTCCTTGGGTGTTTCCACCTTGCCCGAATCAGTAATTTCGGGTTTCACAAGTTGTGTACCACTCCTCAACGTAATAGCATTGACACCCTCTTTTGGGTTAATAGGTTGAGAAGGGAGTTTCCCACTATTTTGTGCCTTCAATTGGTTCAACTCAATAGCCATGGAGCCCATTTGTGTTTGCAACTCCTTGATAGCACTCTTAGTTTTTTGTTGACTCTCTTTAAACATGGTAGAAATACCTTGCATCATTGTTTGAAGCTCTGAGTCAATATCGGAACCTTGATTTTGCATTGATTATTGTGCTTGTGGTTGCTGAAATTGTTGTCTCGGCTGGAATTGTTGTTGTTGAGGTTGAAATCCACTTGAAAAGTTGAAGGTAGGTTGTTGAACCGCTCCTTGCTTGTTGGCATAGCTAAAATTGGGGTGATCTCTCCATCCCGGATTGTAAGTGTTTGAGTAGGGATCATACCATCTTTGTTGATTTGGAAAGATCGCATTAGCTTGCTCGTCCTCATAAATTTGAGAGGAACTTGGTATCACCGCTGCTGCAACTTGTTGCATCATTGCCGACATGTTACCCATTTGTTGACGAAGTTCCTCCACCTCGCTCACTTCATTCACCCTTCTAAGAATCACATCCGAACCACGACTCAAGAATTGTTGTGAGTTCGCTGCCATATTTTCAATCAACTCTCTAGCTTGTGCCACCGTCTTGCTAACTAGTGCACCACCACCCGCAGCGTCAATAAGATTCCTATCACTTGATTGGAGTCCTTCATAGAAGTATTGGATGATCATAGCGTCACTGAATTGGTGGTGAGGGCAGCTTGCCACGAATCTCTTGTATCGTTCCCAACATTCATATAAGGATTCCCCCACGTTTTGCTTCATCCCACAAATCTCCTTTCGAATTTGAGTAGCCTTTGATGCAGGAAAATATCTCTCCAAAAAGAGTTTCTTCAACCCATTCCATGTTGTGACACTTCCAGGAGGTAAATAGTACAACCAATCCTTAGCACTATCCATTAAAGAGAAACGGAAAACTTTTAACATTGCACCATCCGCCTCTACATCCGCTGGAAGCATGGCCATGACAATGGTGTGGAAGTCCATAAGATGTTTGTTTGGGTCTTCATTCACCATGCCATGAAATTTTGGTAATTCTCTAAGCAACCCCGGCTTTATCTCAAAAGTAGAGTTCGTTTGAATACACCCCTGTTGTGTATCAAGCCTATGAGAAGCCAAGTCCTTGAGTGAACGATTTGCATCACCCATTGCTTCTTCTTCTTCTTGTGGTTAGTCTACGATTGGAACCTCTTGTTCTCCTTCTATTTGTACTTCTCCTTCCACTTTTAACTCTAGATTTTCTGTTGCGTCTTGACTTGGTTGGAGTATTGTGCCTCTTCGAGTAGCTATCCCGCACCTTGGATAATTCCAATCTTTAGAAGCCAGGGATTAGGTACCTGAAAACAATTCTCCCAAACAAGTGAGAAACAAGACAAGAACCGAAAAGCAAAGATAAAAGCAAAAATTGTAAAAAGAAACTAAAAACTCAATAACAAGCCGTATGCCTCCCCGACAACGGCGCCAAAATTTGATCGGTTGTCAATCCGTCAAAAATAATTTCACTTTCTTACTCACTAAATTTAAATAAAGTACGAGGTAAGGAAGAGTTCGTATCCACAGAGAGGCAATTGTTGTTATGTAATTTTCAGTTTCTAAGGTAACCAAGAGGGGATGTTTGTTGTTTAAGCGAAATACTAAAGTAAAAACAAAATAAAGCAAAGCAAATAGTTGGAATAATCAATAAGGAGAAGATATTGGTCACGGGATAGTATCTTTCACAAACATGTATTTTCATCAATGATTAGAATTGGTATTTTAATCTCGTATTTACTAAAAGTCCTAGGATACCTTGATCGCAAGTATAACCCGTTAATTCCCTGATTTCATCACAACCACATTAAAAGATGCATATGTGAATTCTTCTTAGAAAGCAACCTAAAGTGTAAAAGCACATTTAGATTTAACTCCCTAAAAGCAATAAGTTCTATGGAATAAGACTAATCAATGTAAACGAATGTGTAAAAGCACTAATCGTTTTAACAAAAGTTATGATTCACTTGTGACTAGTAGGATATTTCACTACAAGCACTACCCACAATTATGCTACTTAGAATCAGGGATAAACAACTTTTTCGTATTGAAAACCCTAATATAGCTCTAGAGATGAATGCAAATCGGATTGATTCCGGACTCAACCAAACAAACTATCAAATCATATAACACTATTAATTGTGAATCACAAACAATAAAGTATTGAGACAAAACTAATTCATTGAATCAAATAACATGTTGGAAATCATCTTTTATCCCATAACCAATAATATGTTTAGCTACTCATAGCTACGAAGTTCATCATAATAATAATAATTGAAAAGAAGAAGATGAACAAAAGCAAACTCTAGAAGCGTAAACAAAACCGGCTCTCCAAAGTTCCAAGAAAAATATAAGATATAAGATATCCCAAGTTGTAGAAGACTTTCCCTTTTATAGCTTTTCTCCAACTTCTAAAATTAGGTCTAGTCTTCAAAGTCCATTAGATGAAAATCCACCAAGACCATAAGAGAGAGAAACCCATGTAGAAAATATGTCCAAAAATACGTCGCGGAAATCCGGTATTGTGGACGGAACTTGGCCAGGAAAAGTCGTCGGAAAACGTCTCGGGTGACCGCAAAGTCCACCTTGGCCACCGGTCAATGAGTCAACTCGGGTCAACTCGGTCAGACCGAGTCAAACCGATTCAGGGAGAGTCAGGGTGAATCAGGTCAGCTGAGTCAGGTCAGGCCAAAGCCATCTTGCCAGGCTAACCCATTGTTGCACAGGCCTAAGCTCTTGCATGAGCCATAACCTATGTGATGCACCATCCTTGTGTTTCACAACAAGCATCTTGCCCAGGCCATCTCCACAGCACAAACTTGCAAACTTCACAGTTCACTCCAGTTCAACATCAGATTCTTCACTCTATAACATCGGCCAACCTCGCAACACAAGTGCACCACTTGCTTCTCATCTCTTCTAAACTTAGCACCACCAATGCCATTGCCTACTGAGAGCCATGGTTCATAGCTTCACATGACAAGCACAGAACCCGGTGATTTCCTCCTTGCTTTCTCACTTTGCCAGGGACTTGTTTAGATGACCGAGAGAATGGTGCAAAGGATCTGCAGTCGCAACTCGCATCATTTCCTCTTCTTACACGATCCAAATAATCGGTAAAATCCATAGAAGCAACCATTGTAACATTTGCGAACTAGGTAGTATTAAGCTGGTGGTGTTGATATGCACTAATGAGTACTCTCCCTCAGCTTCTCAATTCTTCTCAGTTCATCTCAGTTCATCTCAAGCTTCTATTTCTCCAAACACGTCCACTCCGATCATGGCAAAGAACAATTGGTAAATGTGACATACAAGATTATACTCCAATAGCTACTGGATCTGAACTAGCCATCATCTCCTGCTCTTCTTGGTTCAGACAGTCTCACAAGCACTTAGTGATTCAGACACAGAACTGTTGGTGATTTATACACCACTATATCTCCATCCCTGCTAACAATCATACATTTAACACAAACCCATTATTCCAATACCATCAAGGACTTCAAATATTCATCAATCTGCGCCATTTATTGTCACAAACCAACAAAGAACAAAGATAAGTTTAGACTCGCATCCCGAATTTCAGCTCAAAAACTCCAAATAGCTCAACAAAGACCCATGTCTTGACATAATCTCTCCGTCCGAATTTCGGGCATAAGATGACGCAATTCTCCTCCAATTCGAACTCAATTCAACCTGCAATTCGAGCTACAACTACCACTCATACTCGAGCCACTGATTCACCTAAACACTCAAGAGAATCCGTGACTTCAACAGCTTCAATCTCTTCCCTGTTTTCTAGTCGAGAACATCATCAGATTTACTCCATCTTCCTTCTTAATTTCGAGCTCCCGTTTCTTCAAGAATAACTACCAGACCCATTACTACCAAGAGCCTCGGATCCCCTTTCCTTCCACTATTTCAGTCTTGCAATTTTACCCACAACCGATGCCAGAAAGGCCACCTTCTCTTATACCACCAGCTCTGTCTCCTTTGCATTCTCGGTCACAGATGGAGCTATTAGAATCCTTCCATTCTTCCACCATGATAGCTTTTTCCAGATCTAATTCTGCAATTTCTTGCTCAAACCCCTTTTGAATTCAAACCCTAACTCTCCTTCAGATCAATCCACACTCAAATCAAGTGTAACCCATCTTCATACCATCTCGTGATGTACGTGATTTGTAGGTCGAGAATTCAATCCCAACAACAAAGAACCGATTCGGACAAACCCTAAATCTGCTCATCAAACATCTTCCATCACTGCAACATCTAGTTTCAATACTACCAATTTCCTCTCTGAGTTTCTCAATCTCTCAGTCTCATGATGCAGCCATCCTCTCTCAATTTTTCAGATCGAAGAGGAAATAATGAGAAATTGATTTCTCACTGAACTTTAGGTCTTGTGTAAGAAAATGAATGTGGATACAGCCACCCCTGGTCTGGCGGATAAGGGGTTATGGGAGTAGGGTTATACCCAGTGTCCAGTCACCTTGATAAGGGCTACCCAGTGGTGACCCCTTAATATTTCTTTGGTTGTCTTTTAATACTTCTCCAAAAGAGAGTTGTCCCTTAACCTTGGGTCGACTCCATATATCACTTGCCTGTGAGATGACAATTTCGCCCTTTTTGCTCAAATTGGATAATTTCTTCTTCCTTTCCTCCGTGCGACTCCAGAGTACCTAATAACTCAAAAACACGCGTAAAGTACATAATTCACCAGAAAAATAGCAAAGAAAGCGTAACTACTAGATAGAAAATTAGGTGTTTTACAACACCTATCAATATGGAGACAACTTGAAAAAGTTTCCTCCATATATCGAGACAACTTGAACAAGTTTCCTCCATATATGGGGACATATTTGGCCAGTTACCTCCATATAAGTCTATATACGAAGACAACTATGGAGTTGAGAGTGCTGGATAGTACAATTACATATGAGATGATGGATGAAGTTGTTTATGCTGTGTTGATGTTGACTAGAATTGATGATGCAATGGAGATTAGAAGGAATAATATTAGAAGACAGTGAAGAAGATGGTTGTGCAGCTGATGCTTATGCTTTGAAGTCAAAAGAATAGATGAATGCTTAGGAAGTTGAGATGGAACTGAATATGTATTCGGGCAGTGAAGAGGAAAACAATGAGTTTTTCTGCTTGTGTGTTTCCGATGGTGTTTGAGTAAGGGCATGGAAGTGACTGTAGCTGTCGGCTCATGTTGCAAGTGTGCGTAGATAGTTGTGTTCATGAAGCTGTTGCAAGTAGAGTTGTGGTCATGAAGCCATTGCAGTAACAGAGATGGAGGATGTGATACTGTCTAGTGGTGATTCGAATTGTTGGTTGTGCCTGAAAAGAGATATGAAGTGGCGGGTCTTTGGTATGTGTTTTAATATGTTACTTTGTATTAACGAATCTGTGGTGTAATGGTAGCACAACTGACTATATGTCAGAAGATGTGTGTTCGACTCACACTAGGTTCACTCATTTGTGTACAATTTTTATTTTTTGGAGGAAACTTGTGATAGTTGCCTCCATATATGAAGACAACTTGTGCTAGTTGCCTCCATATTTAGAGACAACTTGGGCTAGTTGTTTTCACTTTTGAAGACAACTTTGTGCTAGTTTCCTTCACTTTTGAAGACAACTTGAGCTAGTTGCCTCAGATTCGGAGACAACTTGAGTTAGTTGGCTCCATTTTGTTTTGCAACTTATTCATGTACACTATTTATTGGAGACAAATTAAGCTAGTTGCCTCCACTTTTGGAGACAACTTGAACTAGTTGCCTCCGATATGGACATTATTTATTGGAGACAACTTGAGCTAGTTGCCTCCACTTTTGGAGACAACTTGAGCTAGTTGTCTCCGATATGGACACAACTTCAGCAAGTTGACTCCACATGGTAGTGGTGGTCGTCGGTAGCGGTGGTTGGCGACGATGATGGTGGTTTACGGAGGTGGTGGGTGGCGGCGGTGTTGGTGGACAATGGTGGTGGTTGGCGGTGGTAGACAGTGATGGTTCGCGGTGTTGGTGGACAGTGGTGGTGGTTGGCGGTGGTGGACGGTGGTGGTGGTTGGTGGTGGTGGTCGTCGGTGGTGGTGGTTGGGGGTTGGCGGTGATGGTGATGGTGGTGGTGGGTGGTGGTGGGCGGCCGCGGACAGTGGTGGTGGTGGTTGGCGGTGGACAATAGAGGTAGTTTTTTTTTTTTAGTGGTTTTGTATATACACTATATAAAAGAGGGTATTTTAGTAATGTATTAAGCTTAGGGGTATAATTTAAGTTGGAAAGGGTATTTTTCAAGGGGTCTCATACTAAGGGTATATAGATAATGTTCCCTTAAAAGTATTGATTGCAAAATCTTAACGATTACTTCGGTAATTGAACATAATATAGATCTAAGAACCTGACGAAGGAGTTTATGTTAAGATAAACATAAGAGCCTTTGTCCAACTCACATCACTTGGTTGAAGAGAGTTGATACCAAACATATTTGTTGTTCCTTTACTGTTTGGAATACGAACCAAAGGAATTGTTCCAAGTACGTGACTTATTCATAGGTCGGAGGCGTGGGAATACATACGGAACTAGGTGAACTATAGGTTTAGTTGCTTTGTCTCAACTATACTAAGTTAGGTTTAATTTTGTATAGCGGCTTAATCCTGAGAGTATTCAATTATGGACAAGTCTCGGGGTTTTTCTGCATTTGCAGTTTCCTCGTTAACAAAACCTTGCTGTGTCATTTACTTTATATTTCCGCATTATAATATTTTATTATAATTAAAGTAAATTAAACAAACGTTAATTCCTATTTACTTGATAAGCAATTGACGAGGTGTCAACTCGCAAATAATATTTCTCTACTTTTCTTTACACTAGCAAGTAGTACAATGAAAGCAGGATTGTCCCAAGGGAGGTATGAAGCAAAAGTTGTTATGCAAATATTCTTAGCAAAGAAGATTTTTGTTGTAGAAATTCTGAAAAATCACAAAGTTGTATTCAAATATGAGATGAGATTGATTAAGGATTCATTCTCGACCACAAAACATAAACCAAATTGATATATAACACGTTCTTCGCATTATCTTGTTACTAACAACCCTAGGATAATTAGTATGCTCAACTATCCCGTTATTATCTCCTAAGCTCACCGGATATGGAAGCGCTCGACTACCGGATTCTACTTGCCAAGTTTCCTAGAAGTACGCTCTCTAGGTGTGACTTAAACAAATGCTCTAAGTTTCGTTAGATAAGGTTGCTCCTAGTGATGAACTCAAAAGCATGAATCACCTACTAGTGTCAATTTCTACATATGGGTACTTAACAAAGTCCCCATCATCAATGCCCACATATTGCTACTTGTGTTTAATTCTCTAGACAATTACGGGTCGAAGAAAATCTAAACTAGCAATAAGATCGTGACATAACTATTTAATTTCGAACTTAAACAATTAAGGAATAATCCATAAGCATTATTAGCATGGTAGAAATCAAACAATAACTAAAATTGCGAGAAAACGAGCTATTGCATATCAATCATGAGTTCATATTTCGGGCTTTGAAATCACCCTTAATCAAAGATAGTTTAGTTACTCATAGTTTTGGAGTTCATCATAATACTAATAACTGAAATAAAGAAAATCAAAGATAAAAACGAAAGCAAACCCTAGCTGCGGCTATCTTCCAAAAAACTCCAAGTAGAATACGTGATAAACAAAGTTGTAAAAATCCTCCCTTTTATGTCTCTTCTTAGGTCAAGTCTTCAAAGTTCCAATAGATAAGAGTCCACCAAGCCCATGTGTGAGAAAAAACCATGTGAAAATCTCCTCAAAAGCACGCCGAAAATCGGTGAAGTGCCGAAAGTTGGTGGAAACTCTCGAGAAAGTATCTCATGTGACCGGAAAAGTCCACCCGGTCACCGGTCAAACTAACCAACTCGTGTCAACTGATATAACTCAGTCAAACCCGATTCAATGGATTCAACTCAGTGATGTCATATGAGTCAGTACCAAGTCAGATACAAAGTCAGATAGTCAGGTGAACTGACTAGGCTAACTGGTCTGAGTAAGGTCAAGCCTGAGCCATTTTGCACCAACTTGAACTTGTGTTGTGCAATCATTGCGCAACACCACTGTATATCCAACCATAATGGCTGATATTCTCTTGCAGCTTCAGTTCTTTCTATTCTTTTCATTATGCACTCTAATTCACTTGAGCCATCACGTTCTGTAGATTCTTAACCAAATCTCTTGTTGCATTCCTTCCAACTTCAACCACTGCATCACACCCCTATTTCCATGCCTGTCCATTTTGGCTGCACTTTCATTACTTCTCCAATTCAATCAAGCTACCATTCATAGATCAACCCTATTCTCCCAGTTTCATCTCACCACCTGCACTACCATCTTATACCAGCTTGCACCTGTAATTCATATCAACTTCATTTCCTTCCGGCAATGCGTCACCAGAATCACAATCTTCTGTGTCCTTCAGCTCAAAATATCAACATCATCACCAGTGCTTCAAACCCATTCCAGCACCTACTTCTCAGACCACCAATCATCCCAACAGTACCCTTCTCTATCTGAGAACAGCACAAACCTCCAGTTCTTCATCTTACTTGTCTGAATCATCTCAGTCATCAAACACCACAACCGCTGCTTAACTCAATCACTACAATTTCTTGTTCAAGCTTGTACTGCACAATACCAGTCTCAGCTGCAACTTAAACATCTCCAGCTCTGCGCAATCAGCTACAATCTTCACTGCGATTCTGTCCATGCCTTCACTGCAACAACATCCATCTTAGTAACTCCATTAGCAAACATTTTAGCTCAACTGCTCCTTCTTGTTCATCTGCAACAGAAAACACTACCACCAATAACTCCATTCATTTTCAACCACTCTGCAGCTTCGAAATCACTTTTCAAATTTCCATCTTCGATTCACAAGCTCAGGCCTCAAACCCATTCCTGTTTGCCAAATCCAGAGCCAACTACTACCTTGTTCTTCATCTCTTTCTTCCTCTGACCTAACTCACCACCAGGGCTCAACTCCACCTGAAATTACCATCTCCTGGACCTAATATTCATCTAAACATTTCTGTTCAACCATTTCCAGTACCACAAACACCCTCATCTTCTTGAGAACCAGTTCTCAGCTCAAGCCTCACACGCCAAGACCCTGTGTCCTAACATACATCTACTTGTTCAAGCACCATCTCTGTATCGCCAGCTTCAGTAAATCTCACCAGAACCAGCTCAAATCTCAACTCCACTATAGGTCTATCTCGAGAAACAAACCACCATATGAACATAAGAACAAACCCTAATTCAAGAACCCTAACTTTATTTGAATCTTCTCGTTCTGAGTTCTTCTTGAACAACATCTTCAATTCCTTTACTTCATAGCCTCTTTATATCACAACATCAACAACCAGTGACCCTCTTCTGCTGTAATTTTGATTCTTGAGCAAACCTAACTTCTCAATTTCACAAACCCTCAAATATTTCTACCGACAACAATAACCCTAGTTTCTAGATTAGAAGCAAACCCATCTCAACCAGCATCATCCATTACTGCTCAATTGCGGTTAAGAACCAGCTTCATCATCGCTTTCTTCTCCTTTCTCTGAGTAATAATGGTGTCGTCTCTCGTCTCTAGATTTCAGGTGTAATGAAAGAGAGACAAACCAATGATTAGGAAATGGATGGGATTTTTAGGTTTCTCTAGGAATGGGGGTGGATATAACCACTCAGGTGGAGTAGATAAAGGGTATCCAGGATGACTTAAGAAACCCCACGAACTGATACGATCCACCAGAAAATGACAGCTTCTTTTCCTCCATTGTGCTTCCAATTACAGCAGTCGTTTCTCTCTTATTTCTCAGATCCACTTCTTCTCTTCAATTTCTTTTTATCGCTAAAGCTGTCGTGCTTTTCAGACAGATAAATTTGCATCACTAAAGCTGACATACTTTTCAGACAGAGATGAAGAAATAAAAGGAAATAATGAGAAATGATCCGCCTGCAACAGCATTTGCGCCTTTTTGCCTTTTAAGCGACATTTCTTCTTCTTTTGTTCCAAATGACTCCAAAGTACCTAAACACTCAAAAGCAAACATAAGATACATAATTTACATGAAAACTAAGCAAAGAAAGCATAAACAATAGATAAATATTAAGGTGTTTTAAACACCTATCAAATTCCTCCACACTTAGACTTTTCTAGTCCTCGAGCAAATCAAACAAAATAATTCTAAAACATACATACAACTCCGTCTCGTCGAGATGACGGTTACTTTTAGCATAAATAACAAGCCTTTGAACCCCTAGGTGTCCTTAGTGGACGAGTTTTAGTCTCGTGAAGGTTTACAAGAGGTGTACCTACAAAACCTTTTACTCTAAATTCCAACTACCTGTAAAAAGTCTATGAATGAATCCAAAATGACTACAGGAGGAGGTACCTTGATGCGATTCCAAATTAATATATAAGTAAATAAAGCTCTACTCAGAAAGTCGAACAAACCACAATACCCTGTTAGTGACCCACCAAATCACTTATAGAAACAAGAAAATATTGCAAAAATAAAAACAGAAAGTGATATGGTGACATTCCGAGATATGGTAACAACTATCATGTTATTTGTAATTCCTCATCTATGTACGTCCTTTTAGTTAATGTGTTCCTCAACTCCTGTAATCAAGATGGTTCCATCCACTTATATTGGTAGTGTCATCCTAAAGGCATAAGTTTCTAGATTTCGGAGTTTATAAAGCAATTTTTTTTCTTTTTTCTATTTTTCTATTTTTTTTAACTAAAGGCATCAAACTCTAAAAACATATAAATGCTCCCCCACTTAAACTTTACATTGTCCTCAATGTAAAATTCCTCAATGTAAAATCCCCACACTTAGTCAATGTAAAAATTTAGTCATTCAAAGTAAAGTTCAAAGGTGGGAAATTCCGCAAATGATATGCAAATCAAGAAAATAAAGATAAAATGCTTAAAAATAAAAAGATAAAAGATAAAGATACAAAACCGGTGGGTTGCCTCCCACTTAGCGCTTGGTTTAGAGTCGTCAGCCCGACTTTCATCTCGCTTGCATTCTTAGCCAGCGTCAGTTTCCTCCACAGCAAAACATGAGTGCACATCACTTGGGTATCTCATCACCTCAAAGATGTTGAAGCGAACGACCTCTCCATCAAATTCCATTGTCAAGGTACCTTCAAATACATCTATCTTTGTTCTAGCGGTTCTCATAAATGGTCTACCCAAAGACAAAGGTGTAGACGAGGATGAGTTTTCATCACTCATATCAAGAACATAGAAGTCCACGGGAAATATAATCTCATTAACCTGCACCAAAACATTTTCAACAACCCCTTTCGGGTAGACATTAGATCTATTAGCAAGTTTAATAACTACGCCGGTACTTTTGAGAGGACCAAGATTTAAAGATTCATAAATTGAAGCAGGCATGACACTAATAGATGCTCCTAAATCTAGCAAAGCTTTTGTAAACCTTGTTTTACCAATTGTGCAAGGTATAGTAAAACTGCCGGGGTCTTTCAATTTAGGTGGGAGTTTCTTTTGAAGATATGCCGAAGCACTCTCCCCCACACTCATTACCTCATTACCGGTCAATTTGTGCTTGTTAGTGCACAATTCCTTCAAGAACTTTGCATAACGAGGAACCTGCCTTATCGAATGTTCACTTCGATCTTCTTCAAGATTTCCCAAATCTCTTTGTCCAACGTCTCCTTATTTAATTTTTCAAACCTTCTACAAAAAGGTGGAGGAGTAACATAAGTAGAAAAAGGAGGTTTAAAGTTAGAATTACCGAATCAGTCTTTTTAGGGACTATTTCGTCTTTTTCTTTCTCTAAATCAGGTTCATGGGCCTCCGGTGATGTTGTCGTCTTCTCTACTTGCTTTCCACTTCGTAATTAAATAGCATTGACAGTCTCCCTATGATTCAATGTTTGCAAAGGAAGTTTTGCAGCTGCTTGTGCTTCCAATTTGCTCACGGTAGTAGCTAGTTGACGATTTGTGTTTGCATGTCCTTCATAGACATCTCCGTCTTTTGCTTATCATGCGTCATTGTGTTGAGAATGAGATTCAACTTGTCATCTATACTCATGCCTTGAGCTTCTTGTTGAGGCCTTTGCAATAATTGGTACCCACCTTGTTGATTAAAAGGAGGATTGGAAACTGTTGCTTGCTTGGTGGCGTAGCTGAAATTGGGATGATCTCGCCAACCCGGATTGTATGTGCTAGAGTATGGATCATATCTTAGCCTTTGCTGATTTTGGTACATGGCACTTGATTCCTCAACATCTTCGTTGTATGATGATGGTATGACGGAAGCTGCTATTTGTTGCATCATCCTCTCCATGTTACCCATTCTATGTTCCATATGTGAAGAACCACCAACTTCATTCACTTTCCTTACCACTGATTCACCTCGAGTGTAGAATTGTTGAGTGTTTGCAGCCATATTTTCTAACAAGCTTGTAGCTTTAGCAATGGTTTTGTTGGTGAGTGCACCGCCACTTGTGGCATCGATCAAATTTCTATCATTAGAAAGCAACCCCTCATAGAAATATTGAATCACAAGTTGATCGCTGATTTGGTGGTGTGGACAGCTAGCTAAAAGCTTCTTGTAGCGCTCCCAATACTCATAGAGAGTCTCTCTCGATACTTGTCTAATACCACAAATCTCCTTGCGAATCACAGATGCTTTTGATGCTGGAAAATACTTCTCAAGGAACAACTTCTTTATTCCATTCCATGTGGTTATACTTCCAGAGGGTAATCAAAAGAATAACTCTCCTGCAACATTTATAAGGGAAAAAGGAAAAGCTGTCATCATAGCCATATCGGCATCTGTAGTTGCTTGCTTCAAACTAGTCACAACATGATGGAATTGTTGTAAGTGATGATTAGGATCCTCTCCCGCTAAACCTCTGAATTTGGGCAGCAAGTAAATCAATTGCGGCTTCAAAACAATGGTTCCATTCAGCTGAATACATAAAGGCTGCTAGTCAATGTTTGGAGAAGTGAGCTCCTTGAGTGTTCTTGAAGCAGGTGTTCGACCTCCCATTATGTTGTCTTCCTCTTTGTCCGAGTCCGAGAATTCACTTGGTGAAGAATTAGGAGGAAGTGGAGTATTCACTACAAGAATCAAGTCTTTTAGTAAAGTACCCGAACGAAGACGTATACCAATTGGTCTTGGTCTGCCCTCTCCACGCATTCACCAAAGAAATGGTACCTGAAAAACAGATTCTAATAGATTGGATGAGTAAACTGAAATTGTAACCAAAAGCAAGAATATAAACTAAGAATAAAAATAACAACTAAACTTGTCACTGCCTCCCCGGCAGCGGCGCCAATTTTGATGAGGTGTCAACACGCAAATAATATTTCTCTACTTTTCTTTACACTAGCAAGTAGTACAATGAAATCAGGATCGTCCCAAGGGAGGTATGAAACAAAAGTTGTTATGCAAATATTCTTAGCAAAGAAGATTTTTGTTGTAGAAATTCTGAAAAATCACAAAGTTGTATTCAAATATGAGATGAGATTGATTAAGGATTCATTCTCGGCCACAAAACATAAACCAAATTGATATATAACAAGTTCTTCGCATTATCTTGTTACTAACTATAGATGGTGGATTTTCGACAAGGGCTAAAATCGTAAACCCATAATTATATATACTCCTGATCCAGCAATCAAATGAGTATCGAGACTCATGTCTTTTATCGAAAGCGTGAAAGCTCTTGCCACGAGAACCTCTGACTGAGAATACTGTCTCTCAGAGTATGTGTAGATGTGTAGTCTCTCAGCTGAGGCAACGTCATATCTCATGAATACTGAGCAATTTCAGTGATCACTTTTATATAGAATTGCAAGATTAGACGGCTCCTAGACAACTTGCCTTCTAGTATAGAGCAATAACGTCTTCAGGATGTAATAATGTTTTCCCTGACTATATAAAAGAAATATGACGCTTCAACAAGCTCATATTACTCGACTCCCGAATAATTAATGCTCTTAGATGATCGTACTAGTATAGAGCCATCAATTAATTATTCCTAAATCATCAAATTCATCAACTGAATCCCTGGAAAATATTTTATGTTTTCCATAATATTTCGTTACTTCAATTTATGGTTCTTCCCAGCAGAATTCCATGGGTTAGTAATAAATATTCAACACACGGGCATCTGAGCACTATCGAATAAGCCCCGACCAAAACGGTGCAAGTGTACTCAACAACAATGCACTAACGAGCCCCTGAATGCACAAACGAGCATTCCAAAACATGAAAGAATGATGAACCTATGCAAAATAAGAAGAAAATAATAAATAATTGTAGATGGTGGATTTACGACAAAGGCTAAAATCGTAAACCCATAATTATAAGTAATCCTGATCCAGCAATCAGACGAATATTGATGCTCATGTCTCTTATCGAAAGCATGAAAGCTCATGCCACAAGAATCTCTGACTGAGAATACTGTCTCTCTGAGTATATATGGATATGTATTCTCTCAGCTGAGGCAACGGCATATCTCATAAATACTGAGCAATTTCGGTAATTAATTCTATATAGAATCGAAAGATTAGACGGCTCTAGACAAACTTGCACGCTAGTATAGAGCAATAGCGTCTTGAGGATGTAACAATGTTCCCCGGCTATATGAAAGAAATATGACGCTTCAAACAAGCTCATATCACTCAATTTCTGAATAATTAATGCTCCTAGATATCATGCTAGTATAGAGCCATTAATTAATTATTCTCGAAATCAATAGATTCATTAACTGAATCCCTGGAAAATATTCAATATTTTCATAATATTTCGTTACTTCAATTTATGGTTCTTCCCAGCAGAATTCCATGGGTTAGTAATAAATATTCAATACACGGGCATCTGAGCTACCTTTGAGTAAGCCCCGATCACGGTGCAAGTGTATTTAACAATAATGCACTAACGAGCACCTGAACACACTAATGAGTATTTCATAATACGACGAGTCGATGAACCTATGCAAAATAGGAAGAAAATAATAAACAATAAAATATTAATCAATGTGCTAGGGGACTGGGCTCACCGGCTGGCCAGTCCTTCCGTGACCAGTCCTACGCCCAAATTCTATATTTTATCATATTTTTATTATTTTCCTTGATCTCATGAAAATCCTTTCATTTGAACAAATATCCTTTGTTTTAAGGAAACTCCTTAGTTTCATGGTGTTTCCTTCGTATCAAGGAAATAATATAAAATTGGGAAAGGTGTCACGGGACCGTGTTCTAGCTTTGTGGCTATGCCCTAGTCATGGCCGGTCCCACACCTCATGAATCCTCAATATTTTATTTCCCTAATTTCATGAAAACTCCTTAATCTCATGATATTTCCTTGATCCCATGAAAAATAATATAAAATTAGGGAAACCAAGTGGGACCAGGGCCATAGCCCACGGCCATGCCCTAGCCGCCCCACACGTCTTATTTTATTATTATTATATTTTTCATGTTTCCTTAATCCCATGAAATTCCTTGATTTCATGATGTTTCCTTCAAATTATGAAAATTCCTTCAAATCATGAAATAATACATAAAATTAGGGAAAACTCACGGGACCGGGCCCTAGCCGGTCCCACACGTCCCTTATTTTATTATTATTATTTTTTATGTTTTCCTCATCTCATGGAAATTCCTTGATTTCAACAAAACTCCTTGGTTTTAACAAACTCCTTGGTTTTATGATATTCCCTAAAATCATGAAAACATAATAAAATTAGGAAAAATACCACGGGACCGGACCCTTGGCCATAGCCGGTCCTACACTTTATGATTCCTTCATTATTTTATTATTTTTCCTTCATCTCATGAAGTTTTCACGGTCTCAGCAAAAATCCCTGATTTATCCATATTTTCTCAAAATGTTGCTCAAACGCACACCAGAAAATATTAAAATTCTCATAACTGAGATATGAACATGTAGGATCAGAATATCGCAACACCAACACCTCTGCGAAATTCATAAACGTTACATAGCGAAGGCGTCGCATACGAATAAAATAAGTGACGCAATGGATGACGACAGCCAGAACACGAGAAAAGTGTGAAGACCTAGCGAGATTATACATTTATACACTTGCGACACTTCGCAAGTCATTCCCGAAAATAAAGGACAACTTAGCTGTCATCCCTTATGTAACACCCTATATAAAGAGCCGAACAGGCCTATTGAGAGGGAGATCTTTTTTAGAGTGTTGAGCAAGTCATTAAGAGAGAGAAAGTTTATAGAGATTGTATTTTCTTTAGCTCTTTTCCATTTTTTATCTTGTAAACATTCAAGAAATTAATCAAGAAAAATTATAATTGTTCATCTTCAATGGATTGATTGTGTGGATTCTTGTGAGGGGTGTAGTGTAGGATTTCCTGCAACTACATATTGGCGCTAGAGACATGGAGAGAGTAAGGATTGACATCGTGATTTGAAAGAATTTGGAGTAATAGGGAAGGAATTTCATATAATTTTCAACAATTTATTGAAATTGAGAAATGGCTAGAAGAAGACATGCATCCGAACAACCAACAACTATTAGAAGGAGCAGGAGATTTGCTGGAGAAGGGAGAAATGAAATGGGGAATCCTCAAGAATGAACACAACAAATAATGAAGAAAATCAAATTCAATCACCAATTCAACTAGTACCGAATAGAACTGTGGATTATGATAGAGTTAGCGTGCGTACTTGGAGATCAGACTCTGTGGACGAAAGGGGAGAAGAACATCAATTGATAAACAATGGAAAAGAGGTGAGAGACCGAGAAGGAAATAATTCATGGAAATGAAGAGGTCGCAGCATTAGAGACATTGAGACAAACAATACATGAAGAAAGGCGATTAGAAGCAGAGGAACGTGCAAATTTGACAAGGCAAAATCATGAGTTAAGGATAAAAAATATGAGATTACAAAACAGAAGGTCTAGAAGCACTACAAGGTCAAGCTCAAGATCAGTTAGAGAGGAAAGAAGGAGAACTTTACCTATAGAAAATGCTAATGAAGAAAATCGAGAGGAAGTGCAAAATCCAGGCGAAGAATGTTGCGAAAGAAGAGAAATAATGGAAGATCGTTATATCCCACGTCCCGAGACTCTTCAAAATGGGCAAAATGATGGAAATCAAGGAAATAGGCAGCGTCAAGGGCGGAATAATTTAGGTGATGAGGAAAATTGAGAAGAAGGAAGAAGAATATTGCATGGGAGAGAAGCACAGAGGAAGCAAAAAGAAATTGAAGATGAAATTGAAAGACACTATGTTGACCAAGCACGTCTAGAGAAAGAAGGAGAGAACAAAATCGCAACAATGGTAATATCAATGAAGAGTATGAAAGAGTACAAAGGAGAATCGAAAGGCAGCAAAGAAGAGAAAATGATAGATATAACGGTGTGCGAATTAATGAGAGGAATGAAAGAGAAGATCGCAAAGAAAGACGAGAAGAGAATGATGGACAAGAAAGTCAAAACAGACATGAACGCAGAAGAAGAGAGGCGGAGTTAAAAAGACCAATGGAGCCAAATTCTAGTGTAAATGAACAAATTCTGAGAGAATTGGCGGAAATGAGAGGAATGTTAAATAATAAAAGGGGAGGAGGTAAGAGACAATTGGATGAAGCCATAGAAGAAGCTGCGAAGTACAATTAGGAGGAATACCTCCAAAGTGCAACTTACCTACGTTAACCAGCATTTTCGATGGAACAACTTGTGCAATACAACATATCAAAGCTTATGTGAGATGTATGTTACAATGGGAGAACCATGATGCTATACTGTGCAAATATTTTGCATCAAGTTTGACAGGAGAAGCTTTGAAATGGTTTGAATGATTACCGAGGAATACAATAACATCTTTCAATCATTTGCAGGCTATATTTTTAGGGGCATACATTAGTAATAACTCCTCGCGACCTGGATTGAAGATGTATTTGGGTTAAAAAAAAGGTTGGTGAAAGCTTGAAGCATCTAACTGTGAGATGGAAGACAATGTGCAGTGATATGGCTGGTCGTGTGGATGAGAGATATCTCATTTTATCATTCATTAACGCTATGTTCGCAACCAATCTGCTATATATTCAAATTTTTAGAATCAAGAATACAATCACAATGACCGAGTTGCGAGAACTTCAAGAGGAGTACATTGCTCTAGAGGAAAAACAAAATGAGATGGAATCATACCCCGTTGCGAACACAAGTTCAAAAGTTGCAAATGCAAGCTTGTTACCTAAACTAATAAACACAGTGGCGAGCACCTCGCAGAGTCAACAAGAAATGATAAAGGATGATGGTTAGCGAAAGTTGGTAGCCATGGGGAGTCGTGATCAGGAGGAATTTGAGAGAGAGAGAAACTTCTATAACTGTGGAGGAAATAACAAAATTTAAAGACTTGATCAGCCGCAAGAAACTTATGGAAGTCAGAGGCAGAGTTATCATAAAGGACAGCGAAGTCACAGGGTAGTCAAGGAAGAAATCAAGATGCCACCACTGAATGCTGGTGTGGAGAAAATATGGGAAGCTATAATCTTAATGGAAAATATACCTGCGCCATGGAACATGGGAAGAGAGCCACCTCCGAGTGACATAAGTCATGAATTTTGTTCTTATCACCATTTTCATGGACACTCCACAAACGATTGTAGAAATGTAAAAAGAATCATCCTCATAATGATAGACCAAGGGAAACTAAATCAATTTCTAAAAAATCAACCTCAATCCCAACCATTACCACCACCGCCAGAAATTCACAGAGCAAACACAACAAAAGGAGGAGAAACGTTTGTGATAGAAGTTGGAGCGAAAGCCAAGAATTTGTCTTGCAACTCTATTGTACATTCGCACAGACAAGAGAAGATTTTCATGATAGTGTTATCGGTAGGGTTTTCGCAAGAGATGCGATAATAGAGAAATAATGAACATCGCGAAGACATCGCCACTAAAGCAATGGCAAAAGCATATTATTTCTTTTTTACCGCCAGAAGAAGTACCTGAGGGTGGAGAGATGCATGACAACCCATTAGTGGTAAGATTGGAGATTAACCCAAAACCTGTTGATGATGAAGATGATGAGGCAGAAAATTCATGGGAGGAAAGGACGAAGATCTAATACCTTCAACTTATAAGATCTATGGTTTCAACGGTACTGCCAACAAGCCTAAAGGAGAAGCTCATATGCGAATACCACTGAAAGGATTATCAACTGAAATTTTGTTATGCATAGTTGATGTGGATCTCCCTATAACGCATTGATTGGACGACCTTGGTTACATGAGATTCTGGGTGTAGCATCGACTTATCACCAGTGCATCAAATTTCCTCACCCCACTGGTGTCGGAGTCATAAAAGGAGATTGGGTTGAGGGACATAAGTGATATGAAGTTGATGTGGAGTCTTGCGAGAAAAGAGCTGCTCAGAAGAAGAACTGGAAGCAAAACATCAAAAATGAACAAAGAAGGTAAAGACTAATGGTGGACGCAATAGAGGTGAGAGAAGAAAGTACGTTGCGAAACCAATGCCTGAAGTAAGTTGGAAGTTGCGATGATTTCGCAAAAGGGAAGGCAATATTATGAAATTTGAATAATGAAGAAGCAGAGAGCAACATAAGTAAGAGGAGAAAGGAGTGAATGATTGATTATAGACTTGCGAAGGTTCAAAAAAAAAAAAAAAAAAATGAATGATAAAGACAGGCTGAAGATGCAAAGATTATGATAATCGAAAAAAGAATACGCGAAACTTTCGCAGAAATTTGAGTGATAAAGACTATAATTCTCGCAGAAATGATGACAAGAAATAATCCAAAAAACAATGACATATCAGAATGGGACGAACCTGCTATGGCGTACACCCTTGTTTATGGGTGAAAACTACTCCTGCAGAATTTGGTAATTTGGGGTGTGGATGAGGAATGAATTTAAACCTTTAAACAAATGCACTGCGCGGTGAGTGCTTGTAGATTCGAGAGATCAATCCGTGCAAGTCCGGCCTAAACCAAGAAATGGCCGTTCAGGACTTGTTTCGGTCACAAAGTGAAGGAGATGGGGTTGATCTTAGGGAGGAAGCGAAGAAGGTGTTGAGATTGTGAAGGTGTTGGCTTGCTTATGACTTGGAACAGAAGATGAGCAGGCTTGCGGTTGATGCAAGCGGTGCTCGGGGTGTTTGAATATGATTTTTGTATTAACACTTGATTTTCTCGTCTCGTCCGAACTTGTGTTGTTGTTTGAAATAGGGCGGAGAACCTATTTATACAAGTCATTGAGCCTCATTCACGTCTCTCGTGGGAAGTGGAGGAAGTGGAGTGATGGAGTAGTGGAGTTGTGCGTCGACCGGTCTTGCCCACTTCTCCTGTTCATCTCTAACCGTCCATGACTTCCTAACACGTTCTTGTGATGGCGCGTTGCACGCCGCACGCCTGTAAACCGCCGGACCAATACCCAGTATGTATCCCCCGTTTGTGACATGATTGATGTCTGAATATGGATCGTGGATCCACGAAAGATAGCACGTAATCTTTGAATTGAATAATGCGTTATTCGAGAAAGTCGATACTTGTGAAGTATTGTGTGTATTTTATGCGCAGTGTACCGCATTGCGGTGTGGTAAAGTGATGGGTAATGACTCCTCACTAACCAAATAACTCGACTGGGGTTATATAACCAAGTGGTGAAGTTTAACGGATGAGATGATGTTTGAGACACTCATCCGTGACCGTTAATGAATACTAGGGTTTTTGAAGAGGTGTGAAAGCATCACTCTTGACTTGGTCAAAACCAAGCATGGGAAGGATTTTGAGAGGACCGACCATACATGCGTGTTGACGGCATGATGGTGTAGGCGCCGTATTCCGTTCCCTCATGAAAGCGCGATCCGGGCCACTCAATTTGACCGGCAAAGAGGAGTGGTTGAGATCGGTTTGCGTGCGAAATCTCTTACCGCAAAGGAATTGGTAACCGCGTGATATTCCGCACACGTTCCAAGACAACCGTCCTTGGTCGGTCTTGGTCGGTCACTCTAGCGTGTAGGTGGTAGGCTGGTGTTCACGCCCATGTCTCACCGTCCCATGAAAACGTGATCTAAGCCACTCAATTCATCCGGTGAAGTTGAGTGGTCAAGATTAGTTTGCAACCGGGAGGTGTAACCACACAAGTTTGTGGGCGTTTTGGGGTTAACCGGGCATGATATGCCTTGGCCGACCGCATGAGGAGGTAGATGGGCCCACGGTGGTCATCTTTGGTATAACCGGGACCGCTTTTAATCTAATCTGCGTGACCCTCCATTCGTGCCGGAGAAGATGGACGCGCGTGATGGCTTGGACCCTAATTTTGGCTTTCAAAGCCGTGCGACCATGCTCTTTTAGGCGGACGAATTTGTTGTAACCAATCATGGTTGGTTTTGACCGATTGGTCAAGTGTGTAGGCGGTCACATGGTGATTGTGTCGACATGCTCCGGGCCCTTTGAGTCTACATCTACACCCTCCATCTATACCTGCGAAGATGGATGGTTGAGACCGTTTTGCGGCACATGTAATATGCCGCAAACCCTAATTTAGGGTTTTTCCGTTCATAATGCTTGGTATGGACGATTTCTTGGCAAGCGAAGGCCAATGGTCGACCATGCGGGGTCGGCCGTGTGTATTCCATACCTGCTTGGGGGTGATGGAATTGATCTGGGGTCATCCAATCATGCTTGTGGAGTTGGATGACTGCGATCAGATCATATCCGGACCGATATGGTCAGTGCCGAATGCTCAATCGGGCTAGTATAACACACCGAGAGGGGCTCAATCGGGCTAGTATAACACACCGAGAGGGCTCGGGCTAGTATAACACACCGAGAATCAGCCTGTACGGGTATTTCGTACATGGTTTCATTATAGTGCTTGGAGGTTCGTGTTACTCTCGTAAGAGTAACACTCGGTCGTCATGCCACACCGATAATGAGTACTTTGGAAATACAAGGATGATATGAAATTCACAGGAAGGGATTGTTGCCACATGCTCCAACCTGGAGGAATTTCATGTATTCACGGAATGGGATTGTTGCTACATGCTCCATTCTTGGTGAATTAAGTGAGGGAGTATCCAACACTTTATAAATGGATTTATCTTTTACAAGATGTCGCGCATGAGTTTTCCGGTTATTTACAAATTTAACCTTAAACGAAAATCCACCATCAACATTAAGTCCCCCGCCTAGCACATAATGGTTACACTATTGTGTGGTAGGCATGAGATGGTGACATACATATGTGAGAAAGATAGGATAAAAGAAGTTTACCGGAAGAGTGTTGGTCGACCGCTAGTTTCCCACGCCGTCACGCTTGTATGGAATCCCTTGGTGGGGCGGTTTCTTTCTTTGGGTATTTGAATCGAAAGAGGAAACCAAATAAGAGAGGAATCCTTCTTCTATTGAGATTCTTCTAATTTTTGTCTATAAAAGAGACAAAACCCTTTTTCTCTTCTCACAAATTTTTTTTTTTTTTTTTTTTTGTTCACTTGTTCTCGTCCGCGACCTTGCTTTGCTTGTCGCTCATTGCCGGAGAGCGTAGCCGAAACCACCGCCGCCGTCCGTTCCGGAGTTGCCGCCGTCCAAGGTAAGTTTCGGTTTTTTTTTTTTTTTTTTTTTTTTTTTTTTTTTTTTGAAGGTAAAACCCTAGTTTGTTAGGTAAACACCTTTTGTAAGACATGTGCATGCTTAGCTTTCTCCACCATTTGGCTTGAATCCCGTAGACACGATTCCCATGAATAAAGAAAATCGTATGATGCATGCGGATGAATGAATGCGGGCCCGCCGTGTATCCGGAACGTGGGTCTTATTCACATATGCTTGGCTGAAATTTACACCGAACTTGGAACTTGTCTGGGACTTGAAACCAATACCGGATCGACTTGAAAGTTATCTGGGAGAACTTGAAATTAATACCGAAACTTGTATGATGTTTGGACCAGCCATTGTGTGAGTTGTGTCTTGCCAGGTGTGTGACTACACTTCTCATATGCTTTCATACAAGTTCTAACTCCTGTCTTTTATTTCATTGCGGTAGAAAAGAACTTCGTCGATATGTCTTCGAAGATAATCTTTGGTGCCAAGTCGGGAAGTGTTGATAGCTTCAAAGATATGCCGAACATCAATGATGAGTTGTTCACCTCGCCTTTTCCAAATATTAGGAAGCATCCTTCTCATAAGATAGTCTTGCTTTCCGATTCGGAAAATATGGATCTTGATCCATTTTCTTCTTCCGCACTTGTGATGAGATTTTGTCTCCAAAGAAACGAATATCCGCCTTCTCCTATTGACTTCAAGATTTGCCATGCTCCATCGGGTTCTTCATTTCTCGGTGGCGTATTTCCACCACACAGACCATATCTAGATGGGGAGAGATGACTATTACTTTGGAGAGTGTAGCTGCATTAATGAACCCGCCTGTTCTTTGGAAGTCTTTCTTACGAACTCTACGATACGGAGAAGAGTAATTATGCCGCTATACTTCAAAAGGTGGCGGAATTCGACAACTGAGAAGGAGGAGAAAAAAACACGAAATGCTTCTACACGGTGGGTTTCGGAGTGGTCTTCTCGAGACCCAGAGTTGAATCAAGAGTTGGAAAACGAGCTCACCGATCGCGTTCTGTCTCTATGGCTATCCAGAGATATATTTGATGACGGTTCCGGAAAGAAGACAATTAGAAGTGACCTTGTCAAAATTGCTATAAGGCTGGCGCAGGGTGAAGTTCTTCCTCTAGGTGCATTGTTCCTTGGATCGCTGTATTCTCATCTGGACGCTTTAGCAATGGATATGCATGTTTCTAACTGGTACAAGAAGGTGGAGTCGCACGTTCACTTCGCTTTTCTTCAAGCGCTCTTATGGGAACACTTCGAGAAGTTATGCTCCCTACCTCCGCACCTTCACTCGTTAACTTGTACGGCGGCTCGAGAATACTCCGATGGAATAAGAAGCGTCCTAAAGCCGGTGCGAAACTTGTGGAGGTATTTGACAACATTTCTTCCGTAGATTTTCGTCCATGGGGGCCGATTCACTCTTCCATCGTTCAGCCAAAGACCTTTGCTGACGATCCTGGCGTTGTGTTGCGTACCGATGTCAATACCATGAGATCTGGGGAAATTATTTACTCAGCGCAGCTGCATTCCAGGATATGTCCCGTCTCTATTCGACGGAGAATTTTCTGTGACTCCGTACAACATCGATGGCTGCTCGCCAAATGGGATTCGATCGGGGTGTCCCATTTATCCGTCCACCAGGGCTCCAGAAAGAATTCCTTCTACAAATTCTTAATGCCAATGTGTTCTTAGACCGGGTGAGCCTTCCCCTTCCGGCCTATTGGGAGAAACCCGGTGGTAACCGATAAGTATAAGGAATTTTGGAGTAGACAATCTGTCGGTTTTCCGTAAATTTTCGGAAAGCGTCGTGACAGATTCCCGTAGCGAACCATCTTCTGACGCCTTGACGAAGCATTTCCGGTTGAAGCTACTTCCATCCAAACGGACCAGAGCTGAGAGTTGCAGTCCCAAAGTAGGAGAGAGACTCAAGAGGCAAGCATGCGGTCCGGTAATTCTCAATTCCTTCAATATGCAGGTATTTAAATCTCTTAGGCCCTTTTATTTCTCTAGTGTAAATTCTTCTAAAAATGATTCTTGCTTGAAATTAGGGAATTTCGAAAGAGAATGTCTTCACAAGGTTGGCGCGCATTCAAAATGAGAAGGTGGCAATGTTGGCCTTCATGCCGAGAAGTCTCGCTGATCTTGACTTCAAGCTCGAAGTCCAGCGATCCGACCTTCATGCCGAGAAGTCCGGAGAAACCGCTCCTTTTTCCGACCACGACAGAGATGATGAAAGCTCGGTGGAACAAGGCGCTTCCCTTAGTGATCTTGTTGACGGGCCGTGATGGAAATTAGCACCCGAGTGAAAGAGAGGCGGCACTGCTGTAGTTGGGGCGCTCCCCTTGAAATTCGTCCGAAGAGCTCCGGTCAATATGGCCATTGTGGTGACTTCTTCTGAAAAGCCCCATGCACCTGACAAGGTTCCCGCGGTTGGTGAATTACCGGTGATGCAGCCTGGGGCTTTGATCGATCCTCCTTTTGATATCCCTTACCCAGGCCATGTGTTGGTTGGCGGATTCAAGCATGCGGTTCAGTTTGAAAAGTTGTACGCGACAACTGGAAGAAACACGGCCATATTGCCACCACCACGAAGCTCAAGAGTCGTCTTGCGTTGGTCAACCGCGTCCAAGAAGCTTTAGTTTCTATCCATGGGATAAGCGTCACGACTGGTCGAACAGTTTCTGAGGAGATGATTGAAGACCTGGAGGTGCCATCGGGACGTGTTTGCGCAAAGACATGCCTTCAATGCTCCTTGGTTCTTCAAAGGGTTCTCCGAGATTCGGGAGCTCCGAAACTACATGATGAAGTCCCTTCCGCGGACCTGTGTTGCTCGCCAGGAAGAAGAGGTTGAGAGGTTGTCTAAAGAACTCGAGTGAAGCGGCCGTGCTTCAAAGGATGAAAGTCTCTCTTGCCCAGAAGGATGAGTTGTTGCTTAAAGACTTTCCTTGAAGTATTCGTGCTATATACTGGCGTTTTCTCTTATATGCTTTTCTTTTTTGAGTGATAGTGAGGATTTTCTTTGACTTCCGGTTTTGGATTAATAGGTAATTGAATTGGCTTATTTTGAGATAGTTTTGTGAACAACCCTTTTGAAAGAGATTATGTTAAATGAGATTTGCATCTTGGTCATGAATGATTGCACATATTACATGAAATTGCAAATGTTATGTAAAAGGGAGGTACGAATGGAAACAAACATGGCGTTTGATCACTGAGCCTCTTTCTCCACGTGCGGGATGCTAAGTCCCCAGTGAATTCTAAACTATCTTTCTTGTAAAGTTGTTGAGTAAAACTTACTTGCCTTTTGAAGCCTCACTTATATCAAACCAGGAGTAGTCTCTCTAAGAAAATCCTCTGCAAGCTATCTCTCCGAACCAAGCTTCTCTCCGAACAATGCGCTTCAAAGCGTTGCATTCACGGGTGGGGTGATGAAGGAACCGGTGGTAATGACGGTACCTCGGGTCCATTACTTCTTGATCGCAGGCGGACGCCATACAGGGGTAGCTCCACCTCTCCATTTCGCACCCACGTCTCCAAGCAGCTCAGAATCTTCTTCATTGGGAAGGGGAAATGTAAGTACCTTGAGTCTAGCTTTTCTGCGTTAGCGGGCGTTGCAATGTCTCTGCGTGGCTTTGATGTGGCACAGGAGATGAAGTTGGAAGACTTGTGAGTGTCATCATATCTCGCGGATCGCTTGCCTAAGTAAAGGGATGTGGAAGGTGTCGTAATGTCACCGCCGAGTGACCGGATTGAACGCTCCCATCCTCTCGTATTCAGGCATTTCGATTGATTTCTCCTTCCTCAAGCGTTTCTTGATTGGTTGGAAGGCCGTGCGGATTGGACGGTCTTCCGTGCTTTAATAAGAGTTTTGAAATACAAATCTTCTAGCAGGCTCCATAGGTGCAGGCTCCCTTTCTTTATCCGCGGACATTGTAGTACTCCGGACAAGTCTTTTCCCCTATCCGGACCGTGTTGTCCATCTTTCTCGATTCGTTTTCGACCGCGTGCTCTCTTTGCTTCTCTACTTGTAAAGGTGTGACTCCCGGGCCGAGGATTCAACGTTTCTTGCACTTTGTCGAATTGACGTCTATCGACCCTTCTTGTAGTTGTGTTGCTATATCATTCAAAAGGCGAAACGTCTCGCTCTGCCTTCTGGTGATACCGGCTTGATTTGCCAAGACATCCTCCAATATTCCAGCTATGCTTCCCATGATATCTCGAACCTTTGTGGTCTCCGAGTGAGGATACATCGCGGGATGAAACTCAAGGATTGAAAATTCAATTTTTTTGCAACCGATAGATCAACCTCCCTTTGTGGTCGCCAATTGTTTATGAGTGAAAACTACTCTGCAGAATTTGGTAATTTGGGGTGTGGATGAGGAATGAATTTAAACCTTTAAACAAATGCACTTTGCGGTGAGTGCTTGTAGATTCGAGAGATCAATCAGTGCAAGTCCGGCCTAAACCAAGAAATGGCCGTTCCGGACTTGTTTCGGTCACAAAGTGAAGGAGATGGGGTTGATCTTAGGGAGGGAAGCGAAGAAGGTGTTGAGATTGTGAAGGTGTTGGCTTGCTTATGACTTGGAACAGAAAGATGAGCAGGCTTGCGGTTGATGCAAGCAGGCTCTGGGTGTTTGAATACGATTTTTGTATTAACACTTGATTTTCTGTCTCGTCTGAACTTGTGTTGTTCTGTCCCCCCTTCGAAATAGGACGGAGAACCTATTTATACAAGTCATTGAGCCTCATTCACGTTTCTCGTGGGAAGTGGAGGTAGTGGAATGATGGAGTAGTGGAGTTGTGCGTCGACCGGTCTTGCCCACTTCTCCTGTTCATCTCTAACCGTCCATGACTTCCTAACACGTTCTTGTGATGGCGCGTTGCACTGCCGCACGCCGTAAACCGCAGACCAATACCCCGAGTATGTATCCCCGAGTTTGTGACATGATTGATGTCTGGAATATGGATCGTGGATCCACGAAAGATAGCACGTAATCTTTGAATTGAATAACTGCGTTATTGTAAAGTCGATACTTGTGAAGTATCGTGTGTATTTTATGTGTACCGCATTGCGGTGTGGTAAAGTGATGGGTAATGACTCCTCACTAACCAAATAACTCGACCGGGGTTATATAACCAAGTCTGGTGAAGTTTAACGGATGAGATGATGTTTGAGATACTCATCTCGTGACCGTTAATGAATACTAGGGTTTTTGAAGAGGTGTGCAAGCATCACTCTTGACTTGGTCAAAACCAAGCATGGGAAGGATTTTGGAGAGGACCAGGACCATACATGCGTGTTGACGGCATGATGGTGTAGGCGCCCGTATTCCGTTCCCTCATGAAAGCGCGATCCGGGGCCACTCAATTTGACCGGCAAAGAGGAGTGGTTGAGATCGGTTCTTGCGCAGAAATCTCTTACCGCAAAGGAATTGGTAACCGCGTGATATTCCCCGCACACGTTCCAAGACAACCGTCCTTGGTCGGTCTTGGTCGGTCACTCTAGCGTGTAGGTGGTAGGTGGTGTTCACGCCCATGTCTCACCGTCCCATGAAAACGTGATCTAAGCCACTCAATTCATCCGGTGAAGTTGAGTGGTAAAGATTAGTTTGCAACCGGGAGGTGTAACCACACAAGTTTGACGGGCGTTTTAGGGTTAACCGGGCATGATATGCCTTGGCCGACCGCATGAGGAGGTAGATGGGCCCACGGTGGTCATCTTTGGTATAACCGGACTGCTTAATCTAATCTGTGACCCTCCATTTGTCCGGAGAAGATGGACGCGCGTGATGGCTTGAACCCTAATTTTGGCTTTCAAAGCCGTGCGACCATGCTCTTTTAGGCGGACGAATTTGTTGTAACCAATCATGGTTGGTTTTGACCGATTGGTCAAGTGTGTAGGCGGTCACATGGTGATTGTGTCGACATGCTCCGGGCCCTTTGAGTCTACATCTACACCCTCCATCTATACTGCGAAGATGGATGGTTGAGACAGATTTTGCGGCACATGTAATATGCCGCAAACCCTAATTTAGGTTTTTCCGTCCATAATGCTTGGTATGGACGATTTCTTGGCAAGCGAAGGCCAATGGTCGACCATGCGGGGTCGGTTTGTGTGTATTCCATACCGCTTGGGGGTGATGGAATTGATCCGGGGTCATCCAATCATGCTTGTGGAGTTGGATGATCTGCGATCAGATCATATCCGGACCGATATGGTCGGTCTTAGGAATGCTCAATCGGGCTAGTATAACACACCGAGAGGGGCTCAATCGGGCTAGTATAACACACCGAGAGGGCTCGGGCTAGTATAACACACCGAGAATCGGCCTGCACGGGTATTTCGTACATGGTTTCATTATAGTGCTTGGAGGTTCGTGTTACTGCGTAAGAGTAACACTCTATCGTCATGCCACACCGATAATGAGTACTGGAAATACAAGGCGATATGAAATTCACGAGAAGGGATTGTTGCCACATGCTCCAACCTCGGAGGAATTTCATGTATTCACGAGAATGGGATTGTTGCTACATGCTCCATTCTTGGTGAATTAAGTGAGGAGTATCCAACACTTTATAAATGGCTTTATCTTTTACAAGATGTCAGCGCATGAGTTTTCCGGTTATTTACAAATTTAACCTTAAACGAAAATCCACCATCAACAACCCTAGTTCGCGAATCAAAAATTTCGTAAGAGGCAAATGTAAGACCTAAAGTGCGTCATAAAAGGGGGTATCTGTTAACATGGCTCAGGGAAAAGGTTACACCGCCCCTGGAACCTGGGTCATGGAGATTTGGGGTCAATAAATCCCATCCAGGAGAGATACCTAGGATTTCCAACTATATATATAAGGTTATACCCTGGTTGGACGACCGAGGGTATCTTCTAAGGAGTCAGCGTATGATCAAGGCGCCGAGGTACACGGTTGAGACAAGAGTGCCTGGGGTATTTGAAGTGTCTCGGCCATTCTTGGAAAGTCTTGGCATATGTTGCACTCGGCCCGAAGAAAACTCCACTTAGGGTGCGGTCTCGTAACCATAAGCCATATAGGTATAAGGGATAAGAGGTCGAAAACAACTGGTTGTTGTGAAGACCGGATGGGAGGAGCTAGTCTTGTATGGCCGATGTACGCCTCCTTGAAGGGGCAACCAGGGAGATGATAAGGGCGACACCCTCCATTAGGGAGTTGATAAGTGTCTTAAGACGCAAATGTCATGAGGCTTTATTTTCGCAAGAAAATTTAGGCTTGTCATATTTGTGCGATGATCCTGAAGAGGCAATAATACAAAAGACAAAGATAAGAAGAGATCAAGGGGCCGTACATGAAAGTGTAAGGACGTCCTGCGATTTCGTCACAAGACGACAATGTCATGGGGCTTATTTTCGCAAGAAAATCTAGGCCTGTCATATTGTCGCAATAAAATTATCCTGCAGAGGCAACAATACTAAGAAATGATAAGGCAAGATCAATGGGTCTTTACATGAAAGTGTAAAGACGTCCTGCGATTTTGTCGCAATGACAAGAGGTGGAACGATAAGACCTTTAACTAGGAAGGCAAAATAAGACCACAAAAAAAAAAAAAAAAAAAAAAAGATCTTGAAAACAACCAAGAAACATTCTCTCGCGAGAATTCAGCAGCAACAGTTGTGGGACTGAGGCATGTTATCATTTAAAGATTTACGCACTCATAATATATTTGGAGAAAGGGACAACAAAAGTAGAATTTTGTATTTGGAGATCCAAGAAACTTACAATAAGAGATTATAAAAATGGAAGATTAAAAGGATAAATGTACAGATGTTACAAAAAGAGAAAGAAGAAAATGGAGCTATTTCTTGTGTGATTCTTCTTCTTCATCAGATCCTTGTACTTTATTATCTTCATCAGATTCTTATTCGCTAGCATCGCTATCAGAGATATCCAAAGAAGGCAAGTTCTCAGGAATTTCGTCAAGAAGACAAGGGTATGAATAATGAGGGATACTGTTGTCAACGCAGACTGTCTTAATAGTTTCATTGCGAAAGAGAACAACATCATTTTTGAAGTTCACCACAGTAATTTGTAGTTGCTTCTTCAACTTGGATTACTTGTCATTGCGAAGAGAAAAGTCCTTTGCAAGTTGTTCTTTTTTGAATTCAAGTTCTTCAATTCTTTTCTGAAATCTCTTCTCAGCCTCTGCGAATGTAGAGCAATGAATCAGCAACTTGATGACAGCTTCATATATAATAAACAATTAAGTAAAGAAGAATAATCAACAACCTTCTCTATCAGAAATCATATCCCTAATCAAGGCTCTGTGCTCAACTTGAAGACTAACATTAAAACCTAAATTATTTCTGGCGTCATCTAGAATTTTTGCATCCCAAGCGAACTCATCGTCACTGTTTATGAGAAGAAGGGAACGAAGTTGATTCTCTCTTTCGCTAAGAATAGTATTTTGCCGAATGGATTCATCCCGCTCAACTTGAACTTCAAGAAGAGTTTTTTGAAATTTTGCTAATGCTTGGGCACCTTGGTTAGCAATGCGATCTTTGTCATCTATAAGATCACTAACCTTCTTCCTTAAAATACTAATTTTCTCTTGGGAACTAAGGTGTAGGTGTTTAAGTTGGTTGGCTAAACTTAAACTAGATCTATGATCAGCTTCTAAGAGACGGAATTTGGATTGAAGTTCATTTAGAGAAAGATGTTTGATTCTGTCATTTGAAAAGCTATTTAAAGAATCATTGAGATGGGCAAGAAGAGCATCGTTATCCATAGACTCAGGAAATGTGTGAAGAAGAATGGCTTCATCAGAAAGGTTATAAACATCTGCGAAAATGATAAGTCAGATAAAGAAAAATAAATGACAGAACAAAAGCAAGAAAAAGAGAAGAATTTTATACCATAAAGTTGTTGATTAGCATTTTGAAGGCTATATATCTTGTCCTTCTGAGAAGAAGACTCAACTTCCAATTGTTTGGTCTTTTCACGAAGAGTAGCAGTTTCATTTTCAAGTTCTTTATCTCTCTTGCGAAGAGAAACAGCTTCAACTTCCAATTCTTCATTCTTCTTCTTAAGTTGAAGGTTTTTCTTCTCGAGACTGTTGCGCCTTTTCTCGAGATCTGAGGCAACAACAAAGGAAGCTCTCCCAGACTATAAACAAAAATAAAGAAATTGTCAAGATGAGGTTTATAATTGAAATCATGCAGAAATAAGGAAATATAGACATACCAAGGCACTAAGTGCGTTTAGGAAACTGGGAGTCACTGCTCTAGAAACTCCACGAAAAGAATCATCATCCTCTAGTAAGGGAGCATCGCAGATATTTGCGAGAGCTTCGCATGTGGCAGAAAAATGATCATCTCCAATTCCTTGCATAGAATCAGAGAAAACACTAGATAGTTGCGCCATAGCAGATTCAATTGGATGATTTTCCTTCGCAAGAGAGGTGTCAAAATCATCATTATCTTCATCAGAGATCTCGCTGGATTGAGGACTGGAACGAGAAGAAAAATGGATTTTCCTTTTTTTTAGAAGGTGGAGCAGCAGATTTCTTCTGGCGAAGAGGAATTTTACTCTTGCCTTTAGCTTTCACAGCTTCAGAAATATCCTCTTCTTCAACAATTTCAACGCCAACCTTCGCACACGAATGAAAATAAGAAACAGAGGCAACAATATTGTTAAAAATAATGAAGAAAAGTATTTCTTACTTCATCCGTGATCGACTGGAGAATTGCCAGAGTACTCGCCTTAGGATTTGTCTCGTAACTTTTTCTCAATTTAACAATCTGAAAATTTCGCAAGATTAGTAGATGTAAAAAGAAGTAATAATTACAAACTGAGCGAA
Source organism: Papaver armeniacum (assembly GCA_023531295.1). NCBI lineage: Eukaryota > Viridiplantae > Streptophyta > Magnoliopsida > Ranunculales > Papaveraceae > Papaver > Papaver armeniacum. The sequence goes on from JAJJWW010009682.1 coordinate 251,494, forward strand.
ATTCGGGAAGCACACCTCTTTAGCTTTCTCGGGCCAGCTAAATACCCAAGGTTGATAGTTGGCGAGGTTCGCAGGGAGTACATTCGAACCTGAAATATAAGGTCCATTCAAGAATAGTGGAAAGACAAACCATTTTTCGTCTTAAGAATGGCGAGGAACATTGTTCTTGCCAGAATGCCAATCGATGTCCTGCATAAGTACTTTGTCGCTGGGGATATTTTCTCTTCTTTTCAAACGTGCACCCCAGCGAGTTCTATCGTTCTTCATGTTTATTACTTCATAATTCTCAAAGAAACTCTCTCTCGAATACTTCTCAATGAATATATCTAAATCTAAAAATTTAGGATCTCTGACTGCATTAGAATAGAGAGACCCCTTACCAGCGCCACGATTGGCGAACTCAAGCATTAAGCGGATACAATCTCCACTTAATTGGTAAACAGATCGCGAGAATTTCTCATGAGCAAGAATTTCATAAAACAAAGGAAGTTCAGGGTTGTAGAGAGGAATGGGAAGGACAGCGAGAATTTGACCTAGCGAGATTATGATCTTTTGATTATCACAACAATGATCAGTAAATAATTTGGCGGAAAGAATAGATGAAGATTCTTGATAGGGAATAGTGGATAATGTGAAACCTTTCTCTTGTAAATCCTTTTGAGCCTCTCCCAAGAGAACTTCATATCTACGACCAGGTGGAGCCATTTTCAGAGTATGGGAATGATTAAAGAGTTGAAGATCAAAGGAAGAAAGAAAATTTCTGAGCGAAGCGGAAGTTACGGAGGAGAATTGAAGAAAAATTGCAGAGAGAAAGTAAAAAAGAAGAAGAGGAAGATGAGAAAACTATATATAAAGAAGAATTCTCGAGAAGATAAACGCATTTAATGTGAGAAGAGACGTGAATGGTTGAGAAGTAACGGTTGAAAGAGACGTGTCAAAAAATGGGTGGAGAAGAGACATGTATTATAGATTTAGTGTAAAAGTATGAAGTCAAATCGCCAAACAGATAAGGATAAACAGTTGCGGCAGTTTGAAAATAATAATTCTCATGACATTCTCTTCTTCGCAGAGAAGACATGAGAAGAGGCAAGATGTAAGATCAGAATATCGCAACACCAACACCTCTGCGAAATTCATAAACGTTACATAGCGAAGGCGTCGTAGACGAATAAAATAAGTGACGCAATAGATGACGACAGCCAGAACACGAGAAAAGTGTGAAGACCTAGCGAGATCTAGGAGCGTCGCGAGATTATACATTTATACACTTGCGACACTTCGCAAGTCATTCCCGAAAATAAAGGACATCTTAGCTGTCATCCCTTATGTAACACCCTATATAAAGAGCCGAACAGGCCTATTGAGAGGGAGATATTTTTTCGAGTATTGAGCAAGTCATTAAGAGAGAGAAAGTTTATAGAGATTGTATTTTCTTTAGCTCTTTTCCATTTTTTATCTTGTAAACATTCAAGAAATTAATCAAGAAAAATTATAATTGTTCATCTTCAATGGATTGATTGTGTGGATTCTTGTGAGGGGTGTAGTGTAGGATTTACTGCAACTACAGAACACTTTGGTGACGTGAGCATGTTACCTTGACCAACAGGGTTGGCTCTTTGGCTTGCAAGAGGCCGGTCCCATGTATTTTGACAATTTTGACCTAATTTGCGCAATTGCACGTATTAGGTCCAAAACTCTTCCAAACAACTTGGAACTTCATAAGACGATCAATATTCGATCCCATGACTACCCAGGGCCGGTTTCATGACCGCTTGGTCGGTCCCTCACATCTTCATAATTAATTAGGTTTTATTACCTAAGGTTCAGACGAGCATTATTTTAATAAATGATTAAACCAGCATTTAATCATCCTTTCATCAAATCAATTGGTCTTTAGGAGACCTTGATATTTGCTCACGTGAGCATCTGGGCGCTACATGGTTGATCTATAATCCCATGTACCCGGTCCCTCCTTCGCTCCGTGGTTAATTTTCAATAAACCATCAGTTAATCACCAATTGATCAAATTAGGGTTTTGAGTCCAAGGTTCATAATTCCAGATTCAAACGCTAATAATTTTACGTTGATCCCGTGATCAACATTTTATTTATCATATTCGGTTCAATTGCCAGTATCTTATTTGGTCATGCTACCAATAATTCATCGAATGAGCAATATTTGCTCAAACCAAGGAATACTGGTTCAACTATCAATATTCAACAATTCATCGAATGAGCAATATTTGCTCATATTAGCTTATTCACGCATTATATCTCTGTCTCAACATACATGTTCAATTCATGAGTCTCGGAACATTTCCAAATCACGTTCGACTCAACAAAACAAGGACTCATCGTCCCATGAAGTCATGAAGTCAAGAATCGACTAACTAAATACACGTCCGCCTTGCAGACTCCACAATCACACGAGACATCAATCGTGTTACATGGGGGATATTAACTAGGGTTTTGGTCAATTTGTCTACGGCACGTGTGTTCATACACACGATGAGAATGTGAGCAAGTCGTGCAATCATTTGAAGGAGTTAACAAAGTAGTGGATGGAAAATCAACCAAGTCTCCGCACGTTGAGCAACTGGTTTTAACACGATTTCCAATTTACCATTCTTTGATTCCATCAACTGTCACACTTCATGAGATCATGGTGTTTTCAATTACAACAATATAAATAAATCTCTGAATCATGATTGAAATAAGGATAATCTCACGTCAAACGGACAACACGATATTAACAATCCAACTCTCAACAGAGCAAGTTCAATCATTCAGAACTTATCTTATTTTCAGAATACACAACACACCTACAATCTTAGATCACCATTGATCTCACACATTTCTCAGCTTCCCTCCTACAGACCGACCCATCCTCTCTTGTGACCGAATTTACTCGGAACGACCATTGTCTTGGTTTAGGCCGGAGTAATACAGATTGATCTCTCGAATTCAAAGCACTCCCTTCTTGCAGTGCATCTGTGTGAGGTTGAACATTTCTCTCGGTTCAAGGAGTCTCCTCCGTACGGTCGTCTCCTCAATTCCGTGAAAACCAGCAAATCGTTTTACCCCATCTACAATAATAAAATAATAGTCAAGGCGCTAAGGGACTGGGCTCACCGTCCGGCCAGTCACGTCGTGACCAGTCCCACATCCAAATTCTATATTTTATCATATTTTTATTATTTTCCTTGATCTCATGAAAATCTCTTCATTTGAACAAATATCATTCGTTTTAAGGAAACTCCTCAGTTTCATGGTGTTTCCTTCACATCAAGGAAATAATATAAAATTGGGAAAGGTGTCGTGGGAACGTGTCTACTAGCCAGCCGGCTATTCCCTAGTTGTGGCCGGTCCCACACCTCATGATTCCTCATTATTTTATAATTATTTCCCTAATCTCATGAAAACTCCTTGATTTCATGATATTTCCTTTAAATCATGAAAAATAATATAAAATTAGAGAAATTCGTGGGACCGGGACCTAGCCGGCCCCACACGCCCTTATTTTAATTATTATGTTTCCTTGATCCCGTGGAATTCCTTGATTTCATGATATTTCCTTCAAATTATGAAAATTCCTTCAAATCATGGAAATAATACATAAAATTAGGGAAAACTCACGGGACCGGGCCTAACCGGCCGACCATGCCCAAGCCGGTCCCACACGCCCTTTTTTTATTAATGTTATTTGTTTCCTCATCCCATCGAAACTCCTTCACTTCAAGGAAACTCCTTGATTTCAACAAAACTCCTTAGTTTCAACAAACTCCCTGATTTTATGATATTTCCATAAAATCATGAAAAAATATAACAAAATTAAGGAAATGCTATGGGACCGGGATCATTGGCCGGCCGGCCATGCCTTGGCCATAGAAGGTCCAACACTTCATGATTCCTTCACTTTATTATTATTTTCCTTCATCTCATGAAGTTTCCTCAGTTTCAGCAAAAATCCCTGATTTCTTCATATTTTCCCAAATGATTGCTCAAACGCACATCAGAAAATATCAAAATTCTCAGGACTGAGACGCGAACACTTTGGTGACATGAGCATATTACCTTGACCGACCAGGGTTGGATCTTTGGATTGCAAGAGTCCGGTCCCTCATATTTTCATCATTTGACCTAATTTATTCATATTAGATTCAAACTCTTATGAACAATTTTGGAATTTCATGAAATGATCGTCATTCGATCCCGTGACCACCCAGGGTCGGTTTCATGACCTCTTGGTCGGCCCCTCATCTCTTCATAATTAATTAGGTTTTAAATGATTAAACCAACATTTAATCATTCTTGGTATTTGATCACTTGAGCATCTGGGCGCTACATGGTTCACCCATGATCCCATGTAGCCGGTCCCTCCTTCACTCCGTGGTTAATTTTCAATAAACCATCAATTCATCATCAATTGATCGAATTAGGGTTTTGAGTCCAAGGTTCATAATTCCAGATTCAAACGTTAATAATTTTGCGATGATCTCATGGTCAACACTTTATTAATTATACTTGGTTCAGTTGCCAGTATTTAAATTAATGTTTTATTTTTTCATGCTACCAATAATTCATCAAACGAGCAACATCAAACCAAGGAACATTGGTTCAACCATCAATATTCAACAGTTCATCGAATGAGCAATATTTTCTCACGTTAACTATGTTTATTCATACATCGTACCTCTGTCTCAACAGACATGTTCAAATTCATGAGTCTCAGAACATTTTCAAATCATGTTCGACTCAATAATACAAAGACTCATCGTCCCATGAAGTCAGCATCTGACTAACTAAATCACGAGACATCAATCGTGTCACATGGGGGATATTAACTAGGGTTTTGGTCTGGCGGTCTACGACACGTGTTTTCATACACACGATGAGAATGTGAGCAAGTCCTGCAATTAGTTAAAGGAGTTAACAAATTAGTGAATGGAAAATCGACCAAGTCTCCGCATGTTGAGCAACTGGTTTCAACACGATCTCCACTTCTCCACTCTTTGATCCCATCAACTGTCACACTTCATGGGATCATGGTGTTTACAATTCTAACAATATAAATAAGTCTCTGAATCATGATTGAAAAACAAGATAATCTCATGTCAAACAGACAACAAGAGATTAATATCTCAACATCTAAGCAATTACTCTCAACAGAGCAAATTCAATCATTCAGAACTCATCTTATTTCAGAATACACAACACACCTACAATCTTCGATCACCATTTATCTCACACATTTCTCAGCTTCCCTCCTACAGATCGACCCATCCTCTCTTGTGACCGAATTTACTTGTAACGAGCCTCAAGCTCGTCAACGCTATTAGACCGGTCAAGAGACGTTTTAGTCGCTAATGACTCGATTAATTAGAGATGAACCTTAATAAATAGAAATTAATTTAACAACAATCTAGAATTGAAATTAGTACTTTTAGATAGATTTCGAAAAGTTATACGAAATGGATTTAATCGAACGTGTCAATCGGATATCGGACGATGAAGATATCATCAGATGAGTAAGAAGGGCAAAATAGTAATTTTTTTCTAGATCTTCTGGCTACCCTTATCCGTTTCGTGGGTGCCTTAAATCATCTTTGTTGGCCTTATCACCAAAAACGTGTCGAAGAGAAATCACTTTTCTCTTTCTCTTATTCTTCTTCTTCCTTCTTTTTCTTCTGCTCCTTCTCTGTTATTCTTCCGTAAAAGATCGAGAGACGAAATTGAGGTGTGGTTGAGCGAATCAGTTCATGAGGGTGTATAAAGGAAGGAGGAGGTGATGATTCTACTAATTATGAAGAAGAAGATTTTAGTTGTTGTTATAAATCGAGAGAAGGGTTTTGTTATGGAGATGGGGAAATCAAGAGAAGATGGTGAAATAGTGTTGTTGAAGGATAAAGAACAATTGGGTTGTTGTTTAATTGGAGTTGTAATGATGTCTTGAGTTTGAATTCGAGATTGAAGATAATTAGGGTTTTCTGTGGATTCAGTTGGAGTTCGATTAGGTGATGATTAATAGTAATTGAAGTATGTGTTTTGAAGAGTATGAAATGAATACGAAGTTAATGATGTTAATTTGAAGATTCAATTATTAAAAAGGTGAATTAGGGTTTCATGTGTTCTTCCCCAAGATGGAATTAGGGTTTCAGTGGATTTGAATTGGGAGTTCAGCTATTCAGAGGATTCTAATGCTTGGGTAATATTCCTTCTTCACATAAGTTTAGTATCTTTATTTCAATTGCTAAATTATTGTTTCTCTTGAGTGTTTATGAATGTGTGTGAATCTGTGAGTTATAGGTAAGACTGTTGTTTGGTATAGCTGACTCTAGTTCTCAGAGTTGGAGATGATTGAATTGGTTATGTGTTTGAGAAGTTGAAGTTGTATTAGGTTGAGTGATTTACATGATTGCTGGAGGTGATGAAATTGTGGAGTTGGTGGCTATGTATGTGGCAGAAGTGTTGAATTGAGTTCTGCCATTAGAAGAATGGGGTTAGCTGCGGCTATGACAGTGAGATTGTAATACTATTGAAGTGTGGATGAATGTTTAGGTGTTGCAGAAGATATGAATCTGGCAGGATGGCTGGTCAGATAAGTTAGTAATTGGTTGCTCTGGTGAAGCTATTATAATGGAATTGAAGTATAGAGATGAAATTGGATGGTTGCTCTGAAGTCATCAATTCAGCCAAGTTGGTGTATGAAGTGAATGGTGTTGATACCAAATTGGTTGCTGGTGTAGGACAAGGCAGATAAGTTATAGTTTAGCTAGGATTAAATTACAGAGACTTACTGTGGTGATGAGTGGGTTTGAATGAGAATTACAACTACAATTTGGTGGAGTTTGAGTAACAGATGAAGAAGATTGTACGAGCTGGTGTTGCCGAGTTCATGTGATTGTTTATGAAGAAGCTGAAGGTATTCTATGTATTATGAATTGAAGTTGTGTTTTGATTAAGTAACGAGTCTGGTGGCGAAGAATTGTATTAGAATTTTGAAGCAAAGTTGAAATGAAACTATAGCTGGGGAGATTTAGATTGCAGTTAGAATTGTTATTAGTGGTAATAGTTGTATTGTTTACTTCTTTTGGTCTTAATCTGTTTTTTTGTGTTGCATAATGTTTGTGCAATAGAGTTCTTTGGCTCGAGCAATGGCTCGGCCTCGTGCAAGGCATTGGCCTTGAGCCTTTCTGTTCAGTCAGATTATCTGACTGATTCTGTGTTTAGCCGACTCGGTTCGATCGAGTTGAATCGGTGTTAACTCACCGTGTTACCTGACTTGACCTTGACCAGGACCTTGACCTTGACTTGACTGACGTTGACCGTTAGTCTGATCAGTGACCGGACGTTGACCGTTAGTTGACTCTGTTGGACTGGACTTTGTGTAATGGGCCGGACTAGTGGGCCGTGCCGGATTAAACCCATGGGCCTGGGCTTAGAGCCAGAAACCTTAATTTGTATTTTTGGACCACTTATGGTCCGAATTGACTCTTGGTTCCTTCTACAAAGTGGTAGACCTTCGTAAGACTTATCTAATAGACTATAGAACCAATCTAATTGAATTAGTAAACCTTAAATATGATAAAGATAGATAATGAAAAGGTATAGAACCATAAATGGGCTTACAACCATTAGATAATTCACTTAGCCTATAATTAGAGAATTGTATGAGATTGTGTTTGAGTCTTGTGTGAGCCTTTTGGCTAATCTTTAGAGTGATTGTGTGGTTAACATTTAATCTTTATTAACAACGAACGATCTAAAGGACGAACCAGTGTATTATGGATTTCGAGGTAGGCGAGGCCTGTCATCAATTCAGGTGGGAACTCTGTAACATTCTTGTAATCATTAAGTTCTTCCTTATCTGCGAGCATGATGAGACTTTACTATATGTGTGCATGAATGCGTGTAATTTGATGCATTATTCCTGTGTTACTTTTGTATGAAATGTATGCTATATCTTCATGTACGATGTTTGCTACGATGTGTTTGTCTGTGATATGCATTGTGAGATTTCCCTGCGAGGAGTGTCTGTGTTTCCCCACGGCTCTTAGCTAAGTCAAGTAGGGAGGTATGCCATCCGTCGGAAATAGTATTATATTTCTTGCTCATGTTGATAGTAGGGCGGTACGCCATCCGTCGGCAATAGTATTACATTTCTGCTTATTATGATAGTACGGCGGTACGCCATCCGTCGGCAATAGTATTAGTAGAGCTGTATGCCATCCGTTGGTAATATTATATATATTATTTTATTTGAGGGAGATCACTTATATGCATATCATACTTGTTTGTCTAACTTTCTGATCTTGATGAAAACAAAGCCGAATGTTTAGATTCATCTTGTTTTCTTTCAATTTATATTCTTTTATATCTGTGAATCATATTAATGATTACTTGCGATTTATACGTTTTCATTGAGCACCCTTTTGGGATGATGTGCTCACTCATTCCCACTTCATTTTCATTTTCCCGAAGAAATGGTGCACGTGAAGATATTCGTCTCCTTAGTTTAAAGCATTACCGAATTGTGTTACATTGTTGTATCTTTTGTATATGTGAATTCTTTAGTTAATGTAAAACAACATATTAATAGGTTAATAACATTTGAGAGTTCTTCAATTATAAATATCATAGTGTTGGGTTCAAGTATATAGCACTTTCTGTAATCATGATTCTTTGAATCGGTAATCTAGTTTTGATGTTTCAATTAGGTTGTAATCCCTATTAGCTAAGCATGTTTAAGAGTTGTGGCGTCATATTACTCTGGAACGACCATTGTATTGGTTTAGGCCGGAGTACTACAGATTGATCTCTCGAATTCAAAGCACTCCCTTCTTGCAGTGCATCTGTGTGAGGTTTAACAGTTTGCTCGGTTCAAGGAGTTTCCTCCGCACGGTCGTCTCCTCAATTCCGTAAAAACTAGCAACTCGTTTTGCCTCATCTACAGATTGGCGACCACAGTGGGAGATCCTTCTCTCGGTTGCAATCTCACTTCTCACAAAGATGGTCGGTCTTAGGTCTGGTTCAGTTACCAACCCGGATTCAACACCCGGCTCTAATATTGCAAGCTCAAGTGGTACTGCCAACACCACTCCTCCGGCGCAACCTGCTACTACCACTCTTCCAGCGCAACCTGCCACTACTCCTCCTCCAAGCACTGGTGCTCCAGTGATTACCCCTGCAAGTGACGGCACCGGCACCATTAACAATCCACTCTCTGGTCGGTTTCCTGAAGAAGTCATAGAAAATCCACCTACCATAGGTAATCTTATGAAGGTGCAAGAAACTCTCGCCAAAAATCAAACTGACATGGATGCTACTCAGAAGGAACTATTCAATTATCTCAAGACTCTTACAGACAAGATGTCAGAGAAAACTCAGGAGAAAGGAAAAGCTAAAGAAACATCTTCAGACGCTGATCCTGAGGTCACTCCGATCCACGTAGTAGGCGGTGAGGAAGTTCCTAAGGATGCATATAATCCACCAGCGAAGGAGCCATCCAGTTTTATCACTTGTGAAGACTTGAAACGTCTTTTGGAGGATCGTGGGAAAGACAAAACACCTTCCGTACATCGTCACCAACCTCCATATCCTGCTGCTACACAAAGGATTCCTCTTCCGAAGGGATACACTTCTCCAATGTTCACACTATACAACAGAACGGGCAACGCTCGAGAACACGTTTATCGATTCTTAGAATTGTTGGGTGAGCATGAACACAATCATGTCGTCCATCTGAAGGAATTTTCAAAGTCTCTAACAGGAAGAGCATATACCTGGTACAACAACATCACACCAGGAAGTATCACCAGTTGGGGAGAGATGATTAATGCTTTATACAGAAAATATTTCTTTGTTTCGGAGCAAATCACTCTCTCTGATCTAGGAAGGATGTTTCAAAGGAGCAATGAACATCTCAATGACTATGTAAAAAGGTTCAGAGTTCAAGCCTTGGATTGCCACGATCCAAATGTCACAGAGCAGCAACTTGTAGACTTGTGCATCGCCGGAATGATCCCGGTCTACAGAGCCTTGCAAGAAAATCTCCAGTTCCAGACTTTCTCAAAGCTTCATGAAGCAACCAAACGATCAGCGACTACTGCACCTGCTTTACTGGAAAGAGCAAAGTATGCAAGTTCGAGAAACCTCGAAGCAGCCAATGCCTAGTCAACAATCAGTACAATCTCCAGCCTTCAACAAACGTTGTTGCTGAAAGGAAGCAAAAGGAAAGACGAGGCACCACAACACAAGCATGCTCCTCCAATCTCTCAGGCTCCTCCGAAAGCACAAAGAAAGGATAACCAATCCTGAAATGCACAAAACTCGACCTAGCATCAACAAATAGGGAAATGATCAGACAGACTCAAACCCCCCTCTTCATATTGAAGAAGTGATCGAGTTACTGGAAGTCTGGATTTAAGATGGTGCAATAAAATTGCCATTTATCAGGAGATACCCAACTGAAGAAGAAACGGAAAATCCCAAGAGAGCTTTAACTGGGGACTGAAGGAGTACACAGGAACCTCTCCCAATCAATACCTTCACTCTCTGAACAACCTCTCAAAGAAGAAGTTCAATCCTTGGTCGAACATATATGTGAATTGCTCTATCTGTCGAAGGCACAAAGGAAACACATGTTCACAATGCTGAATCACATAGTGTCAGGAAGACGACTGTCCATTTTCGGAAATTTTCTGGATCCACATCAAAGGAGTTGTTACGAACATGACAATGTGAGTTTGGAATAGAGGCTCTAGCATCCGTAACATTCAAAGGAGTAACAATAGAATTGTTAACCCCAACTGAACCTTGAGAATCTCCATGTTGTATAACATTATCCTTACCATTCTTTTTGGGTTGCCATTTAGAAACAACACGAGCATTCCTGTCATGATTTTTATCATGTGAACGCACAGTAGCAACCAAAGTATCTCCTACAACTTGTTGTTTAGATTTTTTCTTTTTTCTTCACTCCTCATCCTCATAACCAATAATCTTGCATGATGAACAATATTTTGGACGTTTAGGAATGTCTACAGCTTGCCAAAAATCTCTCCCTCCAACTGTAACATGAATACTATCAGCATCATGTTTAGCAAAATCAATATCAATTAAAACTGCCGCAAAATGCCCAAACTCATGAGTTAAGGTTCTTTTATCAACCATAATCGGAGTTCCCAGAGATTTCCCCAAAGACAACAACGACTTTTCAACCCAAAGTTCCACCGGAAGTCCAGGAAATTGTACCCAAACTGTCGCATGGGATGTTCTTTGCCTATTTGCATCAAATCCTGGATACCATTCTATCAATCTAAGAGCTTGATGTTTAATAATCCAAGCATCATCACAGAAAACTCTATTTTTATCCTCTTCAGAAAATAATTTGATAATAAAGTAACCACGGTTCATTGGTATGAACTGAACCCTATTTTCCTGTAACTTCCATTGCTGCAATAGGTTTTGCTTAACATCAGTGAAGCTAAGACCTTTAGAATCCAGCCTCCCAATGAGGCTATAACGCCAAATATCACATCCTTCTTTGAAGTAATCATCAGGTATTTGGATCGCTGGTTTCCCCTCTTTAATGGAAGGGTTTGGCAGAGAACTTAAATCCACCAAGGTTGTTTCAACCTTTTTCTTTCCCTTAACTAGATCAGCATAAGTAAGAGCCGTGTTACTAGTACTTTGAACATGATTTTCTCCCATTGCAGATCATCCAAAGATGATCAAACAATGGAGAAAACGTGAAAAAACTAAAAAAACCCTAAAAACCCAAGCAAAAAATCGCCAGAGCTATTAGGAGAGAGAAGTTGGATAAATTTCTCTTGAGCCTCCAGCCACAAACAACAAGATGTACAACTGGGACTGTTTATCACAATCAATCTCAAAGGAAAGAATTTGGAGAACGTTGATCGAGGCTGGCACAACTATCAACATTATCCCACTGAAAACCCTCAGAGCTGCAGGCATCACTATAAAAGAAGCTATTCATGCTCCCATATCAATCAGAGATCATGAAGGAATGCTCAGAGATACATATGCCTACATCATTCTCAAAGTGAAAATGGGTTCAACCTGGACAGAAACCAGGTTTCACACAATCAGGAAGATCCAGGGTATGACATGATCCTCAGATGAGCATGGATCCATGATGAAAATATGGCTACTGACAAAGCACCCTTAGTTGCACATATCTCGACCGAAGAAATTTCGGATCCAGAAGATTTGACGAACATCCCATCATCAGAGCACTTGGAGAAATTTTGAACTTTGACGAGGTTGAAGAAAGAACTTGCAACAGATGCATAGACATTCATCAAGCGGTTCCGCACCCAGGCAAGTCTCGTTCCTTCCGTGTCTATGTCATTTATTTCCTCACATGTTATCCTAGCATGGGGACTCAATTCTGTTAGAAACTTTACAAGACGTTATGAGTGGGTAATCTCACTCCAGCAATATTTTACCAAGTGGTTGAATCTGACACCGCTTAGAATCGAGCATCTCACCGAGACGTTCACTACTGAGAGATGACGGAAGCATGGCAAAGAACACTTTGGGAATTTCTCCACAGAATTGCAGGAATGACCACGAGTGCCACAAAATCATAAATCTCTGATGTCTGCACAAATGTTAAATCCCACTATCACAGCAGAATGCCAAATCAACAGAAGATACATGGGTGTTTATGGGTGAAAACTATTTCTGCCAATTTTGGTAATTTGGGGTGTGTGGATGACAAATGAGTCTAAACCTTAAACAAATGCACTACACGGGAGTGCTTGTAGATTCGAGAAATCAATCTGTGCAAATCCGGCCTAAACCAAGAAATGGTCGTTCCAGACTTGTTTCGGTCACAAAGTGAAGGAGATGGGGTTGATCTTAGGGAGGGAAGGGAAGAAGGTGTTGAGATTGTGAAGGTGTTGGCTATGTATGACTTGTATCGAAAGTCTGAACTGGCTTTGAAGGATGTAAGCTATCGATTCCAGGTATTTGAATACGATGGTATCAACACTTGCCTCGTTATCCTGGACTTGTTCTGTTGTTTTTGGAAATAGGGAGGAGAACCTATTTATACAAGTCATTTGAGCCTTATTCACGTCTCTCGTGGGAAGTGGAGGAAGTGATGGAGTAGTGGAGTTGTGTTAGTGTTACACGACCAGTCTTGCCCACTTCTCCTGTCATCTCTAACCGTCCATGACTTCCTGACACGTTCTTGTGATGGCGCGTTGCACGCTGCACGCTGTAAACCGCCAGACCAATACCCCAGTATGTATCCCCCCGTTTGTGACATGATTGATGTCTCGAGTGTGGATCGTGGGACCCACAGAAAGTAGCTTGTAATGCTAGACTAAATAAATAAGTTATTTAGGAAGTCAATACTTGTGAAGTATCGTGTGTATTCTATGAAGGTACTGCATCGAGTATATTCAGCATGCATGAAGCATCACTGTTTTTAAGGCTTAACGGAGTAAGTCACGAATTTAAGCGTCTTAAAATAACATCATGTCCAGCCATCTTCGAGTGATCGTTTGGAGGCTATACAGGCAAGCCCTGACTTGACCGATCACTCCATGTGGAAGAGTGGTGGACGGTGATTGTGGTGACGCCTCATTGATAGCCTAACTCATGTCTTAGGCTGTCCGTCCAAGTTGGTGAAGTTGGACGGACGAGATGACTTGCAACCCTCATATGCGACCGTCGGATTAGGGTTTAAGAGGTACGCAAGTTCCTTCTTTCAGCTTGGTCGAATCCAAGCATGGGAAGTGCTTTATAGAGGACCGATCAGGCATGTGTGTAGACGACATGCTGGTGCCCATGTCTATACTTCACTATCCCACGAAGGTGCGATCTAGGCCACTCAATTTGACCGGTAAAGAGGAGCTGTTGAGATCGATTTGCAACAGAAATCTGGTGCCGCAAAATCCGTGCATCATGCCAATTTTGGGCGCGTTCCAAGACGACCAATCTTGGTCGGTCTTGGCCGATCAGCCCGGCGTGCATACGGTGGGATGGTGTATATACTTGTACTTCATCGTCCCATAGAAACGTGATCTGAGCCACTCAATTTGTCCGGTAAACTTGAGCGGTCGAGATCAGTTTGTGGTTGGGGAGTGTGACCACGCCTAGCTTGGACATGCGAATCAAGGTGTACAGCCAAGTTTGGTCTTGGCCGATCGGGTGTGGAAATAGGTGGGCCCATAGTGATCGTGTTGATACTTACCGGACCTGCTTAGTCTATTCCTGGACCCTTCATTCGTGAAGGAGAAAATGGACGCTCGTGATCGCGACAGAAACCCTAGTTAGGTTTTGCCGACCGTGTGTCATACCCAGTTTGGGGCGCACGAATCAAGATGACCAACCATAGTTGGTCCTGACCGATCAGTCAGGTATGTAGGTGGGCCCACGGTGTTTGTGATTATTATGAAAAAACATCGTTTGAACCAACTCATGGTGACAACCTAGGAGAGTGTACAATGGAGTCTTTTTGGGATCAAGATGAAGACGAAGAGGAATATGTCGACACTAGTGTAGCTTACTCGAGCATTGATCTTCATAATGATCAAGAACCTATTCAAAAGGTAGAGCTTGAGGATGATGCAATGAGTGTTCTAAACAAATTCCTTATGGACAATATTGCATCCGCAAAAGAGTATGTGCCTTACAACAAAAGGAGGAATATGTTGAGAATGAGACGGTTATGACCAATATTGTGGAAGACCCAATTGAGCTTGCATATGATTGTAATGATGATGTTTATGTGAAACTTTGGTTACGGCAGAAACGGACGAAGAATGGTTGCAAGGTTTGATAGAGGACCATGATATACATGAGGTGAATAATTCACTTGAGTTTTTCAAGGATGAGGAGGATTCCGTGATACAAGAGATTGTGCAAGGTTTGTCTAACCCTTTGCCTATTGTTTCTTCTCCTTTACCTCTTATTGGTTTGAATATATGTGCTTCGAGAATATTGTTGAATGACTTTGTTTCTCGTTTTCCGCCGTTAGAGATACTTGATTCTCATGCTATGCAGGTTATGGAACAAGAAACCGTGGAAGTAACCGACTTCTATATTCTTTATACATTTCCAAGTGTGGACAAGAATAAGTGTGGGGGAAACTTTTATCGCTTCATAGCTTCGTTTCTGTTTTATATTACTAATATTTGTGCGAAGCTAGTGTTTGAAAATCGGGGTGCTATGGGTGGATCCCCAACTTTTCCGATTATTGGTGTATGGGGAATGAATCTTACAAGAAGCTAAGTCGCCGTCGACTTTAAAACAAGCGCTTAGTGGGAGGCAACCCAAGGTTTTGTATCTTTATCCTTATCTTTTTATTTTTATGCATTTGCTTTTATCTTTATTTTCTTGTTTTTGCATATCATTTGCGGAATTTCCCACCTTGAACCTTCTTTGGACGATTCAATTTTACATTGAGGACAATGTAAAGTTTAAGTGTGGGGGAGCATTTATATGTTTTAGTTTGTTTTATGCCTTTAAAAAAAAAAAAAATCAAAAAAAAAATAGAAAACCAAGAAAAAAAATTATGTTTTTTTTTTTTAAATTCTGAAATCTAGAACTTGTGCCTTTAGGATGACACCATTAGTGGATGGAGCCATTTTGAATGCAGGAGTTGAGGAACCAATTAACTAAAAGGGAAGAACATAGCTCAGAAATCACAAATTAACATGATAGTTGTTACCATATCTCGGAATATCACCATATCGCATTCTATTTTTACTTTTCCATATTTATCTATTGTTCTCTAAGTGCTTTGGTGGGTCACTAAACATCGACGTGTTATTACTGCTAGGATGAATTAGAGTAATTGAGTTACTAAAAAAAAAAAAAAAAAAAAAAAAAAAAATGAAAAAAATATGAAAAAAAAGGACCGATCAATTAGACCAAAACGGAATAAAAAGACACTGGGAATAGCGGTATGTGAAACGTAGTCCCTGTCTCCGTCGCCTAAACAAGCGTGGAATGCACCGGGGATCCAAGGCAACTATCATATACGTGTTGACAAGGAAGCATGCGCTTGGATCCAAAAGATCTAATCATGCCGTCTAAAAAAAAAAAAAAAAAAAGAAATTGGAACAGTTTGATCCAATCATATAAAAAAAAAAAAAAAGAAATTATTATTTTTTTGAATAAAGTCACTCTTGGTTCCCTTGTATATGCCAATTGATTTGATATAGCATTCAAAGAAACACCAATCCAATAGGATTAGGTTCATCTTAGCAAGTGACCTTCGCATGGATATGGGAAACATCGATCACTTGTGAATATTCGCCAACATCTACATCTTTATCCATCTTCTTAATCTTTTCATTGTGATTGTGGTTTGTTAGTTTTGTAGTACCGTGGCTTGTTCGACTATCTAATTAGAGTTATTTACTAATATATGAATTGAATTTGCAAGGTACCTCCTCCGTAGTCATTTTGGATTCGTTCATTGATTTGTCACAAATAGACGGAGTTGGAAATATAGGTTTTGTAGGTAGACCTCTTGTAAACCTTCACGAGACTATAACTCGTCCACTAGGGACACCTAGGGGTTCAAGGCTTGTTATTTATGCTAAAAGTGACCGTAGCCTCGACGAGACGGAGTTGTATGTATTTGTTTTATTTTTATTTTGTTTGATTTGCTCGAGGACTAGCAAAGTCTAAGTGTGGGGGAATCTCGATAGGTGTAGAATACACCGTATTTAATATCTAGTATTTATGCTTTCTTTAAGTAGTTTTCTTGTAAATTATGTATCTTATGTTTGTTTTTGAGTTATTAGGTACTCGGAGTCGCACGGAGGAAAAGAAGAAGAAATCACCTAATTTGAGCAAAAGGGCAAACTTGCCATTTCATAGGCAAACACTATCAGGAACCAAGCCAAAGCTAAGGGGCAACTATGTTTGGAGAAGTATTAAAGAACAAAGCCAAAGACATGTTAAGGGGTAGCTTGATTTTGGTTAAAAGAGAAGTGCTAAAAGCACAAAAAAGACTAATAGGCACCATCTTGGGGTGGTTCTTATTGAGTGGGGTGTACCATCCAACCCAAACCAACCTAACCCTATATCGAGAAATTATTCGGTTTCTCGAATTTAAGAAAACAATGACCATGTCTGTTGTTTGTCTAAATCTGTCCAGTGAAATAACGAATTCATGAGGATCTCTGCTTCGCTAAATGGAGATGGAATTAGAAATGGGAATTTCTTTGTTCACAATGGGTTTGATTTGATTTATTTGGCGGTGGTGTTGAGATTGAACAAGAAGCGTGAATCGAGTTTGAGAGGAAGATATGAGGCGTGAGAAGAAGAAGACATTGCTGCCATTGATCTCTAGTATTAAATTCAAGCCTTATGTATGCCTAATGTGAAAGTGTCACGAGTGGAACAAGGAGATGAATTGTCTTAGAAATCAGCCTGGGACTTTTATCTCTGAATTAATAACAAACCGTGCACACATGGTGCTTGTAAAAGGCCTAAGCTAGTTCTCACGCAAGTTGGAAGAGAAAGAAATTCGAGTGGAGGCAATGAACTACGAGAGAAGGTGGAGGCAATGGGTTTGAAGTGATGATGAACTGAGAATGAAAAGGGAATAGGCGGTGAGATGTGGTGGTTTGTCTTTATAGCCGGAGTGTGTATGAAATTGTGGGGTGCAGGTTGTAGGTGATGGGAATTATCAAATAGAATGAAATGGTATTGCGTAGTAAATTGCAGGCCATGGTTTTGATACAAGAGTTTGAAAGTTCACAACATATTTCTTTGGGAGTGTGATAAGGGTGTATAGCTCTAGAATGAGTTGAAGGCAAGGCTGTGCATTAAAGAATGGAGCAACAAATGGAAGGTGCTTGGTGGCAAAAGTGCTTGAATGCATAATGTTCTTTGTTGTGAAAGTGCGGGTGGAGGAAATGAATGAGTTGGAACTGTCGAGGTTAACGGTGCTGTGGTTGACCTAAACCGCAACAAAGAGGACAGGAAAAGAGAAGGAGTATTCTCTTGGCTGTGAACTAAAGTACAACAAAGGAGCAGTTGGGAGAAATACATGATGCAAGAATTTGTAAAAATGGGTTTTGAACGTGATCTGGCAATGACCGAGATAAGCTCAAGTCCTGGAAGGAATGGCTCATGGGTTGGTATTATGTTGTTGCCGCCATGATCGATAAAGGAGACAAGGTGTTGGTGGTGGAATGGCTTTCGAAGTTTATGAAGATTGTGGATCCCTATGCCACCCAAGGAGCTGTGTGATGCCCGGGTTTTTTTTGGCATTTGAGATGAACAACAAGTGAAATTGAAGCATTCGCCATGCGGCCAAGAAAGCTAAACATGCTACCGAACGTTGAGAAGTGCGGTTGGCTGTAGGTTTAGATGTATGGTGGTGAATATTCCAATAAACGGAGTGAAAATGGCGCTTAAGCATAGGGTCATGGATTTTTAATCGAGGGGGTATGAGCCAAGAATTGATGGCCGGACAATCATCGCAAGAACAAGAAATTGGTTTAGGTGGTATTTTGTGAATGTTTGAATTGCAGAGAAATGGAAGTTGGATGGTTCCGCACTTGATCGGAGAAAGTTTTCCGGTGTCGGATTAGGTGATGACGTCATCAATTCCGTGACACTTTTCGGACCCAAAATTGAGTCGGGCTTGGTGGTCGGGTTTTGAGAAGAATTAACCTAATTTTGGGGTTCTTATGGGGAGAAAAGCATATATGAAAACTCTTTTCTAAACCTAGAGATATCTCCATGAGGGAGACTTCTACTTTTGGTTCTAGGGTTTAGAGTATAACTTATGAACTCCTATGCCATGAGTAACTAAGTTTTTATTATTGTTTACAATTGAAGATGAAACCTTTATCCAATATTTTCACATCCTTGATAGCCTCTATGGGAAACCATAACAATTTGACAATTTCGTGGATCGATCCTTTCTTGCCCTTGCTTCATTATTAATGCTTTTTTTGGAGAATATTTTGTGGGGTCATGGATTTAATCTAAGCCATCCAATCATCTGGTGAAGTTGGATGGTCGTGAGAACCAGGTTCAAATATGCTTAATCGGGCTAGTATAACACACCCAGAGTTATAGCCTCTATGGGTATTTCGTACATGCTTCATTATTAATGCTTGGAGATTTATGTTGCTCTGCTGAGAACAACACTCAGTCGTCATGTCGTACCGGTAATGAGTACAGGAAATACAAGGCTGGTCATGCATTAATTAATAATGCTATAAATTCATAGGGTATATGGGATTGTTGCTACATGCTCCAACCTGGATGAATTTTGTGTATTTAATTCACAGAATACTGGGATTGTTGCCACATGCTCTATTCTAGATGAATTAGTAAGGTGAAGAAGTATTCATCACTTATTAATGGCTTTATCTTTTGCAAGATGTTAGCGCATAATTTTGGCCTTTACAATTTTGGCCTTAAGTGAAAATCCACCATCAACAACGGGGCCGAGACGATCAAGCCTAAGACGTTCGACACTTCAGTGCTCAAGCATATAAGAAGCCTTCGGATTATACTCCCAATCAAAGAGTACAACTTCGATAATAGTGCCTCTAGCTTCAGCACAATATCTCGACGGCGACACAATGGTTCAACACTGACACGATCAAAGTGTGGCTGAATTACAAATCGATAAGTCTTCACTATGCCACGATGAGACTTCTGAAGCAGATGCAATATCATTCATCAATGGATGCTACAAACTCCTTTAACTCTGCTAACCCCTGCACGACTGGGAAACTTCCTCTCTTCACCAATCATATCCAGAATGAAGACTGCTGCTGCTATCTACCGCGCAACAACAACGAATCCCTGACGAAGCCACTTCATAGTAAAGTCATATTCAGGAGAATTTGGTTTGAAATCCTAGTATACCTTTATCTTGGGAATGCTCAACCCACCAACTAGTTCGTGCATATAAAGGCTCCTTTGGATGGAGGAGCAAAGACTATCATCTTGATCCATGTAGCAACTCCAACCATAGTATCGACATCAGCAAGGATACGTAGAGGAACTCCATTCATGGTCTCAGCATCAACAAGAATTTCTGGAGAAAATTGAATCATGATCTCAGCATCAATAACAGTCTCAGACACAACATCTGGATTCATCAACTATCCATTCTCTAAAGTGTTACTCAATGGATCGTACTTCTCCAAGCCCTAATGATTCATATCAAGATATGTAGACATGAAAACATGATAACATGAACATCTTCCCAAAGCTTGCACGATGGACGGGCACAAATCAAAGTCTTCTACAAGATGTTCTCATCGCCTCTACAAATGAGATACGACATGCTCCAGGCCATGGGTTTACAAAAACGTACCAATGGGTGAGTAATGGGACAATACTTTCTCAATGAAAGATATTCGTCTATGTTTCTTCTACAACATACCAAAAGGGTGCATCAATCGGACATACGAGCTGAAAGATATGGCCTTTACCGATCTGAAAAATTTGTATGGGATAACAAATTACAAATGTGCACGCTTCGTTGGCTGACCTCTGCAACTCCAAATTGAGTGATTCTTTTCTCATTTGATAACTCAGTCTCTCTTAGATTCAAAAGTTCTGGTCAAGCATCGAATTTCGACGTCGTATGAGGTTCCTACAGCTTCCAAAGCATACAACATGCAAGCATCAATTCCTAGACGGGATTCATAACTTCCACAGTCGATCGGTGTCTACCACGTCTTCCCACTAAGTCCTTCATCAAATTTATACAGTCCAAGACCCGTGGCACAAGGTTCTCATGTGATGATCATTCATCATAAAAGGAATGCTACCACCAGGACATTAAACCATGGTCATTACATCACCCCCTCTCGAGAGAAACCTCAGTTATGGTCCCGTGACCAGGGTTTCAGAAGTGATGTTTCTGTGACTAACAGAAACAAGACGACACTGCAAGCACCACACTCATGTATAAATCAAGGGGTCCTGATCTCAAATGAATCAATGACATTAAAATCCTTCACCAACCGTTCAAGACACAAGCGAATGGTCTAAAGACACAACATGAGTGTTTTACAGCAAGCTCATCTGAGATAATTTTGCATTGTTCTGTACAAAGCGACGAGCTGGGAGCAATTGGTGAAGAATACAGGGATGGGTCATATACCATTCTCTTCGTATGGATGTTCTCTACAACATATCCAAAATTCACAGCAATTGAAGAAACGAGAAGGAGATGTGGCCAAAACATTGGACAACATACAATCTGAAAAAATTCTGAAAGTCTCCTGGAAGTTTACTGTTTTGCCTTTTTCAGGCCCTAAACATGCTCAAAACTCAAAAAGCTTCTCAAAAAAGCTTGGAAATTTTCTGGGCACGAAGATACATATGCAGACCGCGAAAATACGACTTCGAACGTAGATTCTACAACGTTTCTATTAAAAGGCTGAAGTCTGAAATTTTCTGGTGACGTATTTCGACGAAATTACTCGTATACTCACATGGATTCTCATTCATTCACAAATCAGCAATTTCATACTTCTATGAAGAGATTACAGGAGATATACTTACTAAGGGAGTCTCTAAATCATTTGAAGGCTCGACAATGCCGGAATCTCCATTGATAACGCCGTTATCTCCATTTGGTTTGGGATTTCGGGAATTCTCCATATTCCCATGCCCCAAAGAAGAGTGCGCTTCATCAACATGCTCCTCATCTACAATGATTTCTTCCTGGACTCATCAACAATAATTATTATTATTTCATTCAAGGAGATGCCACGATCGCTGCACGAAAGAGATGCTTACATCGACTTCTTCATCAGTGCTGGATTGTTTGCCCGGGAACAAGTTGAAGGCCTTCAATCGATGGAGAAAAAGTCTAAAAGAAGTAACAAAACTTGGTATCGTGATCCTAATTGCATGGGCAGGGAAAAGTCATGACACAAGGAGCGCTAACAACTCACCAAAGTAACGACTGGGGACTGCACGTCATTTGTTAACATCCTATAGTCCTTACTACTGGGTTCTCCGCTCCCGTAGACTTTATTCTATTTCCGTGGAGTCTACATTTATCCGGGATTTTACTATACGATCATCCTGTGGTAAAGCTAATGAAATAAGCAGAAGTACAACTCAATATGAAGGATCTCTCACCATCACTCACAGGTCCCAGGAGTACCATTTCTTAAAGTTTCATCCGTAGAGATGTCATCTCTGGAAACACCATCTTTGGAAGTATCATCCTTGGAGTCAGTCATTCTTGCAAAGTGGCTATTTCAGCGCATCGTTCATACAAAGCGCAGGATTCGACAAAACAATGAATCATGGAATAAAGGTGCTCACAACAGCGGCTACAAAAATGGTAACAATCCAACTCTTACCTATTTACAATTTCACTAGCTGTAGTGATTATAACGTCAGAATTTCAAAACTTGCTCGTTCCTTCAAACCTGCAAAGATGAGCAAAATTCATTATTCAAAATGATGACTTGATTTTGATAAAACCGTGAACAACCCACGTGAATTTTAGCATCCACTGGTTTTTCAAAAATTGGACAAACGTCCATTCTACAATTGTGAAAATTTACATACAGACATTATTTTCACCATGAATAATTGTCTACTTTCAACAGTTGTTCAAAATCAAAACATTGGTTTTACAAAAATATATATATTTAACGTGAAACTCACGTAAGTTTGAAAAATAACATATATATATATATATATATATTCGTTCCCTCGCGCAAGCATCTGTCTTTGAAGCGAGAGTATATTTTCAAAGATTTCTGAAAGCTCGAAGATAAATTTTTTTTATGAAAGCTCATAAACAAAATTTTATTACTAACAGACGCACGTCTGTTCCAAAAAAATTCTGCATCCACCTTTAAAAAATAAAATTTTGTTTTTCGTGAAAGCTCATAGACAAAATTTTTATCATTAGACTCAGGACTATTTTGTTTAATTCTTAAACTAACGAACGAACGAACGTCCGCACTAAAACAGATTCCTTTCTTGGGCCGGACTCGTGAATCCTAAAACGACCAAGGTCCCGTCATCAAGATCAGCGGTTCAACACCAATTCATGCTCATTAGGCGATGCTCTATCATGCCAGTGGAATCTTCGTTCAAGCCGTGGTTTGCTCGTACTATCGAAAATATACGGTAATATCTTATCTTACGACTAAGTTCAATTACTTATTTCGTTCATAACTGGAAAATCACCATTCAGTGCTGACTGAGGAACTTGACTGTCCCTCACTCAGCAGGGGACTTAATGTGGATTTTCGACAAGGGCTAAAATCGTAAACCCATAATTATATATGCTCATGATCTAGCAATCAGATGAGAATCGAGGCTCATGTCTTTTATCGAAAGCGTGAAAGCTCGTGCCACGAGAACCTCTGACTAAGAATATTGTCTCTCAGAGTATGTGTAGATGTGTAGTCTCTCAGCTGAGGCAACGGCATATCTCATGAATACTGAGCAATTTCATTGATCACTTTTATATAAAATTGAAAGATTAGACGGCTCCTAGACAGCTTGCCTGCTAGTATAGAGCAATAACGTCTTCAGGATGTAACAATGTTTTCCCTGACTATATAAAAGAAATATGACGCTTCAACAAGCTCATATCACTCGACTCCTGAATAATTAATGCTCCTAGACGATCGTACTAGTATAGAGCCATCAATTAATTAAACCTATATAATCAAATTCATCAATTGAATCCCTGGAAAATATTCTATGTTTTCCATAATATTTCGTTACTTCAATTTATGGTTCTTCCCAGCAGAATTCCATGGGTTAGTAATATATATTCAACACACGGGCATCTGAGTACTATCGAATAATCCCCGACCAAAACGGTGCAAGTGTACTCAACAATAATGCACTAACGAGCTCCTGAATGCACAAACGAGCATTCCAAAACATGAAAGAATGATGAACCTATGCAAAATAGGAAGAAAATAATAGTCAAGGCGCTAAGGGACTGGGCTCACCGTCCGGCCAGTCACGTCGTGACCAGTCCCACGTCCAAATTCTATATTTTATCATATTTTTATTATTTTCCTTGATCTCATGAAAATCTCTTCATTTGAACAAATATCCTTCGTTTTAAGGAAACTCCTCAGTTTCATGGTGTTTCCTTCACATCAAGGAAATAATATAAAATTGGGAAAGGTGTCATGGGACCGTGTCTACTAGCCGGCCGTCTATGCCCTAGTTGTGGCCGGTCCCACACCTCATGATTCCTCATTATTTTATTATTATTTCCCTAATCTCATGAAAACTCCTTGATTTCATGATATTTCCTTTAAATCATGAAAAATAATATAAAATTAGGTAAATTCGTGGGACCGGGCCCTAGCCGGCCCCACACGCCCTTATTTTATTATTATGTTTCCTTGATCCCGTGGAATTCCTTGATTTCATGATATTTCCTTCAAATTATGAAAATTCCTTCAAATCATGGAAATAATACATAAAATTAGGAAAACTCACGGGACCGGGCCCTAACCGGACGACCATGCCCAAGACGGTCCCATACACCCTTATTTTATTAATGTTATTTGTTTTCTCATCCCATCGAAACTCCTTCACTTCAAGGAAACTCCTTGATTTCAACAAAACTCCTTAGTTTCAACAAACTCCTTGATTTTATGATATTTCCATAAAATCATGAAAAAATATAATAAAATTAAGGAAATGCTATGGGACCGGGCTCATTGGCCGTCCGTCCATGCCTTGGCCATAGACGGTCCCACATTTCATGATTCCTTCATTTTATTATTATTTTCCTTCATCTCATGAAGTTTCCTCAGTTTCAGCAAAAATCCCTTATTTCTTCATATTTTCCCAAATGATTGCTCAAACGCACATCAGAAAATATCAAAATTCTCAGGACTGAGACGCGAACACTTTGGTGACATGAGCATATTACCTTGACCGATCAGGGTTGGCTCTTTGGCTTGCAAGAGGCCGGTCCCTCATATTTTCATCATTTGACCTAATTTGTTCATATTAGGTTCAAACTCTTTTAAACAATTTTGGAATTTCATGAAACGATCGTCATTCGATCCCGTGACCACCCAGGGCCGGTTTCATGACCTCTTGGTCGGCCCCTCATCTCTTCATAATTAATTAGGTTTTATCACCTAAGGATCAGACGAGCATTATTTTAATAATGATTAAACCAGCATTTAATCATTCTTGGTATTTGCTCACTTGAGCATCTGGGCGCTACATGGTTGACCCATGATCCCATGTAGCCGGTCCCTCCTTCACTCCGTGGTTAATTTTCAATAAACCATCAATTGATCGAATTAGGGTTTTGAGTCCAAGGTTCATAATTCCAGATTCAAACGCTAATAATTTTATGATGATCTCATGGTCAACACTTTATTTTCTCAAACCAAGGAACATTGGTTCAACCATCAATAGTTAACAGTTCATCGAATGAGCAATATTTGCTTACTTTAACTATGTTTATTCATACATCGTACCTCTGTCTCAACAGACATGTTCAAATTCATGAGTCTCAGAACATTTTCAAATCATGTTCGACTCAACAATACAAAGACTCATCGTCCCATGAAGTCGTGAAGTCAGCAACGGACTAACTAAATCACGAGACATCAATCGTGTCACATGGGGGATATTAACTAGGGTTTTGGTCTGCGGGTCTACGACACGTGTGTTCATACACACGATGAGAATGTGAGCAAGTCGTGCAATCAGTTGAAGGAGTTAACAAAGTAGTGGATGGAAAATCGACCAAGTCTCCGCACGTTGAGCAACTGGTTTTAACACGATCTCCACTTCTCCACTCTTTGATCCCATCAACTGTCACACTTCATGGGATCATGGTGTTTACAGTACTAACAATATAAATAAGTCTCTGAATCATGATTGAAAAACAAGACAATCTCACGTCAAACAGACAACAAGAGATTAACATCTC
This sequence comes from Papaver armeniacum, assembly GCA_023531295.1. NCBI lineage: Eukaryota > Viridiplantae > Streptophyta > Magnoliopsida > Ranunculales > Papaveraceae > Papaver > Papaver armeniacum. The sequence goes on from JAJJWW010009682.1 coordinate 277,423, forward strand.
AATGTCTAAGCAATTACTCTCAACAGAGCAAATTCAATCATTCATAACTTATCTTATTTCAGAATACAAAACACACCTACAATCTTAGATCACCATTGATCTCACACATTTCTCAGCTTCCCTCCTACATATCGACCCATCATCTCTTGTGACCGAATTTACTCTGGAACGGCCATTGTCTTGGTTTAGGCTGGAGTACTACAGATTGATCTCTCGAATTCAAAGCACCCCCTTCTTGCAGTGCATCTGTGTGAGGTTTAACAGTTCACTCGGTTCAAGGAGTTTTCTCCGCATGGTCGTCTCCTCAATTCCGTAAAAACCAGCAACTCGTTTTGCCCCATCTACACTAACAACCCTAGGATAATTAGTACGCTCAACTATCCCGTTATTATCTCCTAAGCTCACCGGATACGGAAGCGCTCGACTACCGGATTCTACTTTCCAAGTTTCCTAGAAGTATGCTCACTAGGTGTGACTTAAACAAATGCTCTAAGTTTTGTGAGATAAGGTTGCTCCTAGTGATGAACTCAAAAGCATGAATCACCTACTAGTGTCAATTTCTACATATGGGTACTTAACAAAGTCCCATCATCAATACCCACATATTGCTACTTGTGTTTAATTCTCTAGACAATTACGGGTCGAAGAAAATCTAAACTAGCAATAAGATTGTGACATAACTATTTAATTTCGAACTTAAACAATTAAGGAACAATCCATAAGCATTATTAGAATGGTAGAAATCAAACAATAACTAAACTTGCGATAGTTATTGCATATCAATCATGAGTTCATATTTCGGGCTTTAAAATCACCCTTAATCAAAGATAGTTTAGTTACTCATAGTTTTGGAGTTCATCATAATAATAATAATTGAAATAAAGAAAATCAAAGATAAAAACGAAAGCAAACCCTAGCTGCGGCTATCTCCCAAAAACTCCAAGTAGAATACGTGATAAACAAAGTTGTAAAAATCATCCATTTTTTGTCTCTTCTTAGGTCAAGTTTTCAAAGGTCCAATAGATAAGAGTCCACCAAGCCCATGTGTGAGAAAAACCCATGTGAAAATCTGCCCCAAAAGTGGTCGCCGAAAAACTGGTGAAGTGCCGTAAGTTGGCCGGAAAGTCTCCAGAAAGTAGCTCACGTGACCGGCAAAGTCCACTCGGTCACCGGTCAAACTAACCAACTCGTGTCAACTGATCTAACTCGGTCAAACCCGATTCAATGGATTCAACTCAGTGATGTCATATGAGTCAGTACCAAGTCAGATACAGAGTCAGATAGTCAGGTGAACTGACTAGGCTAAGCTCAGTGCAGTAAAGGTCAGGCATGAGCCATTTTGCACCAACTTGAGCTTGTGTTGTGCAATCATTGCGCAACACCACTGTATATCCAGCCATAATGGCTGATCTTCTCTTGCAGCTTCAGTTCTTTCTATTCTTGTCATTATGCACTCTAATTCACTTGAGCCATCTCGTTCTGTAGCTTCTTAACCAAATCTCTTGTTGCATTCCTTCAAACTTCAACCACTGGATCACACCCCTACTTCCCTGCCTGTCCATTTCGGATGCACTTTCATTACTCCTCCAATTCAATCAAGCTACCATTCACAAATCAAACCTATTCTCGAAGTTTCATATCACCACCTGCACTACCATCTTATACCAGCTTGCACCTGTAACTCATATTAGGTTTATTTCCTTCCAGCAATGCGTCACCAGAATCACAATCTTATGTGTCCTTCAGATCAAAACATCAACAACATCACCAGTACTTCAAACCCATTCCAGCACCTAGTTCTCAGACCACCAATCATCCCAACAGTACCCATCTCTATCTCAGAACAGCACAAACCTCTAGTCCTTCATCTTCCTTGTCTGAATCATCTAAGTCATCAAACACCACAGTAGATGCTCAACTCAATCACTCTAATTTCTTGTTTAAGCCTGCTACTGCACAGTACCAATCTCAGCTGCAACTCAAACATCTCCAGCTCTGCGCAATCAGCTACAATCTTCACTGCGATTCTGTCCATGTCTTCACTGCAACAACATCTGTAGTTGCAGGAAATCCCACAACACACCCCTCATCATATCTTGATAATAATTTCTAGATCTAAACTTATTTAATATGAAAATAGAGATGAAAATCCTAAAATTATAAATGGAGACACAAGAATTTACGTGGTTCGATCAATATGATCTACATCCACGGAGTTAGGATTTTTTACTATGATTATTGAAATTACATAAATATCGCAGCAACCTTCACTTGCGAATTATTAACGACGCAACATAATAATGTCGCAGAAGAAATATTAGAAACGACGCAACAAATGACATTAGCTTAAATATGAGAAAGGTGTGACGATTCTGCGAAGAGTCAATAAGACTTGCGAAGATTAACATTTGTAGACCTACGAAATGTCGCAAGGTAAATCCGAAATTAAGGGAAATATTAGTTGTACATGAGCTGTCATCCACTATGTAATATCCTATATAAAGAGGAGAGCAGGAGAGAGAAAGGGGGGAATAATTTTGGTAAGAGAGAGAGATATATTGTTTTAGAGAGAGAAAGACTTTATTTTTCTTTATCATCTTCTTTCCCTAAAACTAGACTGAGAGCTTCAAATACTCATTAATGGAGTCCCAATGTAATACTTATGTAATTTCAATAATCATAGTGAAAAATCCTAACTCCGTGGATGTAGATCATATTGATCGAACCACGTAAATTCTTGTGTCTCCATTTATAATTTTAGGATTTTCATCTCTATTTTCATATTAAATAAGTTTAGATCTATAAATTATTATCAAGATATGATGAGGGGTGTGTTGTGATTTCCTGCAACTACATATTGGCGCTAGAAACAGGGATAAACATCAACAAAGCCCGGAGATGAAGAAATAGTCAAGAGCAACAGATGATTTAAGATTCAAAACAAAGATAATTACGAAGGAAGTGCAATGACAGTGAAATCAACCCATCAGAGTCTTCATCAACAACTAAAACTAAAAAAAAAAAAAAAAAAAAATCTCTTCTTATTCCTCTAATTTTATGTCCAAAATTATGTTTATGAATCAGATCTAGGAGTTTTAAAACAAAGGTTCCTTTTAATAGAATTTCTTTCAAAATCAGATTTGAGAAATACAGATTTAAAGATCTTATTCTACAAAACCATTCCGAGAATTTTCAAAAATATCAAATAGCAGAGTTTTCAGTTGATTAGGGGATTTACAATCAGTTTCTCATCTAATTTTTTTGTTGATTATTGAACAGCGAAGAGAAACAACTTAGATAACAAAGATACCACGAATTGTCATCAACAAATTCGTAGACGTCATCAGTCCAATGAAGTTTAAGAAAGAAATCACCCCGTTAATTGTTCTAGCGAAGTTGCAACAGTAAAGACAATGACTTCATTGCAAATTCGCCACATAAATAAGATTGACGAAACAAAGACATGCCACATATCAAATTTTCGAGAAGTTATGAAGACAAGGTAGTACAGACGACAACAGTAGCTAGTTGGAAATCATCACCAGTGAAGAAAAAGTACCAGCACTAATATATCACAAGTTCACTTCATAGAAACAACATTTTCACGAGTTACTTCGCAAGAGTATCTACCTTCAAGGGCCACAAGAAACACAAACAAAAGGGAATAAGTCACTGCCATAACATCACCTAATATTCATATTGAATAGCGAAGCTAGACAACACATCAAAATTTCAAGCGAAGAAAAAGAGAATATAGCTGTATTCCAGCGAAGACATCACTTCGTCCAAGTACAAGGGGAAATTAGATGGCGAAGAGGAAAGTTCCAGCAAAGTTCAATTGAGAAAGAAGGACATAGGTGAAAACAAAACAACACAAACATATCTACACAAGTGAAGAGAACAGTTACGCGAAGAAAGTAATCACTGGAGCGTTGGTTTAACAAGGGGAAAGTTTATGCCAAGATGAAGAAGGGAAGACAACATATGACTGAGAAGCACCAGCAGGTCAAGGAGGAAGAAAATAAGAGTGAAAAGAAACTTATTTATATGGGAACTGTCAAGAACGAAGAACAGATTAACAACCCGCCTTACATTTTATACAGAGAAAGATAATCCCAGCGAATCTCGCAGATAAGTGAGTCTCGCAGAGTGAAGACAAACTTATTTGCTTTTTACTTATTGCCTCAAGTCTTACTTCGTCGTTCAGTATAATACTTCGTCAGTAAGATAGTTCCAGCAAAATTCTTATAACTCAGTCATCTTGACCAGCAAGTCAACACAACGAAATAACCATTTCGTGAAGTAAAGCATCGAGAGAGTATGATCAAAAAGACAAAATTGATGAAATAACATCGAAGAAAATCATATCTAACGCAGGCCACAGGTTCTTAACAACATCAGCAATGGCAAATCACGAGCAGGGATAATATAAAAAGAATGAAAGGGAGACAAGAGACGGAGCAAAGAACAACAAATGGTTAAACAGTGGGGAAACTGGTGCATCTCGCAGAGATAAATACAAAGTCAACTACAAAAGAAATTAAAGACCAAAGATAACATCAAGTGAACAAACTCAGTAAACCAAGATAGCAGCATCAGCAAGCAAGTGACAGAATAAAAAATCCAGGAAAAATATAAGAAGACGAAGACAAACTTCTGATATTTAAAATGGAAAGGACGACAAGAAAGGAATAACTCATGCGAGTCTCACCACTCTTTCACAAGTTGAAGCCAGTACAGTAAAATCCAAGCATAAGGTCGCGGGTTCGAGTCTCCATAGTCGCACAAAATTTTTGGTTTTCCTCGCAAATGTTTACATCCAAAACATTCCTTCGCAGATGTTCGTTTAAGATGTTTACTTCGCAGACGTCTTCTTTCCAAATACCAGCGTGAAGTAATCAGCAAGCCCAATTCGTCCAAGCCCATTAAAGATTACCCAACAATAAACAAGCCATCAATACTTAAATTCGCACAGTAGATGTGCAGTTGCGAGTTTTTAGTGACAATTAATTGGTCAGAGGCATGAATTTGGTATTTCATTACTTCGCAAGATCTTCGATTATTTCACAAAGAAAAGAGTTGATGATTATCTCGCCAAGAGTGAAGAAAAGAATGATTATATCGCAAAGAATGATTGAAAGAATTGACAGAAATGAAAGAATAAATGAAAAAGAGTAAAAGAAAACGCGAAAATTTGTGCAGAAACAATCAATGATTTATACGAATGGGACGAACCTTTATGGCGTACACCCTAGTTCGCGAATGATATTTCGTAAGAGGCAAATGTAAGACCTAAAGTGCGTCATATAAGGGGTATCTCTTGACATGGCTCAGGGAAAAGGTTACACCGCCCCTGGAACCTGAGTCATGGAGATTTGGGGTCAATAAATCCCATCCAGGAGAGATACCTTGGATTTCCAACTATATATATAAGGTTATACCCTGGTTGGACGACCGAGGGTCTCTTCTAAGGAGTCAGCGTATGCTCAAGGCGCCGAGGTACACGGTTGAGCCAAGAGTGCCTGGGGCATTTGAAGTGTCTCGGCCATTCTTGGAAAGTCTTGGCACACGCTCGACTCGGCCCGAAGAAAACTCCACTTAGGGTGCAGTCTCGTAACCATAAGCCCTAAAGGTATAAGGGATAACAGGATGTGAAAACAACTGGTTGTTGTTGTAGTTGCAGGAAATCCCACAATACACCCCTCACTAGAATTTACTTAACTAATCCATTTGAAGATGAATAACTATAAGTTTTATTGATTATTTTCTTGGAATGTTTACAAAGGAAGATAGAACAGAGCCAAAGAAATTACAATCACACTAAATTTTCTC
>JAJJWW010009683.1:0-39937 GCA_023531295.1 Papaver armeniacum
AGCTTTTGATTACTAAATTCAAATTTGGCAATTTCCTTTTTAATTTATTCTTGTGGTATACAGGAGATGTATCATGTTTATGTTTGTTATCTACATATATGACATTTGTGTCTGCTGTTTTTGGTTTGAACCTGTGTCTTAAATTTTGATATATATATTAGAGAAAATGGGTCATTTGTCCAAAAAAATTTAAAACACGGTTCAAATGGACGAGTAAAAAATTTTATGGGTGAAATGGACAAAAAAAAATAGCAAGGATGAAATCAGATTCATCCCGCTTAAACTTAAAAATATCAAGGATGAAATCGGATGCATCCATGTAAAATAAAAATAATAAAAAATATTTGAAAATGGACAGATGAAACCGGTTACATCCTCGCCTATTTTTAAATTTTTGTCCATTTAAACAAGATATCAAATCAATCGTCCTTTTCACCCAGGAAATTTTGATTTTGGTCTTTTTAATCAATTTTGTGTATATATTATATATTAAAACTAAGACAGAAATGATTGATTTAACACGCAAACATTAAAATTAATCAATAATAATAAACTTCAAAATAATTTTTATTGGTCACTGGAACTTTCATAGATGATTTACACATTGAGACTCTCTGTTTATAAAGTTAATGCATGATAAATAACCAATGATGGGATATTATCAACCTTTTTTTCATCGGGTTTGATGAGGTATCAATAATGGAGATATGGATTGTTCTGCTTTATAATAGTATGCTAAGGGGTGTTTAATGCATATAAAGTTGCTTAAGTATCATTTTCTTAATAATAACTAAAACTAGTTTTTTTTCTTTAGATCCTCTTCTCCATCTTTATCAATTAAAACAATCCAATTATCAATTCCGTGCTCTTCTCTATATTTCATCGTTTTAAAATGAAAAAATCGTTGGTTAGAAATTTTTATTCTCGATTAATTCTTTCAAACTCAATCTAATACTTTATTTTATTGGTGAATGGCATATTAGGTAGGAAAAGTTGGAATTGTTGAATTGCAGTTATACGATCGTCATGGTATATATCTTCATCTAGAATGACGACTTTTCATATTTATTTTTAGTCGTGAAGATTGTAGGATAAACATCGTGCCACTTTTCAAAGAGTTTTTTTTTTTTTTTTTTTTTCTGAAAGTAGACATTCACATAGTCGTCCTGGTCGTCATCCATCTTGACATCTAGTGATGTAGTATGAATAGCCAATGTTTTGAAAACAAAACCATGGCGGTTAATAACTCTTAAACAAGTTTAAATTTGTCCAATTTGTTATTGTTCGTCATGGTTTTGTAAAACTAACATGACGCACGAATAGACATTGCACGCCGTGTGTTTCATTTTTCACCACACGAATGTAAATCAAAAACCAATGTTTGGTAGACATGCTTTATTTTTACCGAGCATGCCGATTAAGTTTGGTCGACATGCTTTTTTTAGTGAACATCAATAAGTAGATCGGGCATGGTTTGTCTTATTAGTGCATGCCAACTTTTTCATGGATTAAATTTGAAAGTACTTAGTGGTGGTTTTGTTTGAATATAAGCATGCCGACTAAGTTTGATCAGCGTCAGAGAGTTCGTTGAAGCATCTTGACTAAGTTTTGCCTGATGCTTTGTTTCATCAAGTATGATGACTAAGTTTGGTTTGGTACTTTGTTTCGACGAGCATGTTTACTAAGTTTGTTCGACATGCTTTGTCTCATTGGCAAAAGATGCGCATACAATTCATGGATTAAGTTTTGAAAGTACTTAGTCAATGATCCTATCATTATTTGGTTTGTTTTTATGTAACTCTATAACAATGTCGATGATCCTATCAATATTTGTAATCCTTTCATCAACAAACCGTCCATCTTCCGCCATTACCGTTACAAGATGATGCGAAGTATGATCTCTTAGTTAGTCGATTAGGTTATTTTTATGTAACTAATGAGTATACAAACCATAGTGAATTTAACGGAGGTCGAGTCTGTGATACACTCTGTGATGAGATCGTGGAGAAAGAAAGAAGACGTGACCTATCAATGTTTGAATAAAACAAACGGAATTCTTTTGCGACGGAGCTTTCATTGGTTAGACGTGGGCTCAAAGATTGTAGCTTTTGATCTGGGCAGACGAAGTTCCGATCGGGCCTGGCCACTATCTTCTTTCAAAAGAACATCTTGGCCAGCAATATGGAGCTTAATGGGGACTAGGCCTCCCTAGTATTTTTGAAGTTGTCAAATTGGGCTTGGGAATTTTGGATTTTGTATAATTGTCCCTCAAAATTTGACAAATTACCACAAATCAAAACATTTTGGAACTATTGTAGCACCCGAGTGTATGTTCTATAGCAAAATTTTGAAAAGATGCTAAAAAAATTTAGGCGGTCGAGTGTACAACGTTGTAATCGGAAGCACCGTTAGTGTTTGTCCTCCAACAACAAAGTTCTAGCTCCGCCATGGCTTTAAACCCCAGTTACTATTTTGTTAAGAGGGTATTTATCGATTGGTCTTCTGAGTTTTGCACGTGGAATAACTATTATGATTCATAAAAATTGATGAAAACAAAAGTGGCAGCAAACGTTGGAGAAAACTTACTATAATGCTCAAAATTCTTCTACCCTCCCAAAGAGCCTATCATCCATTCGCCCCTAGAGCATCTCCAATGTTGGGGTCAAGGTCATCCCATATGTGGAAGTCTTATTAAGACCTTTTGAGAGTGGGTCATTCACTACATGACAAAAAATAATAAATATTAGACTTTCTACCTTAAATTCCATCTTCAATCCCCAAGGTCCTATCCAACATTTTTTGTCTAAATTTAGAGACAAAAGATGATGTGGAGGGTCATGAAGAAGGTCTAAATAAGACTTTCTCCTTTACCCCCACTTGGTCCCCACATGGACATGTCATCTTCCTTTATGACCTTCACCTTGTGTTGGAGATTTAAAATGTTAGATAAAATGTCTTAAATCATATGTGTCATATCAATTTAAGACTTTCACCCCTAGTATTGGAGATACTCTTACGGAAAGTAAAGTTCTGATGTGGCATTATAGGAGGACCCTTTGTCATTATGACCTCGAAACTGCAACTGTAGAAAGAGTTGATGCTAATGACGCTGACGAGAGATTTCAAAGCTTGATTGCCATCCCGTATATGAAGATCGATCTTTCATTTGCATTAGTGGCTGACCTGCCAGTAGTTAATTGAGGTCGTACTCCCTCCACTAGTCCACTCTACGCAGGGACGGGCCAGCATTCACTCCATTCTATGCAGGTACGACCCAGTAACTATTTAACCTTACTTTGACCATGGCTAAAGGTGGAGCGGAAAAAATGAAAAAAGATATGGGTCAGAGGGCGACCTAGGCTAAATATTTCTCAGATACCATTACGCGTAATTAGTAGTACTAGTTTGTCACCCGTGCTACACACGGGTTTATTTCTCAATACTAATATTAGATCTGCGTTTTAACCTTTATTTTTGTGCTTAAATTAAAAAAATCTTTTCCAACGGAAACTTTAAAGATAAAGAAACTAATTGGGGGATATGAATTACTTCCCCCAACCCATGGTGTAAACTAAGGGTGATTTTGGAAGTAAAAACTAAAACACCCTTCCCCTCAAAATAAAAATCAAAAAACTTAAAATCAAAAACAAAATCATATTCCCATTTCCATCTCCACTTTATTAATCTTTTTAGGTAAAAACTTTGAAACCCAAATGTTCCCCATTCTCTTTCAAATTCTAAATTTTCCCCATTTCCTTTCAAATTCTCTGAAGTGATGAAGAACATGTCGGAAATGATAAAAACATGCCGGAAATGATGAAGACCACGCCGAAGTGATGAAGACCATGCCGGAAGTGATGAAGAACATGTCGGAAATGATGAAGGTCGTGTCGAAGTGATGAAGACCATGCCGGAATTGATGTAATTCAATGTCGAACAAATTCAAGATGCTCAAGTATAAATCTATTAATGCTGGGTAGTTGGCGAAAAAAATCAATTTTTCAATACTTTTCATCATGTGCCGGCATAAAATTTAGGATGAAGACCACGCAAAGTGATGAAGAACATGTCGAAAATGATGAAGACCATGCTGGTGATGAAATTCAATGTTTAACCAAATGCGAGATGTCGATATAAATCTATCAATGCCGGTAGTTAAGTGAAAAAAAAATCAATTTTTGGATACTTTTCATCATGTTCCACGCATAGAAATTTAAGCCAAAAACCATGCCGGAAGTAGTTCCCGCATGCTTTAAAATCGATAACCGTGTCTGAAGTAGATCGATTAAACAGGATAGTGGGCAAACAATTTATGAAAATTTCAAGAAATGCCTAAGATGGTTTTTTGGTTGAATACCATGCCGGCACCAAGCTTTTTCAACTACAACAATGGTGGATTCAAAGAAAAAAAATCAAATTTTCAACCTCTTAGCAGCAATTCTCTCATCACAATCATCTTCCATTTTCAAAAAACATTTCCACTCAAAAACCATTTTCCCTCCTTCTACTCTCAACTAACCCACACAAATTCAAGTAAAAATAAATACACACTAATTTATCCTGGCGAGATTGGGGTATACCCAAACTAATTGGGGTATACCCAATTTTAAGTGGACATGTGACCTTACTAAGGAGGCCAAACGTGGTAAACTTACTTAAATACCCCTACACTAATCAACCTAAAACTAAACTCTAAACTTAAAAACCAAAAACTGATTAACCAAAAACCTCTCCTCTTCTCTTTCATTCTTCTTCTCTAAACCCTCTCCTCTTCTTGTAGGATCCAAATATCGCAACAACAACACACTTGCGGAATCTTCATTAACAACGTCGCGAAGCCGTCGCAAAGTGATTTCAGAAATGACATAACAAATGAAGATAACGTAAACATGAAGAAAGTGCGAGGATCTTGCGAGAACTAGAGTGTCTTGAGAGAAGGTAGCAAGACTCGCGAGAGTGTCTCGAGAGAAGGTATGAAGACTTCGCGAGAGTGTCTCGAGAGAAGGTAGCAAGGCTCGAGAGAGGTCTCGAGAGAAGGTAGCAAGACTCGAGAGAAGGTAGCAAGAGCCTGTGAAATCATTAAAGGCTCGCGAGAATATGAGTGTATGTGAGTCAGCCATCCATTATGTAAACACCTATATAAAGAGGAGAGCAGGAGAGAGAAAGGGGGGAATAATTTTGGGGGAACACTTTTAGGAAGAGAGAGATATTTTTGAGGGAGAAACTTTATTTTCTTTATCATCTTCTTCCCCTAAAACTAGATCTAGAGCTCTAGAAAATATCCATTAATGGAGATTGTAAATGTAATACCAATGTAATCTCAACAATCATAGTGAAGAATCGTGGGATGATCATATTGATCTAACCACGTAAAAAATCTTATGTGTCTATTTAAATTTCTAGCACTTATATTTGAAATTCATATCATTAATAAGATTTAGATCTACAAAATATAGTGAGGGGTGTAGTGTGGAAATCCCGTAACTACATATGCGCTAGAAACTTGAGGATTGAACCCGTGACCTTGTGGTTAATAAACAAGATATAGTGAGGGGTGTAGTGTGGGATTTTCGCTACTACATATGCGCTAAAATGTGGACCTAATCTTGTTGGTTCAAGAAAGTTTAGAAAAACTACTCTTTTTATTGGTGGTGAATTCAATTGGATCTATAAACTTTAAGAGAAATTTCCATGAAAAGTAATTACTGCTCATACTTTTTATTTAGATCTATAAAATTTAGGTTCAAAAATGGAATTTTATGGAAGAAATCACACTTTCAGGGAGAAAATACCGTCAACAATTCAAGAACATAAAAAAGGGTTTGATGTGATAAAATTCAAGGAAGAAAGCTAATTTTTTAATGGAAGATTTCATATTCGTGGAGAAAAAGAAAAGAGGAAAATTGTTGAAGGAAATTAAGGAAGAAACGAAGAAAAGGATAAGAACAAAACGCCGTGATTTTTATCACAAAAGGAAGCTCGTATGAGATGGTTTTGAGTTGGAGCGGAAGAAGCTTGATGTCGCAAGATCAAATCTCGCCACGGTCATATTTTTCAAATATTTTTGAACTTTCAAGAGGGGAAAAATGGAATAAACCTATAACATTGTGTGTTTCCTTCGCATAAAGACCAAATAGCCCGGATGGTCGAGAAGAAGTATGCAAACCGAGGTCGCGGGTTCAACCTCCATCCTCGCAAAGAATTTTTTGCTCCGCAAAGAGGGGAAAAAATGGATAATCTCGCAAGGTTGTTTCATTCTTTCGCAAAACAAGAGGCAAGATTTAATGGTCACTCATGAAATTAATGAGTTCATGGTCGCGAGTTCAAGTCCCATTGAACGCCCATATTTTTGTATGAATTTTTAACAAGTATCTGCAAGAAGAAAGTAGGTGGTTATTTCGCAGAACACTTCGCAGAGGCATGGCTAGCATGATTGGTCGGGAGGCATGAACGCGGCGTAAGGTCATGAGGATCAATTCTTTGCTCTCGCACACTTATTTTGTTATGCGAAATTTTACGCACTTTGCTTATCTCGCAAAGAAGAAAGTTGATGATTATCTCGCAAAATGAATTTCGCGAGAGAGGGTTAGGAAATACAGTATATCATGAGAATATGCAAGAGGCGGTGTCAAGGGTTCAAGTCTCACTTCTAACATTTCTTTTTGCCATGCGAGATTGACAACAACAAACCACAAAAGCTAAGTACCACTTTCCTTAAACATTTTACTTAAAAAAAATAAAAGATTTTTGATTTGATTTACAAAAGGCGAGATAATCGCAGTAATTATAAAGATTTCGTAACTACAAAGATTTCACGATTACAATAATTCGAGAAAATCTCGCAGAGATTACAAGAGAAACCGGAACAATATCTCGCAAAGATCAATTTATATATTTCTCTTAAATACTTGCTTTGTTTCAAATGAGAATGATATCCAACATGGAGAGTAGTAGCGGCAAACCTTTTATGGCGTACACCCTAGTTCGCGATTTACCCTATGATTTCGAAGAGGCAATGTACCTAAAGTGCGTCATATAAGGGGGTACCTATTAGGATCATTTCCATGAAAGATGTTTATCGTTTGAGACGAAACAAGTTATACAAAGGAAATCAAAACAAAGAAAATGATTTGAACTTGAAATTAAATAAATATCTTTGATAAAAGAAATGTGGAATACTAATCTAAATTTTTATTTGCATTACAAGATAGCATGAGGCAAAGAACATGGAGCGGAGTTTAGATGATGGATTCAATACTTCTTATATTTAGAGGATTAAGTACTTTATACTTCTCAAAGGATACTTCATACTTCTTATATATTTCGAGGATTGAGTACTTCTTATACTTCTTCAAGGATACTTCATACCGTATACTAAGAGATAATACTTCTTATTCACTTCGCAAAGCTTCGGAACTTCACAAAAAGAATAGAGGCACGCACTTTTCTGCAAGAAAAATATTCTTTCGCTGGATTTCCTTCATCAACAAAGATCAAAGATTAATATGACAACGGATTTTTCCCTTAAAGATCGCTCTTCAAGCAATATTCAAAGAAAAAGAGGCAAGATGTAGGATCCAAATATTTAACAACAACACACTTGCGGGAATCTTCATTAACAACGCGCCGTCGCAAAGTGATTTTAAATGACATAACAAATGAAGATAACGTAAACATGAAGAAAGTGCGAGGATCTTGAGAACTAGAGTGTCTCGAGAAGGTAGCAAGACTCGAGAGTGTCTCGAGAGAAGGGAGCAAGCCTCGCGAGAGTGTCTCGAGAGAAGGTAGCAAGGCTCGAGAGAGTGTCTCGAGAGAAGGCAGCAAGACTCGAGAGAATGTCTCGAGAGAAGGTAGCAAGAGCCTCGAAATCATTAAAGGGCTCAGAATATGAGCCGTATGTGAGTGTCATCCATTATGTAAACACCTATATAAAGAGGAGAGCAGGAGAGAGAGAGGAGGAATAATTTTGGGGGAACACTTTTTAGGAAGAGAGAGATATTTTGAGGGAGAAACTTTATTTTCTTTATCATCTTCTTCCCCAAAACTAGATCTAGAGCTCTAGAAAATATCCATTAATGGAGATTGTAAAATGTAATACCAATTTAACTCAACAATCATAGTGAAGAATCGTGGATGTAGATCATATTGATTAAACCACGTAAAAAATCTTATGTGTCTATTTAAATTTCTAGCACTTATATTTGAAATTCATATCATTAATAAGATTTAGATCTACAAAATATAGTGAGGGGTGTAGTGTGGGAAATCCTGCAACTACACTTCTCTTTCATTCCAAAAACTTAAAATCAACCAAAATTTTGAATTTTGATTTTCTACCAAAAAATGGTTGATTCTAAAATGATCCAAAGACCAAGAGAGATTCAACTGGTAACGGAAACCTCCAAATCGTAGGAAAAGGTAAGGAAAGGTTGAAACTAGCAAACCCGAAAATCCAATCCTTGAAGGTGTTGAAAAAGAAACCTCTAAAGGCTTAAAAAGAAGATTGTAAGTGATTTATAAACTCAAACCCATTATTGTTTTGTTGAATATGATTGTTAGATTAGGTTAGAAATCGAAAATTTTGATTTTCGGTTGTTTCGTAGAAGGTCGATAGTTGAACAACACGCGACCTTTGTATTTTCAAAGTTACCGCATGTTATCGGGATGAATAACATGCCGATTTTTCATCGATCCATGGCGATCATGGACAATAAACCGTACGGGTAGGTATAATAACCAACCATGTCGGTTATATTTGGTCGCCGTTGTTTTTGACTTGTACCATGCCGACGTTAGGCATCAAACCTTAATTTCCTAATTTATTAGTCGGCATCTTTCATAGATAGTACCATTCCGGCGTTTTATTAGGTCGCAAGGTGGTAGTTGGTTAACAACATTCCGCTTTTAATGTAGTTTCTTTAGGTGTTTATTTATTTAGCTTCTTGGTCAGGTAGAATGTCAACGTTGTTGTGTTGTTTGTTTTCATATATCTTATTTGTGCATTGTTTAGGTTCCCAGAGGAAATAAAAGAAGAACTACCTTGTCTTGTTAACAATCTGGAAGAGCTATTTGAATATTTGGACACAATTTATCAATTTAGAAGAACCTAAAGATCAAATCAAGAGAATTGCCCGTTTATAAAGTTATGTTTGATGGGTAAGGAAAATCCAAGAATTTCTAAGGTTTATGAAATGTCTAGCAATCCCTCAACTATGAAGAATGCACATCAATGAGGGAGGAGGAAGAGGAGGTTGATCCAAGAACTTTTTCTGTGGCATGTGACTTTTCCCGAGTGAACCCCTATTACAATGAGGATGGTGACTACATGACAGTGGCCCAATGAAGGGGAAGGGAAAAGCAAAAAGTCAACGCTTATGAAAAGCTAGTGATGGGGAGGAAGATAACAACAACAAGAAGGATCCATGAAATTCTTAAACTTTATTATGTTTCACTTGGTTTAGAAACTTAGATTGTGGTTTGAACTCTTTCATTATGTTTTGAACTCTTAGATTGTGGTTTGAGACTTGTTAAACTTATTTGAATTTTCAGTTTTAGATTTGCTTTAGAAGTTATTATTTTGTATGCACTTTTAGACAAAGTACTTTAGGCCGGCATGGTAAGAAGTCTACACCTTGCCGAATCAATGTTAGTTGCACCTTTTAGGTACAAAGTACAACCCATTGAATGCTCAACAGCTAGAAATTTCAAAATCAAGATATTAGGTATGTTTTTATTATAAAAGCATTCCCAACTTCATCTTCAACCTTGCATAAAGAATGGAAGTTTCACCACCAAATATTTGTAGTCTTTGTACACTAAGTGGTCATTTTGCAAGGGATTGTCCCTTTGAAGGAAGCAAATGCACTATTGAAGGTTGTAAGGGATTCTTATTTCTCATGAAAGCACCAATATATAGGAGTGTATATCACCTGATGCTTCAAAATGCACTTGTTGTGGGTTTTTCTATTGGATAGATGAGCGTGTAGCTCCGTATGAAGATGAAGTTGCTAAATCAACCTTCTACCATGCACAAAGATCCATGTTCGTGGACGGTAAGATGAAGCTAATTACCTCTCCTAAGAAATTGTGTACCGGAAAAGATACTATATATGTCCCAAATGTGTTAGGGTAAAGTTTTTAACGTTTGTATGCTTTAATTAAGGTTTGTATAGATGTATTGTCGGCATTGTCTTAAATTATAAGCTTGCCGGCCCCACTTAGCTCGGCATTATACTATATTAAAAGCTTTCCGACTGTTTGTCCTCCGCTGCATGGATATTATAATACACCTTACCGGTTTAATAGAAAATAACATTCATGAACAATTTGTGAGGGAGTTCTAAGCCGGCATGGTTCTCCGCTAAATAATACGGGCGCAATTAAAGCTTAAGAACCTCTCAAAACCAGGTCCGTGTCGCTTAATAGTTAAAAACATCCAGAACAATTTTTTAAGGGAGTTCTTAGGCGGCATGGTAAATTTCATAAACATCGCCGGGCGAATAAAGAGCCTAAGAACTTTGGCAAAAGCCCGGACCATGCCGGCCTTACGGTGACTTTTTCTCAGACGGTTGCATTAAGTCGCAGAAATCAAGAAAAATACACGTGCCGAGCCACGGGATAGCCGGTATGTTTTTGGTAATGAATATGATGCTTCAACAAATGAGAATACACCAAAAAAACACATCCATTTCATTCATTTGTAGCACTCCAAAGTACATTACACAAAACACGCATGCGATTACAAAAGTACTCCAAAAGTACGAATGTTTTGTCTAGTACTCCATTGTACACTACACAAAAAGTCGCTTTATTCCCTAATCATAATCACTCACTCAAATCTATTGGAGGGAGTTCATTCAAACCTATTGAACCTCCTTTAGTCAAATCTAAGGGACATTCCTGAGATTCATCTATAACATTCCAAAGGGCCATGTTGTCCTCATAAATTTTCATCCATTCCTTGCTCTTGTTGTTTGTGAACTTCTCCCACAAACTAAACCTACATAGAGGAGGTAATGGACATTCCTTATTGAGTTGTAGACCAATAAAATGATTTTTATCCACCAAAGCCATGACAATTCTTCTATGCTTGAGTTTGCTCCACGAAAACCGCATGTTTCAAAGTGCAAATGCTATAGATAGTCCTCACTAAAAAAAAATGTACCACATAATTCCAAGTATCTGGCCAATAGATGGCCACACTCCGGCATTCTCAACCAATGCTCCCATTTGATCGGTGTTTCTCCTCCGGCCTTTAACACTAGTTAGCAAACCTTTGAAAGTTGCTTCTTTCTCCTCCATGGAACCTTCTAGAATCATTGAGATATGGAACTCCTTGTCGTGTTCTAGCCGAGCGCCATCTTCTTTCTAATGTATTGGCATTGGGTGAGATTCTCTTCAACCGCTCCATTTAGGTGCCCCAATTGTTATGAGATAACGTGAAACCCACAATTTCCATCTTTCGAACAAATGGGGTACCAATCACGAAATCTTGAATAATTGGAGGAGTTGAGTACGATATCTTTGCAACACCGGTTGTACTACCTTCTTTGACGACTTTTTTTTCTTCGCCACATCTCCTTGGCTTGCTTGGCTCTCAAGAGGTAGAGTTCCATTTGTATTCAAGTTAGAGACGGTTGGGTTAGTTAAATCCTTCTTTGGCCGACCTCTTTTCTTTCCAACAAATTCCACGCTGTTTGACTCTCAAGAGGTAGAGTGCCATTTGTATTCAAGTTAGAGACCGTTGGCGTAGTTGAATCCTTCCTTGGACGACCTTTCTTCTTTTAGCGGGCCCTCCTTGTATCGCGCCCGCATAAACATGTCCGGATGGATCGCACTTTGTACTCAAATGCTCTTTAATGTTTTCCCTTTGGATTGATCACTATTTCTACTTAAAAACTCTTTGATTTGTTCTTCCTTCGGATTGATCTTGATCGCAATTTGTACTCAAAAACTCTTTGATTTGTTCTCTTCTTCCGCCCCTCATTTTTTGGTAGTTGGTCTACCATTAGATCTTGTTTCTCCGGTTCTAGTTCTTCCATAAAAGGGTAAACTATCGGCATCAACTTGTGCTTCATAGTTTTTTTGTCCAACTTATTCAACTTGGGGTATTTTTCGAGGATTATTCTCCCAAGTTCCATGTCGCCAAACTCTTCACCGGGATCTTCTTGGAGCCGGTTTGAAAGATAATTAGCCAATAGGGATCGATATCATCAAGAGGAATGGGAGTTTTATACCTACAAGCATATGACGACATGGAAGTCCGATAGCCTTCATTATCCTACACTTACAAGGAGTGCTCGGGTCGTCATACTTTTATACTTTTTAAACAAAGCGAGATGTTTCATCATAAAACGTATTGCCCAATGCGAACGTTGTAATGTATACCAACAAGCATCCAATTATCCTCCTTAAACTCCCTCAACTTCCCAAGCTACTTTCTTGGAATTGCTTTTTTATCTTGTTGATATCATTATTAGTGTACTCATGGATAGCATGTTGCAAATCACAATACCATTTTGACTCGTGAAAAGTAGACCTTTTAGTCTCCATGCTTTGCTCTACCATAATTGTGATTCAAGTTTGAAATGTTTATAGTAAAGTATAAGCATACACAAACCTCTCTTTGTGTGGCCTTAACCATTGTTTCTTGTAATATTCCACTACTTTGGGGTAATTAGTCCCCCAATCATCCTCGAAATCCTTCAAGTTTAACTCATATCTTCCCACACTAATTTCGACCAAACCACCTTATCCCACGCTTTCATGAATAACCCAAACTTAATCTCACCTTCTTTCCATTCTTTCGTCTTCTTTCTCTTTCTCCTTCTCTCGCTCCTCTTAGTTAGTTTGCTAAGACGTTCATCTTCCTCTTTTCACGTTTAGTTTCTTTCTTTGATTTCGGTTTTTGGATATGACTTCTACAATTTTCTTAAGATTGCATTGTATATGCTAAGTGCAAAGGAAATTTTGTGCATTGGGAAAGACTATCCTCTGGCGTTCATTATTGCTTGCTCATTGTCGGTGACTATAACCCCTAAGTTTCGTCTTCCTGGCAGAGAAGCTTCAAAGTTTCAATGCCCAAATATAACTATCATCCTTCTCACGATCCATAAAACACCATGCCACCGTGAACGATTGCTTATCCGAGGTTTGTCCTACAATGTTCAACAAAGGCATGTTGTACCTATTCGTCTTATAAGTACAATCCATGAACAAAACTTGGGTAAAATCAACGCGCCAATTGAATCATATCGGTATGAAAAGAAAATACGATCCACCTTCCCTCCGATGACTCATGGTGTCCTCACCGCAGTTGTATTTGTGTATTAACCATTGTGATTCTTCCATCACCTTTCTTCCATCCCATTCAATTCTTTTAATAGTTGCCTTGGCTGCATAAATTGTAGACAATGAAGAGAGGTTATGCTTGGTCGTCCCTCTTGAACTTACTTAGGAGCTTACTTGGTTTAATTTCAACTTGTTCTTACTTTGTTCGGAATCAAATGCGGTTTCAACTTGGCAACTTGACAATGCCCAACAAGAGTTTCCGGATCTTTATGGCTATGCCAACCAACATCAACTCTACTCATTCTCCACACGTTGCTTCCGTGTCTTTGTTCCTCCAAAATTATCTTGAATGGGCATCCACACTTCTTTGACCGCCTTGTACACCCTAGTCGTCTTCTTATCATACACATAACCCCTTTCTCTTGTGACTTTCCTCCCGGCAAACCATAACACTCGCGATACCATTTCAAACCGCGTATCTCTTTGTTGGGTGTTTTTCACTAGAACGCACATCTTCTCTTTGGCTTTCTCAACAATCCAATTGACCGCTACGTCTTTTTCTTCCATTCCAAATCATTAGCATAATGTGAGGAAGCTCAGGACTAATTTTCTCGAGCTTGAGGCTGATCCTCCATAGGTACCAATGCTACAATCTACAAAACATCAAAAGTTTAGTTGATGTGTATTACCACGGTCGGCATGGTCGTGAGCATATAAAACAATGCTAGGCTAGAAAAGACCTGGAACGTAATGAATATAAACATTGCCGATGAAAATAGCCTACAAGGTATGAAAACATTACAATGCCTTTTCATGACGATTTTCAAGTAAGGGCTTTGTGTTTCAAAAATAAAAGCTTGAAGGTTCAAATTTTCACACATTGCTTGCTACGTAGATCGCTTGCTGAAAAGTCCCACGTTGTTCAAAGTGAACCACGCGAAGCTTTTATGGTCCGCAACATGATCGACAAGCGTCGACCTTGCCGTACCAAGCGAGAAATGAAAAAAAAAAAAAAATCGATCATTTGCATGGAAAAATCACAATCTTCACGGCGAGGGTTGTCACCACGATTACTTGCAGCTCCATTCTCTTCTTCTTGGTCATTGGATTCTTCGCTTGGCTCAATACATTCATCACTTCCATACCCATCATGAGTTTGAGGAAAATAAAAGTGAGGTCTGCATGTAATCCATTCGATCATGGTCTGGGTAGATCATCGCACAAGTACTCATATGTAGGAGGAAAGTTAGAAGACTCCACTTCAAAATCAGATTAGAATCACTCATCTCACTCATATCAAATTTCAAAAACCCTAACTTTCCCCCCCAAAATCTCCTCTACCCCCTTCATACTAATTCTCTCTCTAAATGATTTCTAAAACTCAACTTATAACTAAATCAACTAACTAATCTAACTAATTTAACTAATCTAATCATTTTAGTTAAATTAGAGTTAATCATTGTGGGGGCATTTTAGCCATTTACAAAAATATAGGTTAAGGGGTGGCTTGGTTTTACTTCATAATGACCTGATTTTGTCTTATTGGGTATACCCCAATTAGTTTGGGTATACCCCAATCTCGCCAGGTAATTTATCCCCCAAATACTTAAAATTTTACTAATTATAATTAATCAATAATCCTGATTAGTAGGGGCTAGATTAGGAATTAAAAAAATAATTACATAGGGGGTCACCCAGAATTGCTATTGGGACACCGTTTTTGTCTTGTAGCTATATTCCCCAATTAATTCTCATATCCCCCAATTGCAAATTCAAGATAAATGTGAGGAAGATGTTAGATTTATGTTTTAAAAAAAAATAATTTTGTGTTTTATAATAAAAATCTTCTCTAACGGAAACTTCAAAGATGAATGTGAGGATGACGTGTGGGAAAGTTATTCAGACATGCTCTACATCCTTTGCTTTTAGAGGTTCCCCTAATTGATGTAAACATCTTAATCACCAATTAAATGTTTAGGTTTCAAAGATATGGTTTAAAGTGTTTTCAACTAATAGATTTGGTTTATGGTTGAGAGATTTTTTTATTCACATCCTTAAATCTAAGTAAATTTTATCTCACACTTATAAAAGAGTACTTACACATAGGATGTAAACAAAATTACCATTGGAGATGATCTTAGATTCAACCAAAAATCAATTTTCTTTTTTCTGATACTCATTTCACGTCACTTGAATTTTGAAAGATATTTTCTTGCATTTAACTAATTGGTGGCTATCCAAATTGTAGATGAGCAATTTTACTTTGTATTTAATCATTGTTCAAGAAACAAAAGCTTATAGACATAATTAAAATCTTCAAACCACCATAAAAAGTTGCAAAAAAAAATTAATTCAACTTCTTTTTTCCTCACTACACATATATAAATGAAAATTGCCATCTCAACACTTTTTTTCTAGAATAAAGTGACCGCGAAATTTCAAATCGAGACATTGGGTGGACCTCAACCTAAATTCACCCTTGCTAAACTACTGGGAGGGGGACCATCGTGGTCTAGTAGCCTTGTTGTTTTTTCTTTTCATATACATACATCAAATATATAAAAAGATCTTATGAGGAACTTCGTTAAATTGATCCGCGATAAATTAATTTCGCTAAAATAATAATTTTTGCCAGCCTAACTTGGGCGAGTATGTTAAATTAAGATATGACAAATTTTAAGTTTCTAATATGGAGTATGGACTAACTAATATATAAATAATAAGTAGTGTAATACCACTATATTATGGTGCCTTATTATTATAGAAACCCGAAATTATCCTTTTATTGTTCACATTTATATAACATTGGACTTCATTTATATAACATTGGACTTCATTTTAATTTCTTTGTAGTCCGTTGAGAGGTTCCGTGGTAATTTTGTTGAATTGTTTTCTCATTGTTGTAATTATATCAAAGCATATACATTTACACACATAATATGCAACATATTATCTTATTAGTCGTGAAATAATTATTAAACAACTCGAAAATGAAAATAAAACCTCTTGTGTTATAATGGGATAATGATCTACACACTTATTTTTGAAAGGTAAACTTAATTTTGGTTTGTTGCGATATATTTATAACATCTTGATATATCGATAAATTAATGCTTATTTAAATCGATAGAATTCAACCATTCCAGAATTATCAATCCATCAAACTTTTATTATAATGAGATTTTTCTTCAAAAGTATTGTATATCATCTCTAGTACTTCCAAGAAAATTTTCATCTCAACTTATAAAGCTTGTCATCCCACACCATGATTTCTATCTCTTCCGTATATGGTTATGCTTCAAAAGAAAACAAAAAAATCCATATATAAGTGCAAATGTTTACTTTTACAGAAAAAATAATCACAAAATATAATTATTAGAGGCCAGGGTAACGATTGGGAGACGAATGACAATCTGAGCTCTCACACCCTTGTGAATCGCAACACTAACATATGAAACAAAAATTTACCTACTTTAGAATTAGAATCATGCCTAGCTAAATAATTCCTGACCTATAATTATCTTTATCCATATTTACGAGAATGATCCAGAAAACATCTATAATTATCTTTATTCCAGAAAACATATTTACGAGAATGATCCAACACTAACATCTATAATTATCTTTATTCCATAGAGAATGATAATGCTAGAACGGTGAATTAATATAGTAGAACGGTGATAATCCAGAAAACAAAAATATATTGTGTGAGACTGATAATACTAGAACGGTGAATTCGGGATCCAATACTAATAAGCGATGAGAGCTCCGTGAGAGAAACACCCATGATTGAAAGCCAGGTTTTTCAATGGATTGGTCTCTATGCCTGTGGCTTTTTTGTTTTGATTTTCAATCGGTTTTCTTGTTCGATTTCTTTTCCCACGCTTGTTTTTCCATTTCGCTTTTTCTCTTCTAGTCGAACTAGGTTTATTTTTTTCTTTTAGGGTTTGGAAAAAATCACCATGGCTTCATCAACACGTTCATGTGATCCGAGCAAACTTACATGTGACTTTCCTTCAACCTTCGCCTATAGGTCATCTTCTCGCTCCTACCGGTTTCAAATTAACCTTGTTGAAGATGTTTGGTTCACAAGATGAATATTTTCATTGCACATTCAAAAATTTGACTGTTTGTAAAGATGGAGTGAATGGTAAGGGTATGTTAGGGTTGCTTTGCACATCACATCCATGACAGCACCTTACCCTGCAGGATAATAAAGTTGTATGCAGGAATATCATCTCCAATGATCTACAAGTCTATTGTGTGCGTGGGAAAATGTTCTTCATGAGACTCGTATGTGGCTTTGCATCGGGCATGACCGTGCGTGCCTGGGAACTAATTGCAAGGGTATTGATGGTACTCGTCATGCCGCCATTGCCGCCCTCGAACTTCCGCAAATTTCTCATACACGACATTGCCGCACGATGTTGGATACTTGAATGGCGTTGTTGCTTTGATCGAGCACCGTTGGTGTTAGTGAAGCTGCAGCCGAGTAGTGTGGATTGTGGTGCTCCAATAGAGTCCGCCGAGGTTGTTGCTTCTCCGCAACCCGTTCTAGACGAGTCCTTCTCGCTTATCGCCGACCCGCTCAACGCCGCTTTTTCAGTAATGTTTTACCGCGGTCTCCGTGATACCACTCCAATGCAGTTAGGTTTATCAAGAGCATTAAAGTCTTGTCTAGATAATGTGATTTGTAGACCATTTAATTGTCTTCTTGGATTCGCCTATTGTTGCTTCCCATATGCACGTTAAATCTATATAGACCCACTAGATCTCGTTGAGTTAAGTCTTCCAAACAGTAGCGCAACAAAAGCGATTATCCAAAGAAGCCTTGCTCACTCGGGAAGGAACCCATGGGATGCTTCACGATCGATCACTAAGCTTCTACGACCCATGCCAAGATCCAGGTCATCTAAAAGGCCAAAGAAAAAGAAGCCCAATTGGCTAATTTAGGTGCTTGTCGCAAGAAGATTGGTTATGGGAACTTGGCACTGCTATTCACGTCTTGTCTTCAAATGGGTTAGCTCTTCGCAACGAGACGCCTTGATTGAGTTACAATCTAAACACCATGAAGCTCCTCCACCCTCTACCCGGGATGATGTTGCATTGGGTGACCCAATTACGGTTGACTCAAGGGATGTCGTTGGTGCAATTAAGAGTTTTCCTGGTACTTCTTTGATGGTCGTGATGGCTACGAGCTCAGCATTTAGTCGATGCCATGAGGTGCAAGACAGGCAGCAATAGCGGACGGTTTGGTGGCTTCGACATCGGGTTGTCAACCTTTGGGTTGGCAGGTAAGTGTCCTAAGATTTTAGGAGAACTCATCGCTAGTGCACCCCTTACACCTTTACTCAAGCCCTGAGGTGGTCTTAGGCCACCAGCTTGGTACTATTTGGCGATGTTTGGTCTCTAAGGTGGCGCTTTTCAGTTAGCAAGGACATGCAATCATATTTGGGGATTTCCAATTTGGTGTTGGAGTTAGGTTGGGGGAGAAAGCATTCTCCATGTCACAGGGCTTCTTCGAGTTGAAAGGTCGTTTAGGACAATATGTCAATGTTGCTCATATATTTTTCGAATGCCTCAACATGGTGGATAGGTCTCATCTTATTAGATAGGTTCTGGCTTCATTGTCCAGGTATTTCTCACTGGTAGAATTTTGCTATGCCAGCCTGCTAAACTCTACTATGACCAATACATCTTGTCTTCGCTGCTGTTCAAAGAAGGTGACCCCTTGGTCCACTTTTGTTTGCTTTGACACTTCACCCTCTTGTGAAGTCCATTTCGATTGTAAGCTTGATTTGCACGCCTGGTACATGGATGATGGCACTATTATGGGTGATACGTTAGAGGTTGCTAAGGCCTTGAGTATTATTGAATCTGAAGGACCGAGCAGGGGTCTTCATCTTAATATCAAGAAAACTGAGGTCTTTTGGCCTACTCCTGATCCACGCAGCACAGAGGAAGGTGTTTTTCCCCCGGATATTGGTAGGCCTAGCAAGGGAGTTAAGCTTTGGGTGGTCCCTGAGTTTGGATTTGATTTCATTAGTGACATGGCACTTAATGGGTGAACAAGATTATCCAACTAATGCGGCTATCAAAAAGCTCCGTGGATCCCCAGTGAGATGTCATTATTCGAAATTATGGTCGGTGTTTCCAGACTCTATTTTGCTATGCGTACTACTTACCCGGAAGCTCTGCAAAAAGCCTCTGACCTCTTTGATGATCACTTGTTCCAATATTTGAGGCTTTTAGTCACAGGAGATGGAGCTGGTTTTGGACATTTACAACAGAGATTGGCTACTCTTCCCATCAAATATGGTGGTCTTGGCATTTACACCATGGCTGATACACGCACTTATTGTTATCTTGCCTCTCAGAGTCGATCAGACGGTGCGAAAGGTGATACTTGTAGCTCATTCTCATCCGATAATGGGGTTGCCTTCCGTAGAGCTCTTGAAGTTCATTCGTATGTGGTTTGCCTTCTACTTATTGCGTCAATGACACTGCCCCCCCCCTTCTATGCATTCCCTGGCAGTCACTTATTTCGATGCAATTAAGAAGCAAATCAACGTCCAATTTACTTTATCCACAAGAGACTCTATTCTTTGGCAATGCAATGGATCAAACATGCTCAAGACTACCTTTCCTCGTCATGTTCCAACTGGTTTAGATCGGTGCCTAGGTCCCGCATGAGTTTAGAGCCGTGGTTAGCTATCGTCTTGTATCCTACATTTGTTGAGGATGGGTTGTGCTCTTGTTGCAATAAGCCCATGGATATCTTTGGTGATCACGCGCTTCATTGTGCTAATGATGTTGGACTAAAGTTTCGCCATGACTTAGTACGTGATGTAATCGCACAAGGCTGGTGTCCCTGCTCGCAAGGAGGTTGCTTTGGGTCTCATATCAGATAGTAACAAGGATTTACGTCTAGCAGATATCCTTATTCTCAATTGGGAAAACGGCCAAGATGTGTGTATGGATGTTACAGGAGTTTCACCTTTTACTGAAAATGGTGTTCCTTCTTTCGTCCCAGGTCAGGCTATCTCTGAAGCAATTTCGCACAAACGTTCTAAATATTTGAATGAGTGCACTTCGCATGGTTATGGTTTGGGTGTGTTAGCTTTTACTACCTTAGGGGAACTTAGTGAAGATTTTATTTGTTTTTTTAAGCGTTTGAAGAATTGTTTAGTTAGCCATGACGCTGGTAGTGGTCTAGGTAGTTTTATTTTTCATATATTGGGTGTTTCTATTCAAAAAGGAGTTGGTGCTCACCTTGTCGCCGCTACCAACTTAAAACTATGTAAAGTTATGAATAATATTCAAGAAATGACTAATAAAAAGAAAAAATCAATTCAAATCTTTATGGATAAATTAAGATAAATGTATGAATCTTTGGATATTCAAATATCCCTTTGTTTATAAAACTATCATCCATAACATCCCCTATAAATACACGGATCTTCTGATATTCAAATATCGCTTTGTTTATAAAGCTATCAATACTCCCCTTGTCGTTAGATACTTCCAGTCAATGTGGATTCGCCAACGTGAAAGATAATCTAAATTTACAAAATTTTCTCACTCCAGAGCACTTTTTCTTTTCTTTTTCATTCTTATATAATATATATAAATTAGCGGAAAAAATATTACCTAAACTTGCACAATTTCTCATCTCCACATTATATAATTTCAATCTCGCCCCTTGGTGTATTGGCATAAATATATGGATACAAAATAGGTAATTAACTTTACCACTTAATTTCCATCTCAAATTAAACATACATAAAAAAAGTATGGACTAAATGTAGTATAACGGTATAACAAATGTGACATTGATTATTTTTTCATTCATGGAAAACTCAATTCAAAGGGTATGAACATGGGAGGAATCTCAAGATCATATATTAATTTATTGTGAAGTTGCATAGGTGGTGTGGTATGCTCTTACCCAAACAATACTTGGTCGTGGGTTTTTTCGAGTACAATGTATGCTCTAGCTCATTCATGGACAAATAATTGCATTGCTAATAATACGGGAAGGTGATTTGGAATTTGATCCCGCAGCCTATCACTTGGACGCTATGGATCGAGAGAAACTGTCGAATTTTTCAAGACAACTATAGCTTCAAGAAGGATGGCATTTATGTGAGAATGCTAAAGTCCTAATCCTCTCTTGGACTATAGCAGTGGACATAGAATCCATACAAATTTCTCTCATACTGTACTAAACTGGTCTTTTGTTTTCTTTTAGAAAATTTTGATTTTCTTTGATTGCTACCTCTGTTAGCTTTTCTGTACATTCTTCTCAATTCTAATATATTTTCTCTTCCTATTAGGAAAAAAAAAAACAAATGTGACATTGAAAATGAAACTGTTAAGCATCACTATGCCTAAGCTACAACGACTTCAACATACCCCTTTTCTATGTGATAACCGCCCAACGTACGATTATAAGCCAAATAATAACTTACCAAACCACTAAAATTTCCTAGCATAGCTAGCAAATGCACGACTACCAAAAAAAAAAAAAGAAAAAAAAGGCAAATGGACCATGTGAAGTGACACTGGTAAGTACAACTAAGCTACACTAAGTCTACTTTTTGATGGTAAGCACAAAAGGCCACATGTAAAATGAGACAGAGATAAGATTTTAGGTCGAGGATATACAAAAAGTACTAATCTCACAACACAAAATTTTCCTACCATAGTACAAAGCACCCACACAACTATATACACCACAACTTCAATTCTATCATCATACAAAACAATGTACAGTATATTGTACTGAAAGGAGAAGCCCAATCATTCAGACACTATAACAATCGAAACCATAGATAAGAATTAAAAATACAAATGAAAGATAGGTAATAATTTTGTTTTTGATCGCAAAGGTAATAAATCTATCCCTGCCAAAAAAGTTCACCAACAGCAAAGTCATTAATGCATGTAGATGACTACAAAGTGTTGCCTCTCTAACGGGACATTCTCCAAAAGCTATACGTTCACCGAGAATTTGTCCTGAATTTACTTCTCTATATTCCTTCAATATTTTCTGATGGTGTAAAGATATCACAAGCACCTGTAGTTCTGCACAAATATAGATGGTTAGAAGAGGAATTGTTTTTACCACCGATCAAAATCCATTGATCAAAAAAACGAAAAAGAAGAAAGAAACATTAAAAAGGTCTCTCTAGTTGAACCCAATTGCTGGTCAGAAGAATTCAGGGATCCAAAATTAATTAACCACTAATTCTTAATAGAAACTTCTCAAATAAAAAAAAAATAAACGAAATCACTGAATAGCCATTGATAAAAGAGAAACAAATCCCTCGTACTCAATCAACCCTGCAAAAACAAAAGAAAAATCAACCCCGCAAAAAGAAAAGAAGAGATTGTTTATCATTGAAAGAATTGGTAGTTCTTTATCACATAATAAACTCATTACAATTTTTTTATCGTTCTAACTATTGAGACATAAAATCTTAATTAGAATTAGTTTAATTATTAACAACTTGGAATCATAATTAGAATTAGTTTTATTTTTTAAGAAGTGTAATTGGACATTGGAAATTATTTTTTTAATTTTATAGTTGATTTATTTTTGTGATGACGATCATGATGCATAATTTATTGACATTAGTTTGATCGTGATGAATGTCATAAACGTGATTTTATTTTAATTATTTATTTGTCTCTTTAATGATAGTATCTAATTTTGATTTTTAATTATTTTTTGAAAAATTATTTGGTAATTTATAAGATTTAGTTGTTTCAAGAAATATTTTTCTTATATTGTGGGCCAAAAGATTTTTTTTTGGACTTTATTATCCAAATTTTTAAAAAAATTACCAAAAAAAGTTAAATGGTGGGGCCAAAATTAACTGTGAGGTCAGGTTAACTACAACGCTCGAAAAAGTGGGATTTTTATATAGAGAATGTGATAATTTTTAGGACGGTTGGGTTTATATATCGATGTGTTCCCTCTCTCCCCTCTTTCCATAATTGTTTTTTTCTAAAAGACTCTCTGAAACAAATCTTCCCAAATCTTTGATTCTTAAATATTGTAATCCAAATCTGTTGGATATTATCTGAATTATTCAGATTTTCCAAATAGATTTGGATACAATTATAAATATATTATTAGTATTTTAATTAAATAAAAATATCGCTATGCGATTTATGGTTTTCCAGTTTCAATTTCATTATCTCTAATGGTTCTTTTAAATCCATCGAGAGGTTTTTCATAGCCTTATAGGCGTTTCTAGCGATTGTTACAACTATTGTTTCAAATACATCGAGGACAATTTTTTCAGGGCTTGACGTATATCTACGGGTTTTCATGAAGATCAATGGCTCACGGATTTGATTGTGATAAAGATGTTTTGTGCTTATTACTCCTTTTGGGACAACATCTTAATGAAGAAGAAGATAAATTCTTCAAATCAAAATGGCAGAATTCTAGTTCAAAATCCATCCCTCAAGTATCATTAATTTTCTTTTTGAAATTCATGTATTTAATACGTTTGTATTACAATTTGCTTATTATTGTGATACAAAAATCAGATTTTAGTATGTTTTTCAATGATGTATCTGAACATGATGTATACAATCTTTTAATACTAATGAAATTGAGAGGATTACCTCTTTTCCCGTCAAAAAAAAAAAGATACTAATTCTTTAGGAGGTCGTGACTTTATGTCCCCCTCCTATTTCTATTTTTTTTCTTTTATTAGTAAATATTCCGAAACTTAAAAGGAAGAAAAAAATATATTTAATGTGTAATATTATTACAGTCACTGAAAACATTTGTAGTTATTGAAAAAATCCGAAAATGATATATATCCCCCACTCCTTTCCCCCGCCTATGTTTCATGCAGATATTGGTTAATCCAATAATAATGGGACCTCCTGCTAATCTCAATCCAAGGGATCAATGGCTAAATCTCAATCCAAGGGATGGGAAATGTGGGAAGTGTAGCAGCTTCGTAACATCCTTAATTTTTCAGTAAACGGTCACAATGTAAGGTAGAGATGTCACGCCCTTACTTTCGGTCATCGAAAACATTTGTCTGCAGTGCAAAGAAGACTCTATTTCGTGGTCGATTGAAAAGTCTGGCATATTTGTAGTTATAGAATCACCTTTCCAATTGTGGTTGTGTGTGTTTCCTAGGTGACAACACAAACAAGACATCCTCATTCCAATTTCTCCTTAAGTTTAGGGAAGAAAAAATGGTTCGTCTCCAATGGTCTTGTTTGTGAGTTTTCGTGGATTAAATGTAAATTTTATTTTTAGTAATTTTCAGATTTTATTAGAGCTAAAAATGATTATTTTGATATATTGTATTTAATTAAGGTAAATAAAAGCTTACTAGGATAGCTTGACATTGTCATGGTGAATGTATAAAACTAGACATTCACCTTCAGAATGTCTAACAAAAATGAAGCCATGTCATCTTCAAATTGATTTAAGAAATTGGGGTTGGAGAAGAATTTTAGGGAAAATGAATATCTATCCTATGTGTACTTGGGCATTTATCTTCACATACATTCCATTGGAGACGCTCTTACTCTTATGAATTGGAAACTAAAAACCTATGCATGTGGTCGAGGGAATGGCCACATAAAATTGGTTTCTTTCTTTGGCATGTATACCATAAGATGAAGGCTACTATGGATACTCTTCGTAAATCTTCTTTGCCACAAAACTGGTGAATCTTCCATTGATTTGCTCTTTCACTGTCCTACCTCTTCTGGTATTTGGAATCACTTCTTGTCGTATGTTAACATAGAATGGGTCATGCCCGACTGCATTGATGTAATTATCAAGAGTTGGAGATTCAAAATTCTTTCTACAATTGGACAAGTTCTTTGGAAATTACTTCTGGCAGCCATCACTTGACGATTTGGAATCACAGAAACAAGCTTGTATTCGAAAACATCAACTCGACGAGAATGGTGATCAAACAAGTTAAAATCCAAGCTTATTTTTGTGCGTAAACTCGAGCCTATGAAGGGGATCTCCTTGTAAACGCTTTAAAGGATTGTTAGTGGGTTTTTTGGTTTCAAATGAGTGAGGTGTTATGGGTTTTTTTGTAACATAACCCCTTGTTCATGGATGGTTGTACAGTGGTACTTCCCTAAACTTTTTTAATTATATTAATTTCATTTGCTGATGGGGAAAAAATCTGTACTATTATTAACATTTTGAGTTTATTTTGATTTTATTATTTCTCAGATGATCATGAAAATATGTTTACGAAAGAAAATTTCCAAAAGTGTTATCATTACCAGCAACATATTGGGAATGTTACTCCCCTCCCTCCATCAATAGAGCAGCTCCAATGCTCTGTATGGATCAGATATGCTAAGTGCCAAAATTATAGATCTCGGAGAAAGAAAGAATCTGAAAATATTATAGAAATAACATCACAAATGATAATAAAAAAATGATAATGATATGATTGGTCTAATTCCTTCTTGTATCTCTGATCTTTATAATGAATCCCTATGTTCTATTCCTACTATCCATGACATTAGATTAACTTTATTTTCCATGGAACCAAATAAAAGCCCGGGACCAGACGGCTTCCCTCTAATTTTCTTCCAACAAAATCGGGAGATCATAGGTCCCGATCTTACTAGTATGATACAAAACTTTTTTAAGACTGGCCACATGCTTAAGGAGATAAATGCTACATTTATTTCCTTAATTCCTAAGACCCTTAATCCTATAACCCCGACTGAATTCAGACCTATTGCCCTATGTAATACCATCTATAAAGTAATCTCTAAACTCATGGCTACCAGAATGAAAAAACACCTTGAAAAGATTATACAGTAAAAACTCCATATATTAATACACTTGGGACCAAACAAAATTATTAATATATAGAGGTTATTAATAAATGGAGGTTATTTTCTATATGATTTTACATGTTGGGGCTAATTTTTTTATTAATATATGGAGTATCAATATATAGAGTTTTTACTGTGTCTCCATTTCCAATCTTCCTTCATTCCTGGAAGGCAGATAGCTGATAATATCACAATAGCTCATGAGATAATTCATACTATGAGGAAAAAAACAGGCCTTATGAGACTAAAAATAGACATGTCAAAAGCTTTCGATATGGTGGAATGGAATTTCCTTATAAAAATCATGATACAACTAGGTTTTTCTGAAAGATGGTGTAATTTAGTATACCGATGCATATCAACTACTTCTCTTGATGTTCTCTTAAATGGTGCGCCCACTGATTTCTTCAAACCCTCTAGAGGTTTGAGGCAGGGAGATCCGATTTCTCCCTATCTCTTTCTGTTTTTGTATGGAATACCTTTATAGAATAATCTTACATCTTTGAAAATATAGGATTAATCAAAGGTATCAAAGTTTGTAAAAATTCCCTAAAGTGAGTCATCTATTGTTTGCTGATGATTGTTTAATCTTTTGTGATGAAAATGTTTATACTAGTAGAAATCTTGTTAAAATTTTATCTGATTTCGGTATTGCCTCGGGTCAATTGATTAACCTAAGTAAATCAGGAGTTTTCTTTAGTACAAAAACTGACCTCGATATTAGCAGTACCATACAGAACATATTAGGGGTGAAAGTTATACCTTTGGATGATAGATACCTAGGATCGCCTCTGTTTATTTGAATAAATCCAAGATTAAGTGTTCTGAACCTTTAGTAGAGAAAATGAAACATAGAGCGCTAGGTTGGAACGGTAAGAACTTTAATCCCACTGGAAAAACGGTCATGATTAAAACTGTCACTTCTTCTCTAACTGTGTACCAAATCAACTGTTTAAGAATCCCTAAGAAAACTTGCATAACTTTAACTATGCTTCAAAGAGATTTTTGGTGGGGTAAGAATGAGAATGGGAAAAACTCCGAGGGAAAAAAAGGAATATGATGTTATGTACCTAGATGTACAATAACATGGTTTGGATCATAAACACTGATAATATCTCAATTCTCACGAATCAAGCCTATCGGTTCCGAAGAACACGACCAAAATCGATTAAACGATTCAATTGATTATAATTTGCTTAAGAGTTTCAGTACAGAGATACTAGCCTTATAAAGCTAGGCTTACTCAACACGATCTAACGATCACAGGCTTTCACCCGCATGGTTACATCTCAACCATCTATTACACTACTAATTAACTCTAATTAAACTACTAATCAATAATTAATATTAAAGACTAACTAACACCAGTGACTATGATAAGGGACACCCTCTTCTCTTATGCAGTATATGACAATCCCTCCCCTGAGAACATCCTTGTCCTCAAGGATGTGAACTGGGCAAAACTGGGCCAGGAGTCATTTGAGGTTACAACTACCAGAGCGAAGAATGGACTGGAAGAAAAAAAAATCTGGTAACGGTATGGGAGAAAACTCCTAAGAGCCAATAAGGTCAATATTTGACCGAACCCGCTTGTGCTTGGCATCCACCACCGACCTCGGCTAGAAGCTTCTGTAACCGCTACCCCCGTAAGTGGTCGGTAAAGTTGTTGGCCCAATATTTGGAAAAGTCTCGCATGACCCAAAGAGATGGCTCTTCCTCGGCAATGGTACCAGTAAAGTTTGTAGCCATAGACTTGTGGAGGAATGGAATATACAAATGTTGCTTGATCTAGAAAATGGTGTGTCAGGGTGGTGGGAAACTTTTAGTGGAGCCCGGATTTATGATATGAATGATAAACCATTGGTAGATAACAGCTCTTGTATGGCCGTCTCGTATAAAAAGTGTGACTCGTTGCAAATCAAACCCGAAAAAGATTCTTGAATTTCTTTCCTTGTCATACCACGCCCTTGACTGCATGCTTTTTTCTATCCAAAGAAGCAAGATACTTGAGTCTGTGAATCGCTCCCAAAACTCTAGTTGCGATTAAAAGTTCCATCCTTGTCTCTCATGAGAATTGTTGCCAATTCTTGATGGATTTCAACAGAATGTAATGACTTTATCCCATAAGATGCAAAACTTCTAGTTTGATATGTAATCATAGCAACACCCCTTAAAACTTCAATATTGGCTAAGACTCCACTGCCTTCCAGTGTATGAACTTCAAAAATAGAGTATACATCCCTTGGTTGCATAAGAACTTCAGTACAGGTCCTCAGTACCCATATGATTACTAGGAGAAAAGTGGGAGCGAAAATTTCAGTGAGAACTGATCTTGGATTAGACCCATTTAAACTTTCATCCTGATCAGAAAAATGAGATTCAATATTTATAAGATGAACACTTACTAGTCACAAGGATCAAGCTATAATCCATTCTTAGTTGGTACCATGAACCCACACATGACTTAGAAAAACTTTTCCTCTATCAAACACAAATGAACTAGAAAACTCAAAATTTAGCAAGACCAATAATTATCCATGTGATACCCTTGCAGACTTCAAAATCCATCTTGACTTCACCGTGGGGCACTATAGGAAGAGTGGAAGCAGAAGGTACCTTGAGAAATGACATTGGTGCACATGCAACAAAATTTCTAAACCGAGTAAACATTCTCACGGTATACAATTATGTTTGGAATATTCAATGAACGATGTATGTAATTGTATAATATAGAGTATCCACCTATATAATCCCTCTTGAGCCGATAAAATAAATCCAACAATCGATTGTAATAAGAATTAAAATGTCGATTATCCTTAAAAGTGTTTATACTAAACAAGCAACAATCCGAGGTTGCCATCGAAACTGTTTAAGTAGTATTATTGTGAAACATATCCCATAGGCTTTGTAGAGTAGAACTTGAACTTCCACTTCACATAGTTCCCGATAGAAGATAAACCTTTATAAATCCCACCACTTGGTTGTAAACTTAAGCCGAGAAGAATGCGGTGAAATGGTTTCAATAAATCCAATGAGAATGCAAAGGCATCTCACAAACATCAAAACTTTCATAGTCTCTAGGTATTGCAACCTTTTCAGGCCCCTCGTGCACCCGCACTAACCTCCAACAAGCCAAAGAATATGAATGTTGCTTGAAGCACACATCACATCGAATTTCTACGAATAATCGCATCACCACCATCAACCTCCCACACCTCTCCGCTAGTTGACCCAAAATTACATTTCTCAGCCCATTGTAGCATCGGATCCTCTCAACAACAATTGTAGCATAATGAATATATAAAGGAATAATCAATCAGTATACCTGGAAAAACTCGAGTGGTACCCAAAGCTCAACAGAAAAATCAAATTCTCATAAGAAAAAACACCATTTGGAATCGTGGAAATCAATCATTTCATGGCAGACACTGCCTCAACCAATGCACAATGTTCGATCAACTGGTCAAACCAATTACCCCGAGACTCAGAAACCACAATGCAACATGAAAGAAGACCCAAGGTCGCAGATATAAGAAACCGGTGGTGAAGTATGATTACAGATTGAATAATATAGACTCATAGATACAAATTCAAACTCCCTAAACGAATCCGAGTGACTACCAATAACCCGAAAGAATGAATCGCAATCTCATGATCGAAACCACACTCAGCTTGTAAAATAAAAATTCTTCTCCTCGTACATCTCGAACCATGTGAAGCACCAACCGAGAAACCATCTTAATAGGAAGTATTCTAGCCAATAGAACGTTGTCTTTCTCATATATTGTGACTAACAGCATATTACCATTTCCAACTGTAATATCATTAACATCTACATGAACCATTGGACACAGAGACGATGATGAGTGCTAAATAGTGCATATTTATACACCTTTTTATTGGCATTTTACTCATCTTTTGCGCTTAGAAATCAGATATTATCCCATATTCTGTGTTTTCTTTGTTTTCAAGAATAAATATTTGTATTAATTAATTTTGTATTTTTAGGTAATAAATAAAGCTTGAGAAACCGAAGTGCCCAAGGAGCAGTAAAGTCAAGCCATGCAACAGCTTGCAACCCAACAAGTAGCAACTCATCTACAAGACATGGGTTTGAGCTAGACCCGACCTGCGACCTGGATCCGAGCCCGTACACTCCAAGCCGTTGAGATCTCTATCTTCCACATCCAATGGTCGCTGCCTCCACGTGCATCATAGACGCCGCTCCCGTGCAACACTAGATCAAGCCAAAACCGCTTACCTCCCCGAGCCGTTCAGACTGCACCTGACCATCCCACAGCTGCTGAGGCCTTTCCATCAATCTTCGATGCACCCGCTAACCACCAAATCACTCCACACCCTATACCCTAATCGAACCCACTCCATTTCATCTTCACCGTCTCTTTCTTCTTCTCTCTTCACCTCTGCAAAACCCATTCCCCCATCACCCGACCATACCAGAGCCCTCACTGCCACCATCTCCTACCTCCTGCCACAAGCAACAACCTTCAGCAGTGCACCTAGTCTCTGTCCATTTCACACATAGCTTCTTCCCTAAGCTAAGTGAGAAATAGAAAGAACTAGGTTAGGGTTTCTCAGCAGTTGGGGGAAAGCAAATTGTAGAGTTCGCAGAGCCGATTGACAGAAGAGAGAGCACGATTCTAGAGTATGGGTGAGAGTATTTCGATTTTTTTTCTATTTTATTTTGATTTTTGAGAAGAATTAGGGTTTGAGATATTTTCTCTTGCATGTATAAATAACAGTGAGTTGGGTGTTGTTAGGGTTACGCCTGGATTAGCCAGTGCTTCACTTAGTTTCAATTTGTAGTCTTATTTCTTTGTAATGTTTTAATTCCATCAGCTGGGGTGTTGTTGAAACCCTGGATTTTATGTTGAGAAAATCAGGTTTTTGATGTTGTCAGTTTTATTGTGCTTAATAGAAATAAGAGAGTAGTTAGTTAATTAACCTGATTCTCTTGTGATTGGTCAGACTGTAAGAAGACAGCCAATACTAGGAGAGAATTGGAGTGAAAAGTGAATCAACTCTCCATTAACTACCAAGGAAGGTGTTATGTGCTTAACAAGGTATGAGTGATGCTTAGTAATTAACTAAGAAACCTGTGATAGAGTGTACCCTAATAAGACACTCTATACTAGGGGGGATTAGTAAGATTAGTGACACATTATTCTTTAGAATCATCCTTAGGAAGGTATAAGAACATAACATGAATTGAATTACCTTAGCATAGGGTCAAGTGGTGGAAGCAATCGCCCTAGCAATTTCCACATTGTCACCGCTTTAGTTTAGTGTCACAAAAACACCTCTACTCGCTTCGACACACTCAAACTTTATGTTACATACTCACTTGAATTCAGTTAGCAAGCCTTGATCAACATAAGCACCACAAGTCCTTGTGGGATCGACCCGTACTTGCCGCGTCTCCGATAGACGCCATGCACTTGCGGTATTACAAGTAGGTCATAAAAACACACATCTTCCAGGCCTACCAAGTTTTTTTGCGCGCGGGGACTTGGCGTGTGCCCTGTGATTGTTGGCTTGTTTCACTGAGTTTTCATCTATCTCTCGTATATATTCACTTTACAATTTTTGCTTTTAAGTCCCGTTTTTAGTATAACTTAGCTTTGACAATTAGTAACTTAGTTTTATCCGCATCGTAGTTTCATTACCCCTTCGCTAGTATAACTTAGCTTCACTTTGTGTTTCATTGTTTCTTAGCTCCACTTAGCTTAATTTGTTGCATTGCACTTACTCTCTCAGTCAAAAGATTCTGGGCCGGACCGAGCCTGCTTCTTCTGGCCTAGCTCATCACACGTGTCATATCAAAGATAAGCATCTGTAATGGCCTAGCTCATCACACCTGTGTCATATCAGCATAAGCATCTGTAACACATCTGATCTGTAACTTAGTGCACATCTACATCTGCATCTTGAGCATCTTGATCCATTGCTTTACATCAAGATCTCTCGGTGCACATCTCGTTTTACACATCTCGCATCTGTAATGTTGGCCGTTTCTCATACCGCAAATCAGCTCCATTGTTTTGAACTCTGTAATTTTTGAGAACTGAGTTTGACATTGCTCCCCAGAAGCATAGCTCTCGAACTCGAGTGCTTTGCTCGAGCTTAGCTCTGTCATTGTAGCACAATAGCTAGGTTGTTTATTGATGACATTGAGGGACCGAACTTTGCTTGTTAAGCTAATGTGCAAGTGGTAAGGCCGAGCAACCTAAGAGGGAGGCATAAGGTGCAATTGAGCAAACCCTGCGACTTGTAAGGTGAGTGGTGCCTTGTGCTAGTCTGGTGGCTTACTGTGGCCGATAAGCCAATAAATTTGTGTGAGACCTTGTGTTGTGTCTTGTTAAGCTCACTCACATTGCCTTGAGCTCCCTTGCATACTCCAAGCATAACCCGAGCATGAGCCATTAGAGCCGCAACTCGAGCATACCCGTGAGCCACCATTGTGTTGAACCAAGTTTTTACCCCTGTGAAAACCAAGTTATTGTGTGCCCGAGCAATATTATCCGCCCTTGCAACCCTCCACCTCAAGCCGTGAGGTCCGTGTTATGACTGGCGGCATGTGGCTTTGTAAGTGCCGGCCTCGCACTTAGAGCCGCACTTAGAGAGTTCTTTAACCCGTGTAGTGCTCATTTGAAATCAGACTTTGCCCGTGATAGAAAGTGTGAGTTTGTGTTGCCTCAGTGCAATGGCCTGAGACCAAAACTAGGCCCGCCTTGTGCCATGGTGAACCATGAGTATACTCTTGGCTTAGCTCAGCCTCTCAGAATGGGCCGAGCTTGAGCCAAAGATCCTAGCTAAACCGGTTAGCGAGTTATTTTTGTTGCATAACCCTCGCTAAGCTAGCTTAATAACCGTAAGCCCAACCACCGGCTTGCACTCGTATAACCGAGCCCACAATCAAAGTTGGGTGATCGACCCCAAAGCCGAGCTCCCACACAGCTAGCCCACCTAATCAATCATAACCTTTACCGAGAAACCACTAACTGGCTGTACATTAAACCGGTAAATTTCTTTGTTTCAAATCGAGCATTTGGCCGTATAGGCTGAGCCCACATAACCTACACTGCTGGGCTAACTAAACCCATAACCTGGGCTTAAACTAAACTGAAGCCCACATCTGTTGGGCTGTGCACACAACTGGGCTGTGCAGTTTCACAAATCCTGGGTTTCAAACAGCAAATCCCAGACAAACCAAATTCCCTCAAAACCAAACAACTAGCCCACAACAAACCAAAACCCAACAAAACAAATGAAACCCAATAAACCAAACCAATCCCACTAAAACCAAACTTAGTCCACTACAACTGGGCTTTGAGTTCAATTTGAGTTATTAAATCATGTCAGATTTTTGGTCCGCATCCTGGGATACAAACAAATCCCTTAGAGAGCTTGCTTTACGGGCATCTTTCACAGGATGAACACCCCACATACCATAGTGACTTTAGGGAATTTTATGAGCCTTCTCAGGCCCCGAACTCACATACCCTAATCATTATGATCACATACATCATCCACCACAGTTGAAAATGAACAATTTTCTCATACCCAAATATCACTTTTAGATCAATTAGAAGCTCGACTTATATGCTTTTAGATAGGCAATCTGTTTTTAGAAAAGCAATCTGAATCTAGTTTTTCTAGGCAATATGAAATGCATGCTTGCACCTTATGTGGTGGCTTAGACCACCCGCCAGTATCATTATATTCTCGCATGCTTTTAGACAGTCTAGGGAAAACCATGATAACCCAATGTACGAAGTGTCTAGAAGTGATCTGTTGGGACCATAATCAACCAAGACACATGCTTCATTCACCACAAGTAGGGGAGATGAACAATTTTATACCTCAACTCCTAGTTTGCAATCAACAATGGAAGCACTCATGGAGCAAAATGCTGGCTTGAAATGAATGCAATACATGACCATCCATATAGCATTGATTATGAATTTCCCAGCTGCTGAAAACTCTCCTTTCATTGAACAACATAATGAATTTCTAGAATTGAATCAAAACCTTGAGCAAAGGTTTGAGAGTTTAGAACTCAAATTGAGTCAAATCTATGATGCACTAAATCGGGAAAGGGAGGACTTTCAAAATGAAATGTTTATCACCAATAATGAAGTCAATTATGAAAATAATATGCCTAGTCTTACTCGTGCAATTGATATTGCATATGAACTGTTTTAAAATTGGGACTAGAAATACTATGATTTTTAATAAGGAAATGCATTGCATGATGATGATGATGATGAATATGAAGAGCATGTGTATTTTGAAAATGTAGTAGAATCTTTAGGTTGAGACATTAAGTGTCTCTCCTGTGAACCCATGAATAATGCTTTTTCTAATATTCATACATGTGATGATGATGTGGAACCCGTGCACTTGTCCTGTGAAAATGAACATGATTTACTCTTAGACTTTAGGAAAGTGTGTGAGGGTACAAATGATTTTATACATGAAAAAAATAACTTAGATGTACCTAACCTCTCTCCGAGTCACAAATTGAAACTCCTTCACCCAACCTAGGTGTAGTTTGTCAAAATTGCAAAACCAACTTTCTAAAAATGCCTAACTTAGGGCCAGAGCTTTGTGCTTCCCAAGTCCTCTTGGACTATTTTGCATCAAAGTATAACACTCTTAAGGAGCCACAGGTTGGAATGTGTGTTCCATTCAATTAGCAAAACTCATTTAGAGTTAGACCTTTGCATGATGTACCTTTAAAATTGCAAGATTTTGTGCTCCCAAACACACTGTTCGCAAGTTTAGGTTTGGGGGAAACTCCTTCCCATTTGCGGTCTTACTTGCACTCTCATATTATATTTGTGTAAGGTAATGTTAATGTGTGTATATTTTATCTATTGGGTTGATCCTCAACTCTTTAGACTGCTGGTTTATGGTGAATTTTCATTGTATATAATCCAAAAGAGGACTTGTTAAATTTTCTTTTCTTGAATCGTTGAGTCTTCATGCGCATATATTATGCTAATCCGATATGATCTCCGTTGAGAATGTTGGATTCTAGCCTTGACTAAAGAAGCTCAACCTTGCTCCGGCGACATAGGTAATCTCTTTTCCTTTTCTCTATATCGACATAGTTCCCATGGTATGTGACTATTAAATTTTTCTATCTCGCCGACACATTGAGGACAATGTTTGATTTAGGTTTGGGGAGCATTTGCATATTTTTGCATATAGAGTTTTTAGTCTTTTATTTTACCTTTTATTTTCAAAAAAAAAATCAAAAATCAAAAATCAAAAATTCAAAAACTTTTTGCAAATAAAAACCTCCAACTTTTAGAGA
Organism: Papaver armeniacum; assembly: GCA_023531295.1. Classification (NCBI taxonomy): domain Eukaryota; kingdom Viridiplantae; phylum Streptophyta; class Magnoliopsida; order Ranunculales; family Papaveraceae; genus Papaver; species Papaver armeniacum. The sequence goes on from JAJJWW010009683.1 coordinate 35,489, forward strand.
TTTTAGAGTCACTAGCATGCTTTTAGCTACGTTTACATAGAGAATCAACCTAAATAATGAGAGTTAGAAAACGAGAGAACACAATCGGGTTGCTTAGTTGATTAGAGCGTTAAAGTTGGATTTAACCATACCTGGGAGGGCGAATTAGGTGTTGTTTAGATATTCTGGGAGTAGAATTGTGATCACCCATAGTGGAGACTACCCATTTTACATCAGTGAGGCACCAAACCTTCAATTTTTTGCAACTTTCTAGAAAAGTCGTTAGAGTGTGTGTCACCTTACGTAAATTCCAGGTAGGAATGGTGAGCTACCCAACTTCGCACCATTTTCAGCACTACTTTTGATCTCTTGAGTGCTAGTTTTTTGTCAATCATGAGGGTGACGTCTAAAAATGAAAACTCCTTCTAAATACCGATTTGTAGTTAGCATCATTCTCTCTCTCAATCAAAGCAAGACCCATAGAAACACATCATAAATCAAAGAGACTGAGAATCGAGAATATTGAAGAAAATTTGAGATAGTCCAAGGTTTACGTGCAACAAAGAAAACGAAAAGAAAATAGGATGAGAATTAATAAAATCTATAAAATCAAGACAATACAAGTTGTGGAAAAATTGAGTGATAAAGTCCTTTGTCCATGGAGTTAGTTGTTTCATTATTTGTATTTTTATTTTCACTTATTGTAAATTCAAAAAAAAAAGAAAAAAGAAAGAAAAAAGAAAAAAAAAAAATCAATCAAAAAAATCAAAAAAAAAAAATCAAAAAATCAAAAGTCAAAAAAATATTGTAGTTTATTTTCTTATTTTTGCTACCACCATGGTAAAGAAGAGTTCAAAAAAAAGAAAAATCCAAACAACAAGGAATTTGAGTAGAAAAGTTAAAAATTGTCAAGTTTTGTGAAGTTTAGAAGTTCGTCATCAACATTTGAAGACCGAAGAGTGAAGACGTTTCTATGGTTCTTATGAGAGAGTGATATTAATTGCCGATCGGGTGAGAAGTGAGTGAGTACTCCCACCCCTTGCTAATGGTTGATTTCCTTTCTTAGAGATCATCGGGAAAAAAGATTCTTTTTGTCCACACTTTATGTGGAGTCTCGATTTTATTTCGGAAGGTTACCCTTCTTACCTACAACGTGTGCGGGATTTCTCTCTTTATTCCTGCTCGCACACATGAGAGACTAAAAAGCGATCTTTTTGGAGTGCAATTATCATAAAACCCTAATGGTGAGGCGAGAAGTTGAGACTTATGATCACAATCGAATCCGAATTCTTTCATATGGTATGGTTACTTCTCGCTCTGACACTTAAGGATGAGAATGCGTTCTTTGTAGTTCTAACTTCACATTACTAGCATGCGAAATTCTATGTCCTCATAGCTTCTAGGATGCTTGAGACTCTTTTACACTGAAGTTGGAGAAGGTTTTGTGGGTACACCTCTTGTAAAACCTCACGAGACTACAACTCGTCCACTAGGGACACCTAGCGGTTTAAAGGCTTAGTGCATACGCTAAATGCATTCGAGAGACTGGCGGGGGTATAGTTAGGATTTCTTATTTTCTATTTCACTTGAGGACAAGTAAAATTCAGGTTTGGGGGTATTTGATGAGTGCTAAATAGTGCATATTTATACACCTTTTTATTGGCATTTTACTCATCTTTTGCGCTTAGAAATCGATATTATCCCATATTCGTGTTTTCTTTGTTTTTAAGAATAAATATTTGTATTAATTAATTTTGTGTTTTTAGGTAATAAATAAAGCTGGGAGAACTCGAAGTGCCTAAGGACAGAGTCAAGCTCACATCACCCGCAATGGGTTGCTGTAAACCCAACAAGTAGCAACTCATCTACAAGACATGGGTTTGAGCTTGACCAGACCCGCGCCCGGATCCGAGCCATTACACTCCAAGTCGTTGAGATCTACTATCTTCCACATCCAATAATCGCTGCCTCCACGTGCATCATAGATCGCTACTCCCGTGCAACAAGAGATCAAGCCAAAACCGCTACCTCCCGAGCCGTTGGGGCACCAGACTTCATCCTACGCTCGGCCGAGGCCACTCCATCAATCTTCGATGCACCCGCTAACCACTAATGGCTCCACACCCTATACCCTAATCGAACCCACTCCATTTCATCTTCACCGTCTCTTTCTTCTTCTCTCTTCACCTCGCAAAACCCATTCCCCCATCACCCGACCATACAGAGCCCTCACCGCCACCATCTCCTACCTCCCGCACCCACCCAGTAGCAACAACCTTCATCAGTGCACCTAGTCTCTTGTCCATTTCACACATAGCTTCTTCCTAGAAGCTAATGAGAAATAGAAAGAACTAGGTTAGGTTTCAAAAGTTAGGGGGAAAGCAAATTGTAGAGTTCGCAGAGCCGATTGACGTAAGAGAGAGCACGATTCAGAGTATGGATGAGAGTATTTCGATTTTTTTTCTATTTTATTTTGATTTTTGAGAAGAATTAGGGTTTGAGATATTTTATCTTGCATGTATAAATAACAGTGAGTTGGGTGTTGTTAGGGTTACGCCTGGATTAGCCAGTGCTTCACTTAGTTTCAATTTGTAGTTTTATTTCTTTGTAATGTTTTAATTCCATCACATTTGGGGTGTTGTTGAAACTCGATTTTATGTTGAGAAAATCAGTTTGATGTTGTCGTTTTTATTGTGCTTAATAGAAATAAGAGAGTAGTTAGCTAATTAACCCACTTCTCTTGTGATTACCACATCAGAAGAAGACGGCCAATACTAGGAAGAATTGGAGTGAAAAGTGAATCAACTCTCCATTAACTATCAAGGAAGGTGTTATGTGCCAACAAGGTATGAGTGATGCTTAGTAATTAACTAAGAAAACTGTGATAGAGTGTACCCTAATAAGACACTCTATACTAGGGGGGGATTAGTAAGATTAGTGACACATTATTCTTTAGAATCATCCTTAGGAAGGTATAAGAACATAACATGAATTGAATTACCTTAGCATAGGTCAAGTGGTGGAAGCATTTGCCCTAGCAATTTCCACATTGTCACCGATTTAGTTTAGTCTCACAAAAACACCTCGATGCTTCGACACACTCAAACTTTTATGTTACATACTCACTTGAATTGATTAGTAAGCCTTGATCAACATAAGCACCACAAGTCCTTGTGGGATCGACCAGATTTGCCGCGTCTCCGATAGACGCCATGCACTTGCGGTATTACAAGTAGGTCATAAAAACACACATCTTCCAGGCCTACCAGACGACAATTCAGATTGGTACCTCCAGCTTCTAGTAAATACTAAACATTCTTGAGCAACTACTACAGACATTATGAGTAACCGAATTTTATTTTTCTTTGAGATTTCAAATACTTTCCTTGATCATGAATTTGACATTATTACCACACAATCGAACAAACAAATTGATAAACCACAAATCCGAATCATACCCATAGCTAAGAATCAATTGCTCAAGTTTGTTCTCGAAGTAAACGCTTGATAAAACATCATACTGCCTGGTCAAATAAGCATCAGTATCATCAAGATAAAGAAAAAACAATGCATTAAGAGTAACTTGTTGTGATGAAAGAACAACTCCTTCAAGTACTCGGGATTTTTTGCAAAACTCCTCAAAAAAATGAAGCAAATCTGCTGACTCAAAATCTTTTACTCCGTCAATTTTGACTTGAATCAACTTGGAGAAGACATTCATATCTCGATTTTGCAATTTCCTCAAACCGTACCCACACCATGAAGTGAATCAACACCTTCGTTTTCAAGGAAGAAAAATGGAGGAATTAGATCCAACCCGAGGGAATCATCATCTTCCTCATAAAAATAAGAAGGAATCAATTCCAACTCAAGTGAATCATCTGCTTCTTCGCCGATACCCATAAGAATTGGTATTGTTCTTGATTCAACAACCTTTAAATCTTTAATTGGTGTAGTAGATCGTCCAAATTTTGATTTCGAATCTAAAAACCCAATTGAAGCATCAATGTTGTGGGGTTAGGGTTGGGAATGTTGAAAGAACTTGATAATAAAATCAATGCGGTGTATACTCTGCAAGGTTTGTTGAAGTTCGCCATTGAGAAATTTAGCCCGGAAAGGAATCTGATGCAAATGTTATGTACACTAGATGTACAATAACATGGTTTGGATCATAAACACTGATAATATCTCAATTCTCACGAATCAAACTATCGGTTCCAAGAACACGACCAAAAAATCGATTAAACGATTCAATTGATTATAATTTGCTTAAGAGTTTCAATCGGAGATACTAGCCTTATAAAGCTAGGCTTACTCAACACGATCTAACGATCACAAGCCACCCGAGATGGTTACATCTCAACCATCTATTACACTACTAATTAACTCTAATTAAACTACTAATCAATAATTAATATTAAAGACTAACTAACACCGGGACTATGATAAGGGACACCCCTCTTCTCTTAT
>JAJJWW010009684.1:0-45652 GCA_023531295.1 Papaver armeniacum
AAAAGCCGTCGGTTTTTAACGAACTTAGTAGAAACCAACCTAGGAAACTTAATAAGTTTAATAGTTTTATTGGTTTTAATATTGAAAACCAGTACTTTAGTATGATTTTGGATTTGCCAAAACTATGCAGACTAATCATGTACAAATGTATACATTGCAATCCAACCTTTGGGCTGCTGTATTTTAAAAGCTATTTTCTATAATGCAACAGCCGTCTTTTTTTGAGGAATCATTATTTCAAAAACGTAATTATATACGTACATTATCTTAGTTTCGCATTATTTTGAATCACGTAATTATTGACTTGACTATTTGGATCGAGATTGAGGTCATTTATTAATCTATATAATACACATACGTATACTTAGTCTAGATACGTCACATTCATTGCTAACTAGGCTCCGTATATACAGTACATTTGTGCCTTTACTACACTGTAAGACATATTTTCTTTTAATTTGGTGTGTCTTTGGACTTTGTCCCATTGCATGGCGATGTATTTTTAATTTGATGAGCGCGGGCTTCTCCGCCCATTGACGTATTTTTGATTTGGGTGTGGTGGGCAAACATCCCATGTGGAGGACATGTGATTTATTTATGTTTTTTCTTTTATTTTTAAATATATTTTCCTTTATTATATATAGTAATTTTTCGATATCCAAATTGAATTTGAACTTATATAAAATTCCAATATGTAAGTTATGGTTTCCTTTTAAGTTTGTAATTTTTGAACCAATCATCGTTGCCAAGTGTCCTCACATAAATATTGTCACTTAATGAATTCCAAATGAATTTTTTTTTTTTTCTCTCCTCTTCTTATTAAAAACTACATGTTGTTAAGTGTCCTCACCAAAACGATCAAGCCTCGAAAATTCAAAAAAAAGCATATACGGCGAAAAGGCGAGGTTTCGCCGCTTAACATGGGAGTTCCGATTTGTCCAGGTCTTTAAGTCTTAACGATAATACGAAATGTGTATACCGTGCAATTTTCACCCCGTGTGTTGATGGCTTCGTTTCCGTGAAATGGCATCCAAGGAAGGAATCAATATCACGAAACCGATCATTATTAGATATTCGTGGGGACTTGAAAGCCCAAAATCAAACTACGTTTCCACTTATCTTCTCAAAGATTATACCAATCGATATCAATTTGGTCAATGCTAAACAAACATTAGAAATCATGAATTCACTTCAGGTGGTTCCATTTCAAATAAATGAGCTCATGTTAAACTTTATCCATAAAAATAGATCTATTAGTCCAGAAAGGACTTCTCTCGTTTGAGGAGTTTTAGCCGATGTCAATGTGAACAAAGCAAAAGAGATGTTAACTATCTTAATCCCGGTAAAGACAAAGGTGTAATAGGATTTCCTTAATTAAGAGTTTAGCGTTTTTATTGGATTTCCTTAATTATTTTGTAACTGATTTTCTTGGTTTAAGAGTTTAGCGTTTTTTTTAAGCGATTTTGATGCAAGTGTCATTCCACCTTGACGGTATTAATATTACACAGTTAAAAAGTTTTTGTAAACTGTAACAAAAATTATTTAAGTTCAAATTTGACTTGCAGTATTTGTCCACCTATTTTGTTCAGTTGCTAACTAAGCAGTTAAGTATTTGATGTAACCAAATTTAATTACTACAACTAATAGAGTTATGCCAAGTGTCCTCACCGTAACCGCATTAGAGTACTATCATTGATAGGAATTGAGGGTTTTATCCCGCTTAACGTGAGAGCTTTATTTGTCAAGGCCTTTAAGGCTTTTGGAATCTAACAGAGAATCAAGACCTATTAATCTTATTTGGGAAGTTTTGTCATTATTTTAAAGTATGTTTTATTTTCTCTTTTAACAAAGGGAAATTTTTGTGGGTATTTATGAAGATATTAAAAATTCCTTTTGAAATTTTAAGTAAGACGTATTTTTTTGATTAATGAAGACAAAAAGAAGATATTTTCTAAGACGAAGTATTAATTGAGAGCTTAATAAATTCCTTCACGTTCTTGAAATTGTGGCGAGTTCTTCTTGGTTATTGTTATCACCAAGAAGATGGCGACAATGCGGCGGTCTCACGCTCGTTGAAATTTATGGGTTACCTATATATGGAATAATAATGATAGCTCAGGTCAATCCTTCAAGATCTCCTACCACGGAAGCCCTAAATATATCAAGATAACTGTAAGATTTTCTCGTTTTACCGTAACAATGCGTTCACAATTGATATCGATCGTGGTAGTTACGGGTACTAGTGGCTTCTCCGACGTCCAGACATACCTTAGTTCCAAGTGTTTTGATTCCATAGATCATATGAAAACAACCACTATTGGGAAAACGAACAAAAGCCAATTACACGATTGCTCCGTGATGGTATCATTATTGATACTTACAATGATATTGAATTCACGTGGATCATGAAAGAGGAGAAATGAGGAAAGCTCGTACGGGTCAAAAACAAAAGATATTTTCGACTTCGTGCCGATCAAAAGTATAGGACATTCATTCATGAAAGTTATCTACCTTTACATAAAGAAACAAGCCAAGAAAATTCAGTTTGAGAATCGGGGGAAATATATTTATACCAACCGCGGAGAGAGTGATCGTATTACCGGTGAATCTTGGTCACGAGTTTCACGTTTTAAGCATCCATCGACGTTCGGTACAATCGCGATTGATCCAGTTCTTAAACAAGAGCTTAAAAGTGACTTGGACAAATTTGTGGGCAGAAAAAGTATTACACTAGAGTTGGAAGGTCTTGGAAAGAGGGTATCTTCTTTATGGTCCACCAGAACAGGTATTACACACATCTTCTTATTATTATTTTCAGCTTAGGCTTATCAATCTTTTTTTGCATGAATATCATTCTTAAAGTGTACTTTTTACTTTTTACAGGGAAAACAAGTTTGATTGCTGCCATTGCTAATTACCTCAAATTCGATATCTACGATATGGAATTAACAGCAGATTAAATCCAATACTGATCTGAGAAATCTCTTGATTGCAACTAAAAGTAAATCAGTGATTGTGATTGAAGATATTGATTGTTCGTTAGATTTTTCAAGTCGGGAAGAGGAGAAATCTATCAAGGCGATGATCATGATAAAAAGAAAAAGAAAGGAGGTGATGTAAGTTTATCGGTGTTCGGAATCTTTGTGGATGGACTTTGGTCTTCTTGTGGTGGTGGAAAGATTGATAATTTTACAACGAATTACAAAGAAAGGCTCGACCCTGCATTACTAAGACCGGGTCGAATGGATAAACATATTCATCTATCTTTTTGTGATTTTGAATCGTTCAAGGTTTTGGCTAAGAATTATTTGCAAATCCAAGAACATGAGATTATGGATGAAGTTAAAGAGTTGTTGAAGTTCGTTGGATCACACCAGCTGATGTTGCAGGTTTCTTATGAGTTGTGATGATGATGCAGACATTGGTTTAGGAAATTTGGTTAAAGAATTGAAAAGGAGATTGGAGTTGATGAAGAATGAAGATACCATTGAACAATATGATAAAGAAGCAGCCACTAAACAAGAAAAGAAGAAGCAATTGATCATTCGAAAATATGAATTTGAAGGAAGTAATGATGCTAAAGAAGAAGAAAAGGACGACGACCATGTAGAAATTGATTGACTGATTCCAGTCCGGCGATTTCTGATTTGGGTTCTAATGATTCCTGATTACTGAGAAGACGGAGATTATGAATACTTGAGACGATAATATTGTTTTTACAATTTGGCTAATTTTTGTTAAGTAGGATTACGTACATTTTTTTACACTTCAATTTTTTACAATTTGGTTAATTTTCGTTAAGTAGGATTACGACATTAATCTTTTATTTACACTTCAGTTTTTTTACAATGAGGGTGGTTAAATTTTGTTAAGCAGGATTACATATATTAATTTCTTAGAGCATCTCTAGAGGGTGAATTTTTTTATTTTTAGTGACACGTAAGATTTTACACCCCGTTTAGCATAAATATATCTTTAGAAGTAGGGTCCTACAACTAGAAGGGACCAATTAATAAATAGTATGAAAATGTTCAAAAAAAGTGTTATCTACTACACCTTCAGCTCCACCTTCACGTCATATTTTCACTATTTTTCTTAAAATTCTCTACTAGGAGATGGTTTTTTTTAGATACGAGGTCCTATATTTACTCTATATGTAGACCCCATAAATAGAAAGATTAAAATAAAAATCCACATAAGATTTTTGCTTTCTTCTTCTTGAGTGCTTATGAACCGAGGTGTGATTCACAACAAGAACAGGATAGAGATAGTAGTAAATACCAAGTCATCACGGATCAAGCCTCCGGTTCGAGAAACACGGTTTGATCGATTGAAACGATCTAGTTCTTTTCATTAATTCTTAGATAGTTCTCTCTTACTGAGACTTTGTAGCATTATAAAGCTAGACACTATCAAACTACCCTAGATCTAACGGCTACAATGCCACCAAAAGCTTACATCTAAACCACTCATTACAAGGGATAAAGACACCCCTATAACACTAAAGGCCAACCAACTATACTAATTACCCTAAATACCGTCATCGAAATGATATGGGCACCCTCCTCCAAGGCTTGGGACATGACAAATACCATCCCCTTCCAGGAACATCCTTGTCCTCAAGGATGAATGATATGAAAACACACAAGTTTGTTGGAGAGGCCTTCAAGGTTGCATCTTGAAATACAAAGAGCTTGTTGCGCCTTGTAGCCGGTGATGTAGCGATTGACCCAATGCCACAAAACGACTCTCATGAGTGAAACTGGGTGGCTCTTCGTCGCTCAATGGGAACCGAATAGAATGTTGTGGTCGCCAGCCTGTCCCCCTTCCACATTAGCTCGCCCATCGAAGAACAATGGGTTCCTTAAAACGCCATTTGTGTCGAAGCAAGAAGCCCAACAACATTGCAACAAGGCAAGCGTCGACAAACGTTATCCAAGGTGTGATTGATCAGGTTATAGTGCAAAACAGTTGTACTGATCTCTCCCATGACTTGCCATGATCCAACAGAGAAAACTCCTCCAGTCTCAGTGAACTTTGTCATTTACTTGCCCTTTGAAATAAGATCTTCCAAGTACAAAGCTCTAGTGCGTAGCTGGTATTACTAAGGGTACCCCACTGTACAATGTTCTCCCCCTGTTAGGTAGGCCATATAACCGACCTCCTTGTGGATGAGTTGCTGCAGGCTTTTTCGATCAGGTCTATATCCCCTATCGAGTGCCTGAGAACTTCAATGGAAACCCTCACTGCGACCATGAATGTACGAGAATACCCTTGTCTTTGACCATCAAATTTTGATGCAGTTGCTTGAGTTTGCATGCCCACCTGCAAACAAGTTCATAACCATGCACCTTTGTGCAATTGTAAACTAAAAACAAACCTGTAACTACTCGAATGAGAATTCCATGAGAATAGTTCATGCATTTTGCCCTGTCAAACAACAATCGATGACCCGGCTATACAACCATGTGCTCTAGGTGGCTGTTGAAATGCCGACAGTACCACACAACCTTCTTATACTCCATAATTCTGCTTGAGACCAATCTGAATTTCCACTTCAACAAGGCTGCCATCCTTAACGCATTTGGAATATATAGCATAGTGAATAGTGATTGATGTCTCACTACCCTTGCAAGCACATAAGTAACCCAGAAATACGTCTTCGTCGTTGGACAAGTCAATCCCCACATATAATTGTACCCCCTAACTGAATACTGACTGGAATCACCTTCATATACACCCATCAGCTGGCAAGACCGGTGTCGGTAATCTGTCCGAGAGAACAATCATTTGTCGCAAAGCATTTATTCCCCCACTTGCAAGCTGACAAAATTTTTAACCCATTTCTCAAGCACAAACATATTCGAGCTCGCAAGCGAATTTCTGATAAGTACCCCTGTTTGAAAACAAGTTGAGTAACAAGTTCTATCTCATAATCATCCCACCATTGCAAACGGATATAACTAGTAAAACATACCCGAATGTAAAAAAATAAGAATTCCGAAACCAGGGAAAAACAATGTAAATTGCCAACTCAAGTAGTCAACCGACATCATGGACTTTAGTTGAACTATAAGTCGCCCGCCGGTTGGTTGCAACAGAATTAATGTATTGAGTGGGTAAAATGTGTGCGACAAACCAATTGGAATACAAAATTCCCAGCATAACTTCTTCACAGTTAAAGGCTTCCATAGACTTCATTTAAGAGCAGAAAAGAGGGCAAGAAGAACCTTATTTTCCTGAAATAGAAGTAACTGCTCACACTTGTGGGAACTGGAAAGAAGCATCATAAGATAATTAAACTCCTTCAAGGGCATTGGTCGCACCTTCTCATGTAACTGTGCCAATACCCCACCCGTCAACAGTTCACTAAGTAAGACTCTAATGGCATTATGTAAACCAAGTTGGAGTTTCAAGGAAATACCATTATCACCCTCTTCCAAGTGCTTCCATACTAGCATCATATCACTGTTGACATTTTTCATAATCACTTCTTTCATATGTTCGGGTATTCTGCTTTCCACGCCAATAATCACTACAAGCATCTCCGGAAAGTCTCCGTCCTCTTTATAGAAATCCATCCCCTCACAACTTCTCATAAGGCGCAAGAAATCATGACAATCACATCCACCATGTAAGAGAATCACAAAACTTTCATCTCCCCGAAAAATATGTCTACCAGGATCAAACAACTGGAAAGCCTCACGAGTGCGACCAACTTTAACAATCTTAGACAATTGCAAGTGCTCCAATAATGTATCTAAAGGGTACTCAAATTCCATATTTAGCTCATACACATTTTTGCCATCACAAATATTCGCCAGCCTCAACCTATCTAGAAGTTGAATCACCATGAGCACATCATAATCTGCATAAGAAAACAACACCAGATAGAAAAGACCACTAGACTGCAGTTCCAGGGCCTCAGCAACCAGAATTTGCTTATTGGCAGCTTCCCAACCACCCCACCGATTCAAAAGAATTTGAACCGAGTTAAGATGAAAAGTGGCGGTAACTATCAACTCATGCTTGCCGCAACGAATCAAGAATCATTTTCCGGTACCCAACACTAGATGAGTCATCTCCACAGTAACCATTCTCTCACACAGGAGTGGAGAAGTAGATCTGGTTCTATTACCTCTTTGTGGCATTTTGACAAACATCTCACTACTATCACCATAACCACTTCTTTTAACAAACACAGGAAAAATTGAGTCACCAAGAAATGAATCGATTCAAACTTAAGTTTATGAACGAGCTCATGAACAAAATTCCTCTTATGGTTAGCCATTAAAATCGAGCATGAATTGAGTAACAATGAATAAGAAGTAGATGGAGCAAAATAAAATTCAAAATCACCAGTAAAATAAGAAAACTCATGAAGTCATAGCTCCAATTTCCTTTCCCCGATCAAATAACACTCGACCAAAATCAGAGAAAAGAAGTAAACAATCTTTACTCATCAGCTTGTTGTGACTAATGACCTGCTCCTTCGAGCTGTGGAGTTTCGCACAACTACCTTCACCTTCCCTAACTTCTTTAGGTTGGAAATTTACCTCATCAGACAATTCTTCTTCATGGTAGAAAAACGAAGGGATGAGCAATTCGAAATCGAGACAGTCAACATCATCTTCTTTACCCTTTTCTGCTACAATGGGATAAGAAGGAATCAACTCACAAGCATCTTCTTGGTTGACAATCTCCTCAATAATCTCAGCTTCCTCAACTACTGGTTCTTCAGAGGATTGAAGCTGAGTTGATGCAATAGATTTGTTGAGCGAGTCCAATTGGTTTTCCGTGATGAAAATGAAACTATCCATTTGACGAAGAGCCTGTTGTCGATATGGTAAGTTTATATCCGACATCACCTTTAATTTCTCTAACCGCATATAAGATAATCTCTTCTCTACAAGCCTAATCACCTCCAATTGAGCAAGTAAATCCCCCATTGCAGAGTACGCACAAAATTTTCTGGATGATACCAATTGTTATGAACCGAGGTGTGATTCACAACAAGAACAGGATAGAGATAGTAGTAACGTCAAGATCCTCACGGATCAAGCCTCCCGGTTCAGAGAACACGGTTTGATCGATTGAAACGATATAGTTCTTTTCATTAATTCTTAGATAGTTTCTCTCTTACAGACTTTGTAGCATTATAAAGCTAGACACTATCAAACTACCCTAGATCTAACGGCTACAATGCCACCAAAAGCTTACATCTAAACCACTCATTACAAGGGATAAAGACACCCTATAACACCTGAAGGCTAACCAACTATACTAATTACCTAAATACCGTCATCGAAATGATATGGGCACCCTCCTCCAAGGCTTGGGACATGACATGCTCTTAAACTTCAGCTTTGGCCAGACGACTTTGACTTGTACCATTGGAGATGCTCCTGTGTACTGCTAGATTCTTGCCTTGTATAAACAAACTTCTGAAGATTTGAACGGCTGACACTTTCGGATCACAATGAACTGCTAGATTCTTGCCTAATATTTCTCTCTTCGTGTATATCATCACCTAGCCATATATAGAGAGACAGATACATAAATAACAAAACCCTAATGTAGTGTTTAATATCGTAGTTCTCTTTCTCAGTTCTTCATCATCAGTTTATAACCTCGCACTAGTTATTGGTTCCATCAGCAAGATGACAACAATGGGTTATCTATTTGATTGAAATCAATAGGTTCAATATATGCTACCCTAATGTTCATGAGAACAGCTTTTCAACAACTGTTACCACCAGAAGTATATCAACTTCTTCGACAGTTCTTCTCTAAATTCTTCAGATTTGTCAAACAAAATAACGAAGTCAATATCCAAATCGATGAACTCGGTGGTGGTTCCAGTAACGAAGTTTACACTTCAGTTCAAACTTACTTGAGTTCCAAGTGTTTCTCTTCATCAAATACTGTTAAGCTTTCGAGGCTTAGAAACTCAAACAAATTGAATTACAGTATGGTTCCTAACGAAACCCTCACTGATACCTACGGGGGCATTACGTTCAAATGGTCTTTCAAAGTTTCTACGACGGAATCTTCGTACAACCCGGATGTTGACCATACGGCGAAAAAACGATATTTAGAGCTTTCTTTTGATGTGAAGAACAAAGATTTTGTTCACTCAAATTATATACCTTACATTCTAAAACAAGCTGAGACACTAAAGTTCCAAAATAGAGGGAAATGTCTGTATAGTAACCGTGAAGGTAATAATGCACATGGTGGTTCTCCTTGGACACAAGTTTTGTATTTTTATCATCCTTCCACATTCGATTCAATTGCAATTGACCCGGTTCTTAAAGAAGAGATCAAATGTGATCTGAAGAAATTTCTTAGCAGGAAAGATTATTATACTAGAGTTGGAAAATCTTGGAAACGAGGGTACCTTCTTTATGGTCCGCCAGGAACAGGTATTTTTTGCTTCAGTGTTTTTAATATTCATGTTTGATTTTTTTGTTCACCTTTTTAGCTTTCGTTTGGTAAATTGCATGTACGATTATTGTTTTGTACGTAATATTTACATACAGCTCCCAATTAAGCATTTTTTTAATTAAGCTGCAGATCATGCAGCTTCTATATTTACATGCTCTTGGACTACAACTGCTCCGTTTTTCACCAAGTTTTTGCTTCATTTGGTTTTTTTTCTTGTTATGCTTGTATTTAATTATTTTTCTTTTTTAAGACATTTGCTCTTATTCGGCATATGAATTGGACTTGATGATACTGGACAGAGAGTTTCGCCTTGCGGAGCATATGATCTGACTAGGTTCATTCTGGTATCTTCCGTAGTGCCACTCCAACAATGGAGGACCAATATAATGCATACCATTGTAGATATCCCAAAATTATGAGAAGGGCATAAGACCAACAGCTATGTTATGGTCCTCTGTTAGTGTACAATAATGGTTAGGGCCTTAGTGTTCTATATGTATGTGGCTGCATAAGGTTTTGATAAATTAGTATCTGAAAAAGAAAAAGTTCCTCTTGTGCTTGAATTAAATGTAGGGAGTTGTATCTTTTCGACTCCACTTCTTTTTATTTTCATGATGAAAAATGTCAGTCAGATGAGTCAGAATCAAAATTTGCAGGTGCATGTGTCCTTTTAACATTAGGCTTCATTCACATAATATTAGCGGTGTCTGATTTTTCGGTTCTGCATAAGTGTTATCTTCAATGATTCGGGTACATTTCGACTTAGGGTCTATTAGAATAAAATGTTATAGTAGCTACAAATCATTCTAGTCGCTAGATACGTACCCTTCCTGAAAGTAAACGTTTGAGGGATTTCATGTATTATGTCACAGTAACTACAAACACGATTCTGGGATATCATGTAATGTGTCTTTATAGACGAAAACAAAGGCCCAAATTTATATTTTAGTTGCAATACACACATGAAAGTACCTGCATTGTATTTTAGTGACACTGTGATCTATTTTCTGGTTACATTGTGTTTTTATTTCGATAATCTTTGTGCTCGGATTCATCTTTTATTTTTCTCTAAACCCCTGCTAAAGAATGTTCCTGATAAACATTTTACAGGAAAGACTAGTCTGATTGCTGCCATTGCTAATTTCCTAGGATTCGCGTTTATGACATCGAATTAACAGCAGTGAAAAATAATTCTCAGTTAAGAAAGCTCTTGGTTGCGACAACAAGCAGATCGGTGATTGTCATTGAAGATATCGATTGCTCTTTAGATCTTTCAAACCGAACACCTAACAAGAATGTCAGCACTAGTGTATATAACGCCAACGCCAGTATGGATACCACAAAAAATGGAAGCAGTACTGTAAGCTTGTCTGGTGTTTTAAACTTTGTCGATGGACTTTGGTCTTCTTGTGCTGGAGAGAGATTGATCATATTTACGACGAACCATAAAGACAAACTCGACCCTGCTTTACTTAGACCCGGTCGAATGGATAAGCATATCCATCTCTCTTATTGCAATTTTAATGCGTTTAAGATTCTGGTTAAGAACTATTTGTTGATAGAAGAACACGAGGTAATGAAGGAAGTTGAAGAATTGTTAGGAATGGTTAAGATAACACCAGCTGATGTTGCAGAGCTTCTCATTGGTTGTGATGAAGACCCAGGGTTGGGTTTGAGAAATGTGGTTGAAGAATTGAAGAAGAGATTGAAATTCATCAAAGCAGGTAATATTAATGAAGAAATCAAAAAGAATTTGAAACTAATTAACGTTGAAGATGATACAGTGGGCGGAACTACACTGAGGCTAGGGCTAGCTTAAGCCAGTCCCAACAAGCCAAAACGCCATTTTTTCCATAGCCTATTTTCAGTTATGCCATAATGTGTGTGTGAATTTTACCCTTAAGCGGGGCTAGAAATGACTCAAGCCAAAGTTCCGCCACAGCCCAACAAACAAAATCATGATGCTGCGGACTATGGAGCAATAAAACAAAGATTCTGAGTACCAGCTTATAACAGTAGATATGTGCGTGCACCTTTATTTTTAAAATTTGTTTTTAGTATCGAGATTATATCATGTATTTTGAACTGTTTGGTAAGTAGACTCAGTTTCTTGATTGTTTTAATGACCAAAACATGTATTCTTATTATGCTTAGGATCTTAGGTAAGCTTGATTTTACATCTAAGATGCTATTAGTTGGGTGCCGTTTTTATGGCCTTTTCTTCAAATGGCACTGTGATTTCTTGTAGTAAAGACTTTCGAGCACTTCCTTAACTTTGAAGTAGAACCGTACTCTAGCCCTTGCTGTCATTACCCTAATTAGAAATTAGAATTTGGTTTTGATATATCAGCTTAATCCCTATCTAATTTTGGGCAGTGTTTAAACAGAAAAATTATCAAATTGTCTACTTCCAGCTTCAGAAAAGAAGCATACACCAAGGGTAGCATCGAAATTGAAGAACTTAGAGAAAAGGGGTCAATAAAGATATTGAGATTAACCAGACTAACTTACAGACTCGAGATTGCAAAATTCATCTTGTATTTCAATCTTACTTTCTACTCAGAAATTAACCAGCATATGGAAGAATCTTATAACATGAGTTCACTAATATAATTGATTTGTGAATCCATTGTTGATTAAAGATGAGAGAGAAATGGATTTCTTTGCTCATCACAAAAAAAATATTGCAGCAGAGGGAAGAGATCAGGGAGAGGCCATCATGTATTGCACTTGCCTGGGAATGTACTGGCACTGGGAAGATACCATCAACTTACATATGGTCCTAGGGTTTCCATAATTCAAAATACCTCTGAACTGAAATCTGATGAGAAAAACCTCACCCTGTAGAAAAAAATAAAATAATCCGCTACCATCTTGCTTAGTCAAACATATTTGGGAGGGGTCTCACAGCCATGAATGCATCAACCATCTAAAAGAGAAGAGCCAAATTGAGTCGATTAGAATCTGAACTAGCATACAATGATCCCAAGAAAACATAAGATAAAAAAGTACGATGCTGGTAAGTGTGAAACTGCCTTTACGCTAAGTCTCTAGTATGCAAACAAAAGCTCATCGGTGCAACATATCTGGTTGTTTATGAATGTGGTCACTTAACCATATACAAGAGTTTTACCCTTGATAACAGGCCAAAATGCCTACAATGACCTAAATACATAATGCAAAAACTTCAATATGCAGATAATTGGATCAGGTTATAAAAAGTTCCTCCACCATACTAAATCTAGGGCACTGGAAATTGAGCCGAACAACCCCAAGACCCATTGTGAAGAATATCATTAATTAAGGTACTTGTATATTTCACACTGATTAGAACATTTATTAATATTAGATAATTGGTACTTACTGCATCCGTCACTGCTGCTCGGGCTTTGCAATGCCTTTCCACCAGCTGTGTCAAAACTTCAGTAAGACGCTTTTTTATCTCACCCGTAAGCATCCTTCCAGATCCATATTCCTGAATATATAGTGAACATTAAGTTAGCCTGCCTGCACATATTTGAACATCCAAAAGAATGACACGACATTTATCACAGAAATTTTGAACTCATGTTACCTGTTTTATATGTTCTAGCTCGGTGTCGTCATCCAGAAAAAATGTTAGATACTTGAATGGTATATCTACCTGAATTTCAAGACAAGACGGCAAAAATCAGTCACCAGTTTATTTCTGCATTTCCGTTATAAGAGAAACTCAGTTAACAAAAGTCCATACATGTCAGGAGATGATGGAAATTAACAAAAAAACCTTTAAGGGGATCAAAATGCAGTTAAGGAAAGAATCAGATAATGTAACACTTCAAAAAACAAAATTGGGCCGTGTTAATACGTATTGACACCGTCAGACACACACATTGATCGAAACATAAAAATATAAAATTCTAATAATATTAAGTTCCTGAAGAAAAAGACTTGGACTAGATATTATTACTACACCACTTTGATACTTTAAATTTTAGTAGAAGACTTTCACTAGCTTCTAATGAGAAGCTTTAAAACCATTCTTATTAGATAACAATCTTGTTTCCAAAGATCTTCTTCTCTAGACATTTTCTCTCCAAACCCAACTTATCTGTCGATGTGTTTACTGATGAAACTAATTTCGACGGACCTACGGAACAAGAATTAGGAAATTCAGGCCTTGTTCATGTTGTGCCTAGTTACATTCCTCCTCTATGTGGTGATTCAGTGGACAGTTGAATAACTATACGAATGAAGTTTATGTAATGCCTTTCGCATGAATCATATATATATATATATATATGTATCTATGTTGCTAGGTTCGGTACCGAATAATCTAAGGAGAACTATTATACTTAATGATATCTATATTGCGCATCTCGTGTCCCCGTTTCCCAGATTTTTATGTTATCGTGTCAAAATACCTTATTTGACACATGACAGTAAAGCTCGTGTCTGAGTCATTGATAAAACCATCCATTTCTCTAAAAAGTTTTAGCTGTTTATTTCATTTTCATGAATCAGAGGTTAGCTTTAAACAGGAATGATTATCTGCTCTCTTTTTTTTCTTTTTTTTTTCAAGTTGAGAAAATGACCATCTTAAAACAAATAGATTTGTCACAAAAGTGATACCTCCAAATTAGCTCCACGTAGCCGATGTTCCTCCACTGAATCCCGTCCACCTGAGAAGGCATACCTATTAATCTGCCAACGAAAAAATGTTCCTTCTGATGAGTAAAGACAAAAGATGGCAGAAGGAGAAAGAACAAGAAAAATACGAAAACAATTCATGTTACTGAGATTTTAGAGAAACTCATATATCCGCCCAAAGAGGAGGTAATTGTAGATATAGCTTAATTTGGTTCTCAAAATGTGTGGATAAGTAGATGGTGAATTATGTAGAATCCTGTGACTTCTGAAAACAAACCTTGTTTTTAATGTCTTTGGCGGAGTCAGTAACATATATAGCAGAATTTG
Organism: Papaver armeniacum; assembly: GCA_023531295.1. Taxonomy (NCBI): domain Eukaryota; kingdom Viridiplantae; phylum Streptophyta; class Magnoliopsida; order Ranunculales; family Papaveraceae; genus Papaver; species Papaver armeniacum. Next base: position 14,404 of record JAJJWW010009684.1, read on the forward strand.
GATCACTGGCAGACATTTTCCCTGTGTCTCCCTGCAAATATTCATATTGAAATGAAAAAAATAAGCAAACAGATAGACTGTAAGTAAATTAAGTGTATACAAATAAACCAGCCCAGATACAGAAGTTAACAATATATTACCTGGAGAGCAGGGAAGAAAGAGGACTCGATCAACGCAGGCTTATGATATCCAATCCTAGGAGCAACATCTCGTGTCATCCTGAAATATGGATCCTGAGTTCAACAGTGGAAAATGAAAGATGTTAAGGACAAATGGACAATCAAGAGATGACTCAGATGAATGACCAAGACAGGGATTATTTTTCCATGGTATGCAGAGTACATGTGTATCCCGTGAGCTATACATGCATAGACAGTAGTCAGGGTACAGATGTGTAGGTTCATTCCATAAAGGCGTAACGATCTACTTTATGTTTCTTTCCCAAGCAACCATTCAAAAGATTACCGCTTTATTCTTAATGTTTAATTGGAACTGTTTAATACTAAAAGACTACTGAGGCAAGTATAACTAGTATTTCAAAATATGAGCACATATAAACTATAGGAGGAGGACCATGATGAGACCTTCAGATATCCACCTTGAACGATAAAGAGCTGTTAACTTACTAATCCTTGAAAATTTGCATCAGGCAATAAAACGTTCCAAATTCAAAGATTTAGGATACAGACAACAAACCTGATCAATAGCACAAGGAATCAAGCAACGCAAATTATCCTTGCCAGTAAACAGGTGAGGGAACGAACTTGGGAAGGATGGAACTGCCTGCCAACAAATAAAGAATAAGAGAGAAAAGTGAAGATGCAAGCACATTGAGAGGGTTCACACAACAAATTGAAGAAATAATGAATATTAACATGCATAGGTTACACAAATCATATGGAGGAAAAAATAAAGGATTTCCAATTTGCAAATGATCACACCTGCACGGGTGGAAAACTGATCTTGCCAATATGATCTTCAGGAGTGAAACCAAATATTCCATGAACCTGCACTTGAAAACTCAAGAACTTGAGGGAAGCCCATAATAAGAATCTAAAATAAAGCAGCTTCATGCGGCCCTCTAGCCTTAGGAAATATGTAACTGGAGATCACCTGATTGAATGTGATACATTTTGCAACTTTAATCATGTTTTTGTAGAACGCGCTGCAAAAAAAAGCTTCATCATTAAGAGAGAGAGAGAAAAAGACCTTTTTGGTAGCTAATCTAAAACAGTATGGAGAATATTTAACTAGTACATACCCACCGACATAGTCAAAATCGGAGAAAATGAATGTTCTAGTAATATCAAAGCCACATGCAATGATGTCCTTAGCATTTTCACGCGCAAGTCTTTGGGTCTCTTCCACTGGAAGGTTCTTCCACAAGCACTTTTCATCGTCTGTTAGTTGTATTACAAGTGGAACTTTGAAAGCATCTTGTAAGTATCTACAAGCAGCATAAAAGCAAAGCTTAGACATATACGTCACTTGATATTTTGTTAGGGAAATGAACAAAATATAAACTTACACGCCTGCTATTGACCCATAGAACTAGGTTTTCTAAGAACTGGTGGCAACATAGTTTAGTACTTAAATGCGGATGACCAAAATAAGAATGAATAACGTAAAAGTCCAGATTAAAACAAATGACAACCCATGAATATCAACCATTACCGTAAGTTTGTCTCCGTGATACCCATGACTAACCATTCACTCAAAATTGGAAGTAACCAGACAGAACAAATCAAATTAAACCCCCAAACTGCAACTGACTAAACATAGCTCAAATAAGTGAATAACCAATTTCTAACCCAACAACAAGAGCAAACCACATAGCCAAGTTCATTTATCAGTTTCTCAAAGTAATATTCAACACAAATTTCAGTACTAAGATGTAAAGAGTGTACAAATTATGCTGACGAGAATAACATTATACAATACAAAACTATCAACATTGGTACCTCGAAAACTTACAGGGTAAACATAAAAGGGATGAGATGTCCTAATGTATAAGCTTATACTCCTGTTATTCACCCATCTACCTAAAAATGGTACAAATTGGTGGTAATGTTGTTATTTCGTCCTCATTTGTAGAAGACAAAAATAACAATTAACAGTGTAAAATCCCAATTTCGATAAACACACATGACAACCCATGAGTATGAACCACTATATGTTTCTGTTTTTCGGTACACCGACCAAAAATAAGTTACTCCTTGTTTACTCAAAGAAACAACCTATACGAAAGAAACCAATTTCAACACCAAATGCACCTTAAATAACAAATTCTGAAGCTCAATTTTCAGATTCTTAAAGTGATATTCATCATAACTGACAATACAAAAACTGTATAGAGATTATCACACACAAGAATAAGATGGGAATTAGACAGGGGATGACAGCATAAGAGAAACTTACTTGGTAAACATAAAAGGGATAAGATGTCCCAAATGTAAGGCTTCAGATGATGGTCCCTCTCCTGTGTACAGATAAAATTTCTCTCCTTTCTCATACGCATCAAGAATCCCATTAAATTCCCTACATAAAAAAACAAATCCCAAACTCAGATTAATGAAAATTACAAACCTTAAACTCAATTGAATGAAAATGGCGCAAGAGATACGAACCGATGAGCGAAGAAAACTCCCCGACGTAGAAACACATGAGCAGGACGTGAAGTAAGACGTTCGATCCGTTGAATTAGGTTTGGGTCTAATCTTTGACAACCAAATTGGTCTATAAGTTTGTCGTAGTCAATCTTACCTTTACTTGCTACTTCCCATGGAGTTACTACTTGTTCTTCTTCTTCCTTCTTTACGTTTTCTTGGTTATTTGGTTCCATTGAAGGAGATGAAGAAGAAGAAGAAGTGAGTGAACCCTAATAACTGGGAGTATATCCGAGAGAGTTAAAACCCTAACCCCAAAAAACAAAAAACTTAGGATCAAGGATGAAAAGAAAAAATGTAAACTGAAATAGTTACACCTAGTTTGGCGTTTTATTTAAGGGTCTTCGAAATACTCAGAAGGGTGTTAACGGGTGCCCATTAGGCGATTACCTGCAACCGACTTGGTTTCGATGTGGATCAGAGTTTTCAGAACTGGACTTCCGAACCGGAAGGGTCGCTGGGTCTGGTTCAGTCGGGTTCAGGCCTTTGACAATTTGACAACAATATCTCTGGAGATTTTCGGTGAAATTTTGGAATAATGTCATGTGATATTAGCTGCCCGTAGCAATTATGTGTGTGCTATTGTTTTGGAATCATTAGGCTAAGTCCCATGGGCTAGATATCTAACTGTTAGATTGGCCATCCACGTCAGCCTGGGCAACCTCTAAAGTCCTATGGGATGGCTGTAATCTAACAAAAGTTCTTGAAACGAGAAACGACGATAGGTATTTGAACAATACCGCGCAAAATAGGTGGACGTTGTTTCATTCAGCGCTAAATAAATGACTTGTTGCAATCTCAAGGTTGAAATGAAATTTAAGTATGATCATTGATCAACGGGTCTACATCATTTATTGCACTGTCAGAAAATGTTCATGAACATTTTATAAATCGTAAATTGAAGTGAAATGTCAGAAACAAGTTATCATCTCACTTACTTTTAAGAACTTATGTTCTTTCATTATGTAATAAATTACGTGTATAATGAGAGATGATGTGTACGGTGAGACATGATGTAATAAAAAAAATGTGTACAGTGAGAAATGGTGGTGGATTACATAATTTAATGGGCGCTGAACCATTCAGCGTGGAAAAGCTGCGCTAAACCAAACAACGAAACTAGTTCGGCGTTAAGATCACTTTTGAGCGTTGAACCATTCAAGCGTTTCAATCTGCTGCTAGTTAAATTGCGGGCACTTGCTAGGAGAGAAGTATCCGAGAAATAGTGTTAACTTTTTTCCCACACTTTTTTCTTGATTTGCAACACTTTTTGGCCAATCTAGCAGTTCAATCTAGCCCATAGGACTTAGCCTTAGGATTAGCCATTAAATGTGTTTTATTTTTGCTTTTAATGTTAATCATTGCGTGTGTGTTGTCCACACGTGTAAAGGTCATTATAGCTTAGGTTTAGCCGTTAGGTTTTTTTTCTCTTTTTAAGACAAACCTTGTAAGTAAGGATCGGGCATTGAATGAAAAATTAAGTTGAGGTTGCGCTCAATTAAGTGTGGAGATTACCCTAGCTATCTGTGTCCTTCTTCGTTACTCAGTTTACTCATTGTCTTGTCAAGATCAAGCTTGTACTTAAAATTTGGTATCATCCAGTGAATTCTTTACTTCTCGGCAATGACTGGAGGTCCATCTATAAAAGAAGTTGATGCCCAACAAAAAAGCAAAGGTATCTGTGGTTAAGTCACTAATGAGATATTCGTCAATGAATCACAGATCGTGTTCAAGCGGCCAAAGAAGTAGGAAGACTCATTAAATACGTTGATTACTTTAGCTCAAGAATCTAAGATCCAGTTTAATACTCTTACGGCTCACGTACCTAGATCTACACCAAATATACCCACACTTGTTACATCACCTTCCTCTGGTCAAACAGCTCATTCTCAAAATACTTTTCAACTCGGTCCACACCCAGATCACAACATCAAAACCCCTAAAATTAATTTTTCTAAATTTAATGGGGATAATCCTAGAGGCTGGGTACGTAAGTGTGAGAGATTTTTTCAACTCAAGAAATTGCTAGATTAACAGCAAATAGAGTTTGCTTCTATACACTTGGAGGGCAAAGATAAATTATGGTTTCTAGACTTCAGATCGGTAATGATACTATCTCTTGGTCTAATTATTCTACTTCCATCTGTGAAAGATTTGAAGATTTAGCTAATGAAAATTTTGTGGGCATCTTTAATATACTATCACAATTAAATTTTGTGGATGAGTATTTTGAGAAGTTTGAACAACTTAAAGCTCTAATGCTTAAAAACAATCCAAACCTTAAAGAGGATTATTTCGTGATGAGTTTCATGAGTGGGATGAAAGATGTTATTTGCAATTACATTTGAAATGCATAAACCCATCACTCTCGGTGTTTTGCCTAGCACGTTTATAAGAGAGTGCCCTTGCCTTTCAAAACCAATAACAACAAAAGCCCCTAGCTTAAAACAACTTATCACAACCACTTATTTTAACAAATTCACTCCTAATCCACAGAAACCACTACCATCACCTCCTTACCTACTCCTAATACAACAACTCCTTCAACTCAAATACCCACCCAACTCCTTTAACTCCTTGTATGTTTCCCAACATATTCAGCGTTTATCAAGAGAACAACAAGATCGGAGAGGGGCTCAAGGCCTTTGTTATAATTGTGATGACGAGTATACACCAGGTCATAAATGCAGACCACGATAATTATTCATGGTAATAACTGAAGAGAAATCTGAGAAATATACCCAACATCTACCAACTCCAAAAATGTAGATTCCTCGGTCATCGGATATGGATATATCTTTCCATGCTCTGACTGGTACTATGGGTGCTTTGACACTATTCGCATCCTGGATTTGTTAAGAGACAAACAGTCACCATTCTGGTTGACACAGGAAGCATTCATAGCTTCATAGATCAGCTCTTGCAACCCAACTTGCTTGTGAAGTACAACCTACAGCTTACATGCTCGTTACAGTGGCCAGTGGAGCAAGAACTACTAGCATTGGTGTGTGTCATAACTTACATTAGAAAATGTAGGATGAATATTTTTCTTGGGATTTAAGACTACTTCCACTAGGTGGTTGTGACATATAGGAGCAGATTGGCTTAGCAATAATGGATAGCACATCACACTTCAAGGAACTACATCCAAGCCATCACTCATGATGATGAGTGGGAACGCAATGAAGAAATTTCTGAAGAAGAACACACCTTCCTTGGTGGGTCAATTTTTTCATATATGTGCCACCCCCATACAATCTGAAATACCTCATGAAATACACAACCTCCTTGATGAGTTCAAAGATGTTTTCTTTGAGCCCACTTAACTCCCACCTAAAAGAGTTTTGGACCACAAAATACCACTCAAACCCAATGCTCAACCAGTTTCATTAAGACCCTATAAGTGTCCTTATATTCAAAAGTCAGTGGTGGAATCTTTGGTACAAGAAATGTTGCAAGCGGGAATAATTCAAGATAGCAACAATTCATTTCCTTCACATATGCTTCTAGTGAAGAAAGAAGATGACACTTGGAGATTTTATATGGATTACAGGAGGCTCAATAACATCACTATTAAAGATAAGTTTCATATCCCTTTCATTGTTGAGCTATTAGATGAATTACATGGAGCCACTATATTTATTAACCTTAACTTAAGATCGAGATACTATCAAATTAGGTGCATTTTCAAGACATTCATAAACCTGCATTTAAAACACATCATGGACATTATGAATTCAAAGTCATGCCATCTGGGCTAACAAATGCCCCTACCACATTCCAAGCATTGATGACCTCTGTTTTTGGTCTTTATCTTGGATATTTTTGTTTTTGTTTTCTTTGATGACATCCTAATTTATAGTGTCAGCCTCACTGATCATATTCAACACCTTCTGTAGTACTTGCATTGACAACATCAGTTATTTACAAACTATCCTAAGTGTTGTTTTGCTCAGTCTTCTCTACAATACTTAAGGAATATCATTACTGTTCAAGGCGTAGTAGCTGACCCCCAAAAAGTATAATGCATGACAGCATGGCCCATTCTAACCAATTTGAAACAACTTAGGGGGTTTCTTGGCCTCACTTGTTACTATGGAAAATTTGTGAAAGGCTATGGCAACATTTGTAAACCTTTGACTAACTTGCTGAAAAAGAATGCATTTCATTGGTCTCCACTAGCATTAGGATTTCAAATTTGGCATCCGCATCCAATCCAATATCCAACGGATTTGCATCCGATGGACGCATGGATAAACGGATTGGGTGCGGCTAATCCAATGAATTTGTGTTAGTTAAAATTTATAATAAAAGAATAAAGCCAATATAGATGACTTCTTATAGAACCTACACATTTTATATATGTATAAAAATATAGAAGTGTCATGAACAACACTTCAAGCAAACACCTTAAAAATTCCAACCTTAAAAATTCCAAAACTATCTATATATTTTCTAAGCCATATAAATGCCTTTAATCTAACAGGTATGGATGTTCAACGGATTTTCAAGGTTGCATCCATGCCCAATCCATAATCCGTTGGATTTCAAAAATCTCATCCTCATCCAACCCATTAGCGAACAGTCAGGGCATCCATCCGCAAAAATACGGTTGTGTAGATGGTGAAATTTGGATAAGGGGCAAAAGTGTCATTTAACCTATAGACAGAATTCAACTCTCACGGGAGAGATTAAGCCCCTTGGCCCTCAAGGCATCCTTAGCTATGATTTCTAGTATACGTCCCCGTGAGACTCTTCATTGGTCATGGATGTCGTAATTCAAAGACACATCCTCGACGAGATACTGCTGGTCACGTAGGTTCTGTAGAGCGTAAAACATCCCCGGCAGACTTATGAACCAGAACAACCACAATTCCAGCATGTCTTCGCGAGATGCAGCTGATTGTGATGCCATGATTCCTAATATACATCCTCAACGAGATGTTGCTGGTCATGTAGGCTTTGTAGATGCGTAAATACGTCCCCGAAGGACTTATGACCCAGAGCGGAGATTTGCATATCTCATGTAAGCACGACTCACCCTATTTGAGATCAAGGACTGATTCCTAGTACATCATCGCGAGATACACTGGTCATGTCTGCTCTAGGCTCTGACTCGGCTTACTGAGGTTTTCCGAATAACTCCTAGGATATCCCCGCGAGATACACTGGTTATTCTGCCTCCGGGCCCTTTCGACAGTCTCCTAAAACATCCTTTCAAGATACACTGGTCTTGTTGGCCCATCATATGGACACACAGTTGATTCCTAGCACATCTCTGCAAGATACGCTGTTCAAATACAAGTGAGCCAAAGTCTCGCAGAGGCATTAATTGGGTGTACAAAGCCTTTTTCTCTCTCAGGACGAGTCCCAGCTGACCATATAGAGATTCAGATCCGTTAAGAAAATCTTCAGAGAGATTTTGATCCATCTGAAAAATCTCAGAGAGATTCAAATCTCTCTACAAAATCACAGAGAGATTTTGATTTGTATGCAAAATCACAGAGAGATTCATATGATAGGCACATGCCTTACCTAGTGCTCAAGCCTATTTCTCAGCCTCTCAAACATACTCGCGGCTAGTAAATTGAGCCTGAACTATACATGTCTATCCAAAGATGTGGATAAGCTCTCTTGAGCTCCGCATGCTCAACAAAGGGACCCAACATATGTGATCGGCCATGGAGAGAGGGAGATCAGCCTCAGCTCCTCTCACACTCTGCACACGATTCCTGAGGAATTCCATGCCTTTTCACGTGACTCATCCTAGTCATTCTTACAAATCAAATAATATCTCTCTATCGTGGCCAACTCGGCTAAAGCAGAATTTCTGGGAAAATAAAGGGAATCTGGCTCAAAACAGGGAATTCGGGTTCATGATTTCCAAAAGCAGAACCAGAAGCGCCAACCTCTCTTTCAAGACGTGACTATGCCTAAAAAAGTTTCATGCCTATTTCATGCTAAATAAAAATCATGCTCACAATGGTTTTTGACAAAAATAAGGAATTAAACAAGCTCTCATCACGCAAGGTCCCGACCCACAAGATATATGCACACCTTCCAAGCCTCGTCAAGCCTCTCCAGAGTGTCTGAAGGAGTCAGACGCGAAGAAAAGAGAAATTAGGGTTTAGGTACAGTACAAGCATGAATTCATAATTTACATGGGATATGGACTCCGTAACTTCAAAAGTAAGTACCTATATTTTCTCACGGCCTTCACCAACAACAAGGCCATCCAGGAGACCGTTCGAAAATTCTCTCTCCCCACATACTCGCCTATACAAACTTAGAAGCTCAAGGATGCACAAGAGAGAAAATTAGGGTTTTTGGCCAAGTAAACCCTAATTAACAAATTCCATTCGACGGAAATTTTGTCTCATGAAGACTTCATTATCATGTCATTAACGTGCAACACAAAGTTCTAGGAAATTCCAAGGTCCGGAATCGATTCCAAGATCAGAGTCATAATAATCGAAGGGTAACCATCAATTCGGGGATTCTGCAAGTCTCGGAGAGATTCAAATCTCTCTGCAAAATCACGGAGAGATTTTGATCCGTCTGCACAATCACAGAGAGATTTTTGATCCGTTTTCAAAATCTCGGAGAGATTCAAATCTATTTGCAAAATCACGAAGAGATTTTGTTCCGTCTGCAAAATCTCTCCTCAAAATCTCGGAGAGATTCATATGATAGGCACACGCCCTACCTAGTGCTCAAGCCTATTTCCCAGCCTCTCAAACACACTCGCGGCTAGTAAATTGAGCCTGAACTATACATATCTATACAAAAACGTGGATAAGCTCATTTGAGCTCCGCATGCTCAACAAAGGGACCCACCAACAATAATACGGTCTTCACATGACATATGTGACCGGCCATGGAGAGAGGGAGATCAGCCTCAACTCCTCTCACACTCTGCACACGATTCTGAGGAATTTCATGCCTTTTCACGTGACTCATCCTAGTCATTCTCACAAAACAGAGAATATCTCTCTATCGTGGCAAACTCTGCTAAAGAGAATATTTCTCTCTCAACATATCATCACAAAAAGCTGACTCGGCTTCACACAAATAGGGGATATCAATTAGGGTTTTGGTCTGGCGGTCTACGCCACGTGTGAGGAATACCCGGATTATTTCTCACCGAAGAAGAGAGTAAAGGCGGTGGAATAATAAGATAAACTCAACCTAGTTTTTCCTTATTCCTGAAGATACGGGAGAATTTCTCCGCACGACACGGAAATCAATCCTTATCTTCACCGACCTGAGATTAGAGAATTCAGCTATAAATAGGTCCTCTATTTTTCCAATCTACGATCATCTTTCTCATAACCTCTCAGAGCAATAATTGGTTCTATGATCTCTCTCTTCATCTGCTTCCCTCCCTAGGACCAGCCCTCATCCTTCTTCCATGTGACTGAAGCAGCCTTTGAACGGCCACTGTGCGTGGTTTAGGCGAAGACTATTCGTGCTCAACCTCTCGTAACTCACTTTCAGAAACCCTAAAATCCCACTTCTAACCACTCTCATATTTTAGGTAACTACATGTTGGTCCCGGTTAAATCTGCGGATTGCGGGTAAAATGTTCACCCTTAAATTGGGGCATACTTAGAAATTTTGAGGCATACTGAGTTATTACCCCATCTCATGGAAGCTGATAAGGGGTGTTTTAGTGATACTCAAGTTACTATCCTGCCCATGTATGATTAAAATTATATTAATGCCCTTCAACCATATTATATTTAATCCCAAAACCTTTCCACTAATTAACCACCCTTCCACTAACCATCCTAATTAACCCACTAATTAACTGTTATTAAATTTAAAATTCTAATTAAAAACTCTTTGGAAATTAAAACCCAAGTTCATTCTTCTTCTTCTCCAAATCAAAATTAGCTGAACATTTTCCCCACTACAATCCATTTTCAAAATTTAATCGTCCAATAATCGTTTTCTATTAAACCTATCTACAAGTATGAAACCTCGTTATAAGCAATGTGCTAGAGGTAGGAGACACGATCTTGGAAATAGATTGTTAGCAACTCGACCTAAGGTTTTAGGTAAAAGAGGAGTTGAAAAAGAAAGTCAATTGACTGATGTTGGAGTGCGAGTAATAGACATTGAATCTTTGAAAATGCACACTATAAGGTATTTCCCACACACCTATGACTTTTTTTTTTGTATTTGATTGATAGAATGAGATGAATTTGAGAAATCAATTTTGATTTTCGTAGTTACAGAGTTAAGTATTCGGCGGATAATTATCAGCCAAACTTTTAAAAAATTCTTGAGATGATGAATAGTTCGGCTACAAATGTTACTTGCCCTCAAAATTTGACCCATTCAAACTTATATACTTGTGCATCTGGAACTTATCTTGTATAAGTTAGGCTGATAATTATTTTCCTTATTATCAGCCGAAGTTTTATACTTGTAGTTGAAAATTTATCTCACAACGTTCGGCTCATTATATGAAATATCGAGTCAGCCGAACTTCTTTATGTGTATGGGTAGTAGCTTGTTGTTTCTGCCCAAATTCATTTATATAAGACAAACTTATTATAGGTGAATTGTAATATTGTTTAGTCGAATCATATATTTTTGGTGAATTAATTAAGGTGTATGATTTTTTTTAGGACCCATCCGGAAAAAAAAAGAAGCTTAAAAGGAGAACACTGAAAGTAACTTATTCTACTTCTAAAACTCTCAAACCCCGAGGTGGTGGCACCAAGAATTTGCATGCAGGGGAAAGGGGAACTGACATGATAGGCTCTTTGCCTGTAGAATAAGAGGATGATAATGATGAAGATAAGGGTGGATTAGGAGGAGGGGGCGATGAAGTTGGTGGTGGAGGAGGAGCGGATGATGAAGATGGTGGTGATGATTGTTAATATGGAAAAAAGAAAAGAAGAACCACAACAAAAACAAGTGAAACAAAAAAAGAAACTTGCTACACCTAGGGTGATAGGTAAGCACATTTCTAGTAATGATAATGTTATACGTGCTCGAATGGTTTGCCCCATGGTCTTAGGAAGATGGTGAAAGAGGATGCAAGGAGTCATGGGAGAAGAGAATTTATGAGACTCCGAATAACAGAGATGCGATCCACATACTTATACACCAAAGTGCCACACATTGGGATATTTTCAAAGAGGCTCCTGAGGTGGTGGCTTTAGTTCAAAGTTCTGGTTTATGGCATGCCGTTTTTACGCACTAGAGATATTTAATGCGGTTACAAGCTCAGCCTTTGTGAGAGAATTTTTCCGAAACTTACACATTTCATCTCCCTTTGGCGAGATTACAATCACTCCTGAAGATGCACCGAAGATTAGTGGTCTTAAAATGAATGGGATAAATGTGATGATGAGTTTTATGATATAACTTCGGATGAGTTGTATGTCTTGCCGAGGAAACTCTTGGTTGTCCAAAATCCAATACCGAATTGGAGTTTTGTTTTGCTAATAAAGAGGTGAAGTTTGTTGATGCTCATTCAAAGAGGTTGAAGAAAATCAAGTTTATCGCTTTGAAAGACACTAATGAGAAAGTTAGAAAGGGAGTTAGTAATGGACGATGTCATAGCCAGGTGCAAGTACTCACAGCGTATTTGTTATATACTCTAGGAAGTGTTAAATTTCCCGATAACAATGGAAACAAGGTGAATACTCAATATCTTCAATTGTTAAGGGACTTGAAAAGCTGCCACAAGTATTATTGGGGAACCGCTCCCTATCTTTTTTATCCGAGCAACTTTTCACCGCCTCTAGGTTAACAAGTACAAATATTGGAGGTTATTTCAGTATGCTTCAAGTAATTCTTGACAATATACATATATTTATAGTTTACTTGTTTAGGTTAAACCAATAATTTTACTTTTTATAGTTTAATTTTAATTTTACGACTGTGGGATGCAGTCATGAACAAAGGGCAGAGACCGAAGAAACCATAAAAAAGGTGGACGAGCAAGAGGACACGACAAGAAGGTGAAGAGGCACAAGTGGGGGTGCTTGAAAAGACAAGGGTACTCAAATACACCACAATCTTTTGTATAACGACATATAAGTCATCTACCGAATGTGATCGTCTATGGGTAGAGTCGAGACACTTAGACAAGTCAGTTCACACTTCATGTGATTTGTTTAGGGATACGAGATCGAAACAATACCACAACAAGATAACTTGTGTGATTGACTATGGATACAAGATCGAGACAATACTACAACAAAGTGTGTTACTTGATAATATGTTCGGTAATAACCAAACTCTATAGGATCACTATCAAGTAATGCGGAGTTAACGTATATGTATATTTTACTTTATTATAATAAATAATTATAATGCGGAAATCAAAGTAAAAGACACCACAAGATTTTGTTAACGAGGAAACCGCAAATGCAGAAAAACCCCAGGACCTAGTCCAGTTTTGAATACTCTTAGAATTAAGCGACTATACAAAATCGAATACCAACTTCGTATAGTTGAGACCAACCAGACTACCCCTAGCTACTTAGTTCCCTCGCATATCCTGCGCCTTCGATTTCTAGAGTCACGCACGTGAATAGCAAGTCCTTTGGATCGTATTCCAAACAACAAAGGAAAAATCAGTCTGGTAACTGTCGATGCATGAAAAATATTCCCCCTTAGCCGGCCTAATGTGCCCCCAAAAGGGAGGCAAACCCCACACGAAACATGGGGACTAAAGCCCAAGTCCACTAAAAAAGTATCCATAAGATGGAAAGGACAATGGAGGAATTAATAGGAAAGAAGGAGGTTGTATTAGAGAAGGAATGACATTAGTAGTAATTAAGGAGTTTTAGGACATGTGGCATGATATCATAAAAAGAGGGGCTTTTGAAACCTGGCGAGATTGGGGTATACCCAAACTAATTGGGGTATACCCAATGAGACAAAATAGGGTCATTTTGAAGTAAAAGAGGTCACCCCTTAACCAAATATTTTCAAAATGGCAAAATTGCCCTCGTTTAATTAACCTAAAATTTTGATTAGATTAATTAATTAAGTTTAAATTGATTGAATAGATTAAAACTTATGAATTTTAAGTTATGAAATTTTGTTTTTGATTGAACTTTTGTGGGATGATTTTTGATGATTTTTTTTTTTTTTTTTTTGAGAATATCTCTTGCAACGAAAATGAAGCACACAACCGAAATACTTTAAAAAGGGATTGTGAATCAGTTATATGAAATCATACTCAAAATCAAAGAATAAATCAACACTTTCAGTTCTGAAAGTATGAAAAGTCGGCGAGGTCGACGATGGAGATCTTGCCGGCCCGGCAAGGTCTTCATCGTTGACCTCGCCGCCAAAAGTGGCTTGCATGATCTTCATCGTCGACCTTGCCGACTTTTTGTTTTTTGATATACGAGGAGATGACATAAAAAATTTATTGGCTAGGCAAGGTATTCAAAAAATACCCTTTCATTGTTTTTGGGCCAATGAAGGTATTCAAAAATACCCTTAAATTTGTATTTGGCCTGAAGTATTCAAAAAATACCCGCATTTGTTGAAAAATTTATGATCCGCGCCATGGCTGTTATGAAAAGCTCGGCAAGATATGCATGCTACGACCTTGGCCAAAAACACGAAATCATAATTTTCGATTTCTAACCTAATATAACAATCAAATCACACAACACAATGATGGGTTTGAGTTTAAACATCATTTATAGTCTTCTTTTCATTGTTAGAGTCAATAATTTTTTGAAAAATCAAAGTCAAGATTTTTATATGGCTTTGGTTGATGGAAGATGAAGATGAAGAAGAAGAGAAGATTAAGAGTTGGTTAGTTTTTAATTTTAGGGTTAATGAAATTAAGAAATGAGTTTATTTTGAAAATTTAATTAGTTCAAGGGTATTAAAGTAAAATCACACTTTTTAATAATGATTACCATGTCCCTGTCTCATTGGGTATACCCCAATCTCGCCAGGTTTTGAAAAGTCTATATAAAGAGGCATGTAATACAATGGAGGGGATTCTTTTCTCTCTCCTCTGGGGGAATTGGGTGTGTTGTGGCTAGGACTTGTAGAACCAAAATTCATCCCTCAATATTTGGCGACCACACCCGGAGGCTCATGCCTAGCCTAGCCATCCAATTGGACCAATTCCCATGACAACCCCGCGTCTCTCACATGCTCATTTGTGTAGGCAATCACCTCCTCTTTATTTCCATCTGCGTTCACCCTCACCACACCTGCGCTCATGAATTACATAAGCGCCTTCTCTGTCATCTCCGACTACACCAAAATACACCACGAGCTTGGTTTTTACATCCGCGTCTCTTCTCGGCCGCCGTTCGTAAAACGAGTCGCCCGCCTGAAGAAGCTCCAGGCGCCCCCAATACCAGCGCCGCCGTACCACCATTCTTCGACTACGACAGAGTACATCAACGCGTCTTCATCCAATGGAACCCCAAACCGAGAACAACAACAACTAGATGTCTTAGATAACGCAAGCATCATCAACCAAAAATGCATCCAAAGATAAGTTCTATCTCTTCCTAACCTTATACTCCATTGAAACTGTCAGTTGATTGAATCTGAAATCAAATTTTCGATTTATCAAAATCAGTTTAGGGTTCCCAAAAACCTAAATCTCAAAATCGCTTTCAGTGAGTCGTTTGGTTTGAAGTCATAGTTTCTATTCTCAATCAATTTCAGCTAATATGTCTTGAGATCGGAGTTTAGATATTGCGTTGTTTTAAAATTCATTGCATCCCTATGTTCTTAACTTCGAACTTAACATCGATTTGTGACCAACATGTCTTCATATAATCATAACCCAGGGCCCCCCCTTTTTCTTACAAAATCAAACGAACCCGAGATTATTGACATAGTGATAGCTTTTGGTTTTGAAACACAGAATCATTTGAAGGTTGCATTGGGATTAATTTACAAAAAAAAAAAAAGTAAGTAAAGTTAAAAAAAAAAAGGGGGGGGGGGGGGTGGCTTTGATTCCAATTTGCTTTTAGTTTAGAGAATTTCATTTAGACAGCTTCGTACGAAGAAATTTAGTTAATGTGGGAGCTAGAACTGAAAATTGCTCTTGATTTCCATCTAATTTGCATTAAGTCTATGTCCCAATGATTACAATAGCTAGAACTGAAAATTGCCTAAATTATTGATTGCACTGAAGTAATATGGCTCAATTTTCTATTAAAGCTTGACTCCCTATTTCAGAATTAGTTATGAAAGTCTCTCGAATCGAGTCCTGATCGATCCCATGGTTGCATAACGAGAGCAAGGAGTATTTTTCCTCCAGCTGCAAGCTAAGACTACAAGCACTCAAGTGTGACAACAGATGAGATCCATGGATCATTGCAATGCGGACATACTTAACAAGGGGCTGTAGCTGCCGGATATTCAATCTCCTCAAGTATCATTTCCCTTTATGATAGCGATTTTTGCAACCCCTCAGCTCAAGGAGGCGCCTAGTGTAGGATCAGTTGGGTTCCAGTACATGTGCATAGGGGACTAATACGAACATGCGAGCCTTAGATCCAACAGCAACCACCAAAGCATCAATTGATGCTCACTGACAGGCCGATTGTGAGAGCAAAGCAGGGAGCTGATAGCTACTGCGACTAGGCGCCTACTAATTATTACCGCGTCCAAGTTTCAGTCACCGATCTCGAGACGAAACTTAGCTCAAACTAGTTCGAAAACGTTGTCCAGAAGAACCAGTATTGAGGAAGGCTTCTCATTATCTATAAGTGATTACTATGAACAGAGCTGCATTACAAAGCAGTTCACCATCATAAGTAGCGCCCCTTTGATGCAATTACATACTTGTTAGCTTCCTTGTCTCCTTTCTTAGAATCACAACTGCTTTATTTGACACATTTTCCTGACTCATATGCACACTGTATATACACCATTGCATGTGATGAATGTTCATTACCCACTTTATGACGCCCCTGTTGTTATGTATGTATGCTTCCATGTCATGAGATTGGTTAAACTGAAGTGCACGGTGCCTGAAGAGCGCAAGTCACTCACTTGGTCGTATGTATAGGCGGCCATCTTTTGTTTTAAAACATGGTGTATGCTCGCTATCTCATTCCACAATTGCTTGTCATTTGAAAGACTAGGAGAAACTAAGCCTTCCGTTTGAATCAATAGATAGATAGATGCATGTTTTATGGAACCTCTATACCTGGACTTGCTTGGTGTCACTAATATACCAAAACTTCTCATCATTCAAACAACGCATCATCAGCACTTGTTCTTTTGCCTCATTCTGCATGCCTCGACTCACTTAAACGCTTTCATATTGTGCTGGCTAAATCGTATAATACTTGTATTATTTGATGAATTTTGGTTGCCTATATATACTCATTTTGCTAAGGAACGTGTCTGCCCATTGACTGTTTTCGATCTATTTACCGCCAAAAGAAACTTTTTAGAATAATATACCTGTGATAGTTCATCTTCTCTAATCCAAGTCGTCTAGCCATGTTACCAGTTTACTAAATTAGCATATCTTTGTGGAGTATCTCCAACCTCATGTGCACTCGGGTTTCAGTACAGCTCGGCATCCTTAAACCAAATATAGGGCCACCACTCAATAACCTCTGTTCACTTTTAGGCTACGTGATTATGATATACAAGTTGACGCGTCCGTCCCATACATTTTGCTAACAGCAAGCATGAATATCTAAAGCTAAAGCATACTTTAATGTTTATATTTGCACGTCACCTAGGCGCATGTGTAGGTTGTCAACTAAAAGCATGAAGCGTCCAATATAAAGCTTACTTGAATATTGATATTTGCCATTAATGAAATATGCATGTCATCTAGTCATATATGTAGGTTGTCACTTTATTTTTATTTATTTTACAAAACATCAATAATATGTTGTTGAGAAATCCATGATCTGTTATGTAAAAAAAAATAATCTAGTAACGTGCTCCGGGCACCATGTTAGTAAGGGTCCATAGAGGCCACTTGAACAAAAATTTACAAAAGGCCATGGGAATGCCAAAGGCACCCAAGAAAAGGTCGACAAATTCACAAAAGGTCTTAGGAAAGCCAAAGACGCTTTGATTGGTGACAAATCTACAAAAGGTTATGGGATGCATAGACACCCGATCGCCAACGAAGTTTAAAAAAGGCCCCGAGTTGCATAGACACTCGGCTGGCCGACGATTATACAAAAAGGTCACGGATGCATAGACATCCTGGTCGAATTTGACGAGTTTACAAAAGGCCCCAAGATGGGCCACAAATATACAAAAAGGCGACGGGTTGATATGCTCATCCGATCGGCCACAAATATACAAAAGGCGATGGGGATGATATGCTCTTCCGATCGGCCACGGGGTTGATATGATATACAAAAAAGGTGACGGGTTGCTCCGATTACAGCATCTGATGGGTTGCCATCCATCGCCACAAATTTACAAAAAGGTGACGGGTTGATATGATCATCCGATCGGCCACGGATATACAAAAAGGCCCCAAGATAAGCCGAGATATACAAAAAAAGGCGATGGGTTGATATGCTCATCCGATCGGCCACGGATATACAAAAAAGGCGACGGGTTGATATGCTCATCCGATCGGCCACAGATGTACAAAAAAGGCGACGGGTTGATATTCTCATCCGATCGGCCACAAAAATACGAAAAAGGCGACGGGTTGATATGCTCATCCGATCGACCACAAATATACAAAAGGCGACTGGTTGCTCCGCGCATCCGATCGGCCACAAATTTACAAAAAGGTGACGGGTTGATATGCTCATCCGATCGGCCACATATATACAAAAAGGCCCCAAGATAGGCCACATATATACAAAAAAGGCGACGGGTTGATATGCTCATCCGATCGGCCTCAGATATACAAAAAGGCGACAGGTTGATATGCTCATCCGATCGGCCACATATATACAAAAAAGGCGACGGGTTGATATGCTCATCCGATCGGCCACAGATATACAAAAAAGGCGACGGGTTGCTCCACGCATCCGATTGGCTACAGATCTGCAAAAAAAGAGGGGGTGCTCAGCCAACTAATAAACTTACAAAGACTGCAAATACCAAAAGAAGAAGGGGAGTGGCCGCGTTCAATACACACTCCACCCATCCCCACCAAGGCGAAGCACCAAACGTCGTGTTCCATTGAAAATAAAAGAAGGGAGTAGGCGCTTCAATATCGCCAAATGACACGCTTCGCCTACCCAATATATTAAAAGAGGACTACCCGCACAAGTTTACTCGGCTATCAATGCACGACAACGGACAATATCTACATCCAGAGTCTCCACCTTTAAACGCGCCTACTCACAAAACACTCGCCAAAGCCAAATCTCGATCAGCTTCGTCTACCAACTTTCGGATGTTGTCCGTAATCTTATCATACGACTGTGACCCCCGCGCGAGTGAGACAATCTCTTCATGTTCGTCATAAGCTTTATGCGCCTTTAATGAATCACCCTAAGGGTCCTCAACATAACCACCTCCTCCTTCAACACTAATAAGCGTACTAGTTCACCCCGAAGGTAGGATGGAGATATGAGCGCATATAAGATTTTCGGGGGTCAAGGTATATCTAAGAAGCTGTGGAGTCGCTCGATCAGAGATACAAAGATGATAAAACCAGATATGGGACAACCTATAGTGGGGACTTTAGGATGGCATCATCATGGGACAACAACTATGTTGCAAAATAGAACTTAAGATAAGGCATGATGTGACTACCGGGTCTTTGACAATTGACCCAGTATTTAGGGGACTAATGTTGATACATGAAAAATATTCCCCCTTAGACGGCCTAGTGCGCCCCCCAAAAGGGAGGCAAACCCCACATGAAACATGGGGACTAAAGCCCAAGTCCACTAAAAAAGTATCCATAAGATGGAAAGGACAATGGAGGAATTAATAGGAAAGAAGGAAGTTGTATTAGAGAAGGAATGACATTAGTAGTAATTAAGGAGTTTTAGGACATGTGGCATGATATCATAAAAAGAGGGGCTTTTGAAAAGTCTATATAAAGAGGCATGTAATACAATGGAGGGGATCCTTTTCTCTCTCCTCTGGGGGAATTGGGTGTGTTGTGGCTAGGACTTGTAGAACCAAAATTCACCCCTCAACAATAACCACTCTAATCAATCTTGCTAAAGATTTAGATGAGTCGTTGACAAAGACTCTTATGTTTAATCTAATAAACTCCTTTGTCTGGTTAGATCAATCTAACTTTAACTACCGAAATAGTCAAGTATAGATTTGCACTCAATCAAAATAAATCTCAAGGATCGGGATCCGGCAACAAAAGGGTTGACAAACCCTTTTGACAAAACTGCTGGACCATTAGATGAAGACAATCCAAGGGCACAGATTTTTGATGACGTGGTAATGTAACTATTTTTTTGCTCCTTTTATTCGGCTTAATTAGCCGAGCCAAATAAAATCTCGAAAAAGAAAGGAAAAAGAAAGATCTGGCCTATATTTTCTCCTCGGGAAAAACAAGATCTTTCTAAGATTGTTTTTGCAGCTGTCTTCTAAGCTTGTTTTTCCGTTCTTGTTCATACTTAATATTCGGATAATGTGCAAACGATAGCTTCTCCAATAAATAAGGTATGATGGCATCTAATGATGATATATAATTCACTTTTTATATGAACCGAGGTGCAGTTTTTTTTTTACTAGAACTATTCTTGTTTATTGATATGTTATGTGATACTATGACGATCTCATACACATTACCTTTGAATACTATTCTCCACTTATCATTGTTGGCGATCATTATTAGTCGATACTAGCATTCATCATATCAGTTCACTTGATGTTCCAGAATGTAAATTCGTAGTTTTTATTAGAAATTTTAGTTATTTCATTTTAGGTTTATTAAAACATATAAAATACTTGTTGTCGCTAACACTTTCTTTTCTCCATTTCAGGAGTGATGGATGAATTAGTCGATCATGATACTTTGACTCCAAATAAGAATAACAATAGTCCCGAAACACCACATGAAGGGATGCAATTTAATAGTTACGAAGAAGCCAAAGAATATTATCTTGAATATGGATTCGGCGCAATGGTTTTACCGTATGCGAGTTAGATCAACAAATAGAACTCGTAGAGGTGTGGAAGAAGTGAAACAACTTACATGGTATGCTCGAGAGAGGGAAACAAAGCAAAAGTTAGCAATATAGAAGGGGTGGACAAAAAAGTAGAAGTTGCAACACTATACAGTGTGGCTGCACAACAAAGATGCAAATCTTCTTAACGAAGAAAATAATATATGGGTGGTGATGGCATTTTCAGATGACCACAATCACAAGTTTGTGTCACCACGAAAAAGAATGTGGATGCGATCCAATAAATACATGCCAGAAGGAGTAAAGGATCTTGCAGAAATGTTCAATATAGAAAACCTTGAAGTCGGAAAAATTCCTGCAATCCTTGAGGGTAAAAATATTGGGTTTAACAAAAGAGATTGTTGGAATCATTTACGGAATATTAGGCATAAAATTTTGGAACTTGGAGACGCCCAGTCTGTAATTGATTATTTACACAAGAAACAAGGTGAGAATCCTCAATTCTTTTATAGAGTCCAAGTTGATGAACATGGTAGAGTTGTTAATTTTTTTTTGGGTAGATGCAAGATCATGTTTGTCATATGAACAATTCGAGGAGGTAGTTTTTTTCGACACTACCTATCGAACAAATAAATATGAGATGTCGTTCTCACCATGTATGGACTTCTGTACGACTTTTGTTTTTTAATACTGCTCATGTATGGTATTTTCCCAAATGATGTTCAACGTTTTTTGTTTTTTTTGAAATTCTCAAATCTCATATGTTTTGCTTGTGTACAAACATCAAGTTCGAGCTATAGCTTTTTACAAAGAAAGCATAGTTATCAGCCCAAGGAATGTCGATTGTGAAGTGACGCCGGATGTTGAATGACATCGGTATACAAAGGAAGAAAATCGATTATTCCTCCTGAAGTAATATGCTCCAAAACCACATGTATTCTCTAAGTCGTGCTATCGTTTTTTGGAGGCGTGCTTTGTTAAGAACCCCATTTGTTGTCAGTCCAACAATTATTCATCAGCTCTTACTTCCAAGATTCATCGGTCCAACAATTATTCATCGGCTCTTACTTCCAAGATTTGTTGGAGGCGTGCTTTTTTGAGAAACCCATTTGTAAAAACACGCGAATACTCCTAAAAAGAAGTTTAAAGAATGGGGTAGCTATTGTTTACTTAGTATTGTCTGGGTAGCTATCGTTTCGCATATTAGAATGTTAAAGTATGAATAACAAGGAAGAACAACCGAAGAAGACGATGGAGTTGTAAAAAGAATCTTAAGCAAGATCCGAGGAAAGGAGAAAATATAGGCTAGATCTTCTTCTTTTTTCCTTTTCTGTTTTGAGATTTTATTTGGCTCGGCTAATTAATCCGAATAGAAGGAGCAAAAAAGTAGTTACATTACCACATCAACAAAAATCTGTGCCCTTGGATTGCCTTCATCTAATGGTTCAGCTGTTTTTTCAAAAGGGTTTGTCGAACCCTTTTATTACAGGATCCCGATCCAAATCTCAAAGATATATATATAGAGAATGTCGATCTCACGCAACTAATCAATCGAATAAATCTGATTCTAGTTGGATCCCAGTCGATCAAGGTTTGTGCACACAGTTTACAAGAAATGAAAACCAATAAGAAATCTTATTCGTCTTCAAATCTTCTTTAATCTTCAATAAACTTCACAACACCACTTGAATCTCTTGTGATCAATCACGCACAGAACGGAGTCTGTGAACAATGGATTATAACAAGATGTCTTTCGATCTAACAAGAGTTCTAAAGATCCCGTCGATACTTTGATCTAGTTTGAGTGAATCTTATATCAGAAGAGAAGATTCTGAAGCATAAACAAACTAGGTGCAATCAAAGTTTCAACAACCGTTAGTCAATCAAATCAATTGAAAACTAATAACACTGCAATTATCTGGTTTGCTTCCAACGGTACTCGTAGAGCTTTTTGATCCCACAGGAGTCTTTGAACGAGCGGGCTTAAGAGATTTCACCTAATTAGGATACTTTCCTCTCTGAATAGACGACTCCACCAGAAACAACACGAAATGAAGTTTGCCTGGATCTTATGATAGTTTGCTAGAAATGCAAACTTAGGTATTTATAGACCAAGGATGTTTGGACACCAAGGAATTTCCAAAATCGAAGATATTCTCAAGATATACAACGAATGGCAAAATTCAGTTTTCCTAATTTCAATAAATTCTTATCCAATATTTCTGAAATCTCTCAATAGAAAATCTCCAATTAGTAAATGCACATTATTAATTTTTATTCTCTAGAGATATGCATTAATTGCTGGTAATTAAAGCATATAAAACCAAAAACCTTAATAAAAGATTCTTAATTTATTTCGACACATGATCACCTTGTGTACTAAGGAATATTTTTGAACAATAAATGATAAGAGTTACTGCTCGTGTTCAAAGTATGTTGACATCTTTTCATTGCAAATCCTTGTTTCATATTTACATGGATTTGCATTCTTGGAATCGATTATACCACACTTCCAAAGAAGTTTAAAATTGGTTCGCCTGATTTTCCAAGACTACTATGTGATTGATCAAATAAAAAATCACATATATGGGTCCAGTCGGTTCTACCAATCACTAGGATCAGTTATACCTAATTATGGAAATTCTTGTGATCGGTCGCACCAGTTACTAGGATTGGTTACACTAGTTACAAGGATCGGTTCCATCTACAGATGGTATTACTTGCGATCGGTCACACCAGTTACCAGGACCGGTTACACCAATTACAAGGATCGGTCACACTCACACTCATGATCGGTCACACCAATTATTATGATCAGTCACACCAATTACAAGGATATATCATACCATCACATGGTGATTACTTCGGATCGGTTACACCAATTAACAAAAACCGGTCATACCAAATCATAAGTCAGGCATTATAATTAGTTATACCAAGATACATAACCTGACGAGAAGATAAAATGCAAACACAATACCCAATTTAAGTAAGACAAAAGGACTAACCAGGTACCCATTCCTTCCATTCACCTAAGTTTGTTTAAATATCCAAGGCTTCAGGCGAAAAAATCAAGTTAAAACATAAAGAAGCTGCTAGTTCCATTCCATTTCCACTATAAAAAGAACTCCATACTAAAATATCAAAGAGACATCAAGTGCATTAAAAAAAAAAAAACACCCGAAGTTTTGACCTATAAAATGTTCGAGAGACAAATACCTTCAAGAGAGAACCATAAAATTCATTTATTTTGAAGGAATGAGGTTTTTATTTCAATTTCTAGGTACATGCGTATTTTCAAATTGAATTTCAAAATACGGAGCTCGTTGGTTCATTTTAGCAAACAAGAAATAGGCTAGTTAAAATTTAAATTCAAGACTTCATGGCTGATAGAAAACCTAACTTGGAAGACTAGAAAACATTTTAATCTTCACGAAATCACTTGAAAAAGTTGAAATTTACGCCAGTTCAAAGTGCAAGCATAAGACACAAAGATGATAGGATTCAAACAAGATCTGTTACGAGAAATCATTCCAAAATCATGCGTAGATTGAAGAGATTCATGGACAACGTTTATTAAATTTGTAGTTAATAAAACATCAAAAATAATCATTTTGAAATGGTAATAAACATGAAGAATTGTGCAAGTACATGACATCAAAATCAGTAGGAATAAACAACGAAATTGGGAGAGAAAGAACCCCTACCTCTGCGTAAGAAGAAACATCCGGCCCGAAGCGAGTGGGTTGAACTTTGAATTTTTGATTTAAAAGCTAACAACGTCTTACTTGCTTGAGATTGTTTTGAGTGGAAAAAGGGGGAGAAAATTTCAGCGGAACACTGAAGAAAAAGAAAGGGAACATTACAGTATAACTTCTATAAAATAATACACTTGGGACCATGGAAAATTATTATTTAAAAGAGATATTATATTATCGATAATATAATAAATTGTTACTTTAAAATTAAATAATAAATTATAATTTTAAAAAATAATTTCTATATATAATGCATTCACAAACCTTAAACTTAAAAGTATTTAAATCACCAAGATGTATTCTCATCTCAAAGGTGTATCTCATTAACCAATTAACAATGTAATGCGGAAAGAGCTATGTGAATATAAAAGGGATAATCCTTCTTGCAAGCATCAATCACACTACAACACTTCTTATTGCAATACAACAATGCAACTAGGCCTCTTAAGTGCACTACACACTATTAGGGATTAAATACAACTTGATTTGAATTTCTAAGAAAAAACAAACCAATATTCAATCATATTTTAAGAAAATTTGATATGTATGAAAATTATTTTTTATTTTTTTAGTAGTATTATTATTTTATATAATATTTGGGACCTGTTAATCCTTAATGAGAATTTTTAAAATGTATTATTTTATGATTTTATCGAATTTATTATTTTACCACTAAGAGCCCGAGTCGGGACCGGGAAATTTTATTATTTTAACGAGAATATTATATTTCGAGTATTATATTAAAGAAGTTATACTGTATTTAAATACCCTTAGTATAGGGCCCTTTCCAAAATACCCTTATCATCTTTACAAATACTCCTAGGTATGAAAAAGCCCAAACCCGGATTGTAAGATTACTAAAGAGCCCTTTAATAAATGCAAATAATCGTTGCCAGCCTTATTAAACAGACGATTATTTTCATTTCAACCCGTTTCTTTCTCTCTCCCTCTCTCTCACAGTTGCAGAAGAAAATCTAGAAAAAAAAAAAGTAGAATTCACCGCTCAGAACTTCCAAAATCATTTGAAAAACGAAAGAAACTTAGTAGATCTGAAGTGTTTTTTGATTTAGAAGAACAAATTCAACTGAAAACCGAAAGAAAAATCGATTTCATTAGATTTCAGAGATGCAGTGAATATCAACAGCAAAAAATAGAAGGTAAACATACTAATTTGTGTTTTTTGTGTTTCGATTCAGTTTAATCTTCATCTGAATTCGATTTTTTAGGGTTTTGGAAACGATTTTATTCAAAAAAATTATTGAAAAAATCGATTTATATTTTCAGCCATTACTGATTCATACTAATTTGCTTCGATTTCATGTTGCATGTGATGAAAATCAACAAAATCGACTGATTTTGTTGGTGATAATAGTAGTCTATTTTTTCCGTCTGATTCAATGAACAATGGTTATTTAGGTAGTTGATTCAATTATTGAAGCATAACTGTTTCATATATGATTTCTGCATCTTGTTTGAGGGTTTCATGGTTTGATGGTTTCTGCATCTTGTTTGATTGTTTGATGGTTTGGTGATTTGTGCATCTTGTTTCATAAGGTATTTTACTACATATTTGGAGAAAACAACCTGTACTAGTTGCCTTCATATTTGGAGGAAACTTATGCTAGTTGTTCCCATATTTGGAAGAAACTGGTAGTAGTTGCTTTCATATTTTGAGCCAGTGGTGCATCTATGCCTTATAAGTTGAATACTAGTACTTGTTGTATGCCTAATAAATGCGATGGAAGACATCCTAAAGATATCATGTACTATTTTTTACTGGACTTATGCTAGTTGTTCCCATTATGTTCTGAAATGAATTGTGCTTTTGGAAGCAACTGGTACTAGTTGTCGTCGTATTTTGGAGGCAACTTATGCTAGTTGTTCCCAGTTTTTGTTCGATGCTTTTATATTTTGCTAGTTAGTTGACTTCATTTCTAGATGCAACTTTTCCTAGTTTCTCTCATATGCGGAAGCAACTTTTCCTAGTTTAAGGTAGTTTATCTCAATAAGACAACTTAAGATAGTGAAGTCAGATTTTGGTAGTTCGCCCTATCAAGATTAGTTAGCTCTATTGTGATTTCATGCTAACTATTTCTATTCTTTGAACAACACTAGTATGAATTTGTTGGAGACAACTTATACTAGTTGCCTCCAGATTTGGAGACAACTTATACTAGTTGCCTCCAGATTTGGAGACAACTTGGGTTGGTTGCCTCAATTATTTTTGATGTGTTTTTGGTATGCATTTTTCTTCCTTTTTGATGTGTTTTGTTATCGTATGTTTATTTGTGGTTAGACATTTTCTACTTACGGGGACTACCAAGTTGATGGTTACACTTTATAGTTTCCTTCAGTATGGAACGCCACTAGTTTCATGTATTCCTGATTTTGGAGACAACTTGCTCAAGTTGTCTGGAATTATTGAAACAACTGTGCAAGTTGCTTCAACTTTGATTACAACTTGAACAAGTTGCCTCTAGTTTTGTATATCTTGCTTACTTTCTTATTGTTGGTAACCTTATTTGTCTTATACTTTCTTTCTTGTAATTAGGTAATGCAATTTTTCAATGAATTGGCATGCTTATGTATGAATACTTTACTGGTCTAAGCTAGTCCGATTGTGGTTTGATTCATAGTTTGATTCATATTATTTTTGTGTGTAAATCTGATTATGGTAAATCTATCCATTTGGTGATGAGGTGTACACCTAATAGTCTAGGCTCTCACTTATTATTGTGTTTCAAAATGAGCACTGCCAATAGCTCTATAATTCCTTAATATAATGGTATATACTTTGTGTGGAATTCTTTTACCTATTTATAGTTTCATTGTTGTTATTTCAAGAGCAATCATATAATTCCAATTGACATTGAGTCACAAAAGATTGCTTCATGCACATTATATAGAGTTCAAAACAAAATATTATATGTAATAGGGGACTTTTTTATTGCAGGCGCCTAAGTTGAAGGTAATGCATAAGCTTTCTTAAATTTTTGTCTTGGAAAGTATATTTATCTTGTTCATAACAAGAAATATGTTCGTGTCATATACTTAAGGCTTAGTGGTCTTCATGTCGCCTTCTTGTGAAGGACCTGATTATCGAAATCACAACCCTATGATATCAGGGCAGTGATTAAACCACATGATAGTATTGGTTGTTGTACTTTATTCTTAGTTATCAGTCTATATCCTGCACTTCTCGACAAGTTACTGGTGCAATTAGTTATCAAGTCTTTTTTGACATTAGTTTATTAAGTCACTGTAAAATTTATTTCAGGCTTCAGATTATTCGCACTTGAAGGTATCTCTTCTCCAAGGCTCATTTGTGCGAGAAGTGTAGAACTGGATCTGAAAACAAACTTGCCTGGAGAAATTACATTCATTAGTCATTGGAAATATGTACCTAGGTTCACTGTTTATGAAACTAAGACATTGTATTTTTGTAAACAATCATCAAATTATTTTGTATTATGAGTATTTGGATCATCTGCGTTATCTTTACTAGTTGAGTTCTTTTTTCCTCTAATTTGTGTTAGGGATCTTTTTTATAGTTAGAGGCAACTTGATTAAAGCTATCTCCAGAGATGGAAACAACCAGAACAAGTTGTCTCCAGTATTGGAAGCAACTTGGTGAAGTTGTTCCCAAAATCTGGAACATAAGAACCTGTGATATCTCATTCTCGAAGCAACTAGCAGAAGTTGTATCCGGTAGCGGAAGCAACTAGCAGGAGTTATATCCGGTAATATAAACGAGCATAAGTTGATTCAAAAGGAAATCATTTTCCTATGAAAAAGCATTCAACAGCATAGTGTTTCTGATCATTCTTCAAAGGAGCTTGTGTTACTTGATAATCTACGCAACAACCATTTTAACTTTGAAAAAAAACTCAATAATTACAAGCAAATTAGAAACTCACAATCAACGAAATAAGTAGGCAAAAAAAAAGCTACAAAACTTGAGGTAGCTAGTCAGCTACACAACTTCAGATCATAAACATAATGAATCTGAATTGAAAACACTATTCATCAAGTCTTAAACTTTGGCAGTGACACAAAAATATGATCAAAGCAACTAGACAAAGTTGTCTCCAAAAATAATAAAAACATACAAATTAATGAGTGAACCTGGCGTGAGTCGAACACACATCTTCTGACACCATGTCAGTCGTGCTACCATTGCACCACAGATTCATCGTAACTATTATAAGATGTATGTATAAAGATAATTTAACACACTTCTTAAAAAAGGGCCAAATAGCTCAAGTTGCCTTCGATTCTGGAATCAACTAGCTCAAGTTTCCTCCAAATCTGGAATCAACTGGCTCAAGTTTCCTCCAAAAGCGAAAGCAGCTTTCTCAAGTTTCCTCCAAATCTGGAATCAACCGACTCAAGTTGCCAGCAAAAATGAAAGAATGAAAAGGAGCAAACTAGGTAAAGTTAAACTATTGTTAATCAAATGGAGCTTGATCCATCATTTAACAAGCCTAACAGAATGTCATTCAGTTGACCCTAAGATAACAAATATACAACCCATATGCTATGTTATCAGACTACATAGATGTTCATGGTCTGTAACACATACATACCTAGTAGTTTGAGCGCATCCAAACATGTCCATATTGTCTCCCGCAACTACCCTCACCACGACTGCAATATGCACTACCATCATCACTACTGCTAACACAGCAAACCACCTCCACTGCAACATCCACTACCACCATAATTTCTGCAAACAAAACAAATTGGAAGCTCAATAATCCTGTACATTCACCTAATCTCCACCATTGCAACTGGCTATAACAGCAACTCAACACAACCATGTGCTTCCATTGCACCACAGATTCGTCGCAACTACTCTAAGATATATGCACAATATAATTTCAGATGCATGAATGGACCCAAAAACATAACCAAGTTGCATACGAATATGGAATCAACTAGCTCAAGTACCTCAAGTTGCCTTCACATACGGAATCAACTAGATCAAGTTGCCTCCAAAAGTGAAAGCAACTTTCTCAAGTTGACCCCGAAATCTAGAGTCATCTTTGAACACAGAGAATAACATACAACAACAACTTTCAATGGTGCTCCCTGGCAATTTTAAAGTGATCCTCACTCAACCCAAGATCACCATAAAAAAGCATTATAGTAGAATCCCTGCACAAACAACACTAATATTTAATAAACCCGACCAGCTCAACCGGGTAATTAACTACAACATCATATCCATATACATGGTAAGTACTGTGATGACTACCAAAATATTTGTCCATCTAAGCTGATAACTACACCATTATTTTATAAATTCTAACAAAAAAAAAAAGTAAAAAAGGACATCCAAGTTAACATTACTTACTTAAATGTACGTATCTCGCAGTTGGGACACTCATTTGAGCAAGAAACACTAATTAATGGAAAGAGGAGATATCATCTTTAAACACACATAATTCTCTTCCTCTTTCTTCAACCCCATCCTTGTCTCTATCTCTCTCTGTATAAAGAAAATGGTGATGAGAGAGTTGAACTAGTAAAACAATTTGGTACAAGTGTACAAATAACAGAATGGCAGCTGACATCAAACTGCACGGGTAGTTCTTCTCATGTCAAAACCAACATCCCCCTCTTCCAAATTACAGTATGCACACAAACACGCACTCTCGTTCTCACACTACCAGTAGTACTACACCTACTTATTTTTCTCGAAACATTATTTGTTTATCTGCTTCTAATTGTGGTTTTTTATTTCTTTCTTTTAATCTATACATTAATGGTATACATGAATGAAAAATTCAGATGCCATACTTACCTGGGATCTGGTAATCCAATAAAGCAGCAGCGTGTAAGCTCATTAACCTGATTATCCTGGATTCAAGAATACAAAATAGTAACATTATCATACAATACCACCACCATAGCCAACAACAAACAATTGTATCTCGTACCAATTAAACATTTTGCATCTGCCACCATCTCAACTACCACTTTATTGCTGCTCTTACATTAACAACATCAATGATGTTATCACCAACACCACACCCTCACTACTACAAAAAAAAAATTAACCACCATCACCTCCACTACAAACAACATCCACCACCACCATCGGGAAAGAAGCACCAACACTTGTCTGCCAGAAGAACCACCACCACTTCCATTGTTGCAACTACACCTTCCACCATCACCACCATTAAATTATTTTTCTATGAGTCAAAATAATTAATTACTCGAATCTATTATCGATTTGAAGAAGAATGAAATCCAAAATTAGGGTTCGAAAAGGGAATCAGAACCAAGTACGTTCAAGATCTGGAACTTCATAGACAAATCATTTGAAATCGAAATGAATATAATGTTTCTGATGCTCGATATTAGGTTTTGGAGATTAATTTCTCGCTGGTTTATCACCGAATTTAAGTTTTTTAGTTGAATCAACCTGAAAATCGATCTAAACCCGATTGATTAGGAGGTGTAGAAACCGGTAGTGATGTTTGTTGTAATGGTGATGGAGATAGAGGTGGAGGCGCTAGTGGTGTTGGTTGTGGTGATGGCGATAGAAATGTTGGTGATACTGGTAACATCAATGGAGACTAGCGTCTCAACTGGTTCCTGAGAGAAGAATAAGAGGTGAAAGGTTAAGTAAAGTTGAGGTTAAAATCGGACATCAACATCTTGGGGATATTAAGCCGGTTGTAAAATTGCCCCTGAAGGATGTTCTTGCAAAGCCCATGATACTAGGGGCATATATAACATTCCCACAAAAAGAAGC
>JAJJWW010009685.1:0-102152 GCA_023531295.1 Papaver armeniacum
AAATAAAATTCAATTAAATAACCAAACTTACCCAATATCTAACCCAGTTGGAGGTTCAAGGACCAAATTTTCCTCACTTAGAGGTATGGATTCTTTCTTTAATCTTCGCTTTGTGGCTTGTAACTCCTCCTCGATCAAACTCAACTCTCTAGACTTTTCAGAGATATATCCCTCCCGTTGGTTTAGCAGGTCTTGTGATTCAACGGCCTCTCTTGTCCTAGTTGCAATGTCTTTTGGGAAACCAAAACAACATAAAGCAATAATGCAGGACATTAACCTATTTAGCCATAAACCAAAACAAACACTGACTTGGTACACATTAAAACAGAGTGCCGGCTTGTAAGGTCATACTTTATAAATGATCCGAATGAATTTCCAAAATATTGACTACACAACATTAAAATGTATAGTAAAAATTATTGTTGCAGTCATTTCAAAGATTCCAAAACAAGAAATATAAAGCAATCATAGTATATTAAGCATCCACTGTGAGCACAATTTTGAAACAAGCCAACACCTATCAAGACCTTGTAGAGACAGGAAAAAATATTAATTTACAAACAAACAAATAAATTTATAAATTCTCACAAAAGAATCAGACCATTACCTTCATGATAATCTCAAAATCATTGGAAATAAGATGAGCCTTCAGTCAAGAACCATCAGCCACATGCTTGTACATGTCCTTAATCCTACATCAAGATATAGAAAACCACAAACTTCAATAATCAACAATAACATCGAACAAAAACCTAAATATCTACCGGATAATAAAGTATTTATCAAATAAGGTCATAAAAATTACTCACATCTCATAAAAATTTCTTTGTATTCTTATGCAGATTAAACAACAATCCGCGCCTCAAACTATACCAACAACGCGGCAAATCATCAAATCTAGTGACAAAAATCCCCAAAATCTTAAAACAAAATACACTCTGAGAGAGAAATTACATACCGAAGCAAATCTTGAGTACGGGTAGATTTAATAATAATCTCAGTACCCATAGGAGTAAATCTGACTTCAATAGCAAACCAAAAATCAAATTCAAACTCATCATCATCATCATAAAAAATAAAAACAAAAACAAAATCAAGAACAAAAACAACAATAAACGGAGTATTACAAAGAACTAACCTTATGAATCGGAGAAAATAAATAGTTATAATGAGTATTCTTGTTGGAAAATAAATCTCACCCTAACCCTAAATTTGTTCATGACTCAATTGAGAAGAATCGATACCCTAGTTTCTTCATGAATCAATTGATAAGAATCTATACCCTAGTTTCTTCGTGATTCAATTGAAAAGAATCTCTATCCTCAGTGATTTTGATTGAGGAAAAAAATCGAGAGAGAGATAGAGATTTTGATCTATGTGAAAAAGTTTGTGAGAGAAAATTAAAAAGGGTAATGGAAGATATAGAGATATAGATGAGGTTTGGATATCGATAAACTTAAGGGTGGAGTTTAGTTCTGGTGGTGTTCAAAAAGTGAAATTTTTCTCACGTGAGAAGTGCAGAGAGAGAAAAAGATGGTTTTGACGAATGAAGGTGAAGAGAGAGAAAATATATGAGAGATATATATAACCTCAATTAAAAATATCAGAGCTGCATCGCAGCTCATTGGTCGTTGAATCGGTAGTTCCTTGAGAACAAAATGGTAATTATTCAGAGACTGTTTTTTAAGCTCCCAGATTTTTTTCGTGTTTTTATTATATCAGAGACAGCTATGTTTGGTCAACGGAATGACTATGGTCAATGAGGGTCTCTGAAGTGGGTTGCTAAACACCCATTTTCCACTAGTGATTTGTCTTCACGAGCAGTGCTATCCCGCACGACCTTGCGGGAAGCTATCCCGCTCAAGCGGTTTCTTTACTTGTTAGATCATGCTAAAACCCGGATCTAAGGCCTTTTGCACCCTTTAGGGGAAGTGGTGGGTCCATTCCCGAAAATAATGAGTCCTAACCTGAAAGTGATGGTCCTTTCCTAAATATGAATCTAACAGTTGGCCATCCAATTGCAGAGTATCCAAGTTTCAAAGTTTATATTATGAATGATTATAAATTTCAAAGTTTGCCTCGTACTACTCACTACGACAGAAATTCGAAAGTTGAACGAGCAATCAATGCAAGGATGCCAAGTGCAGAGTATCCAAGTTAATGCACTTTTATAATCTGTTGGGGTTGACCTAGTAGTCTCCAAACTTTCTCTTTTTCTTTTTGTTTCTCTTTTTCCTTTCGATGGCATATACACTTGTGGTCAGTCTTTTATTTGAATCTTTCCTCTTCCCATCACCACTCACGTAAGATTTGGGTTCTGAATAATAGT
Source organism: Papaver armeniacum (assembly GCA_023531295.1). NCBI lineage: Eukaryota > Viridiplantae > Streptophyta > Magnoliopsida > Ranunculales > Papaveraceae > Papaver > Papaver armeniacum. Next base: position 2,330 of record JAJJWW010009685.1, read on the forward strand.
CTTTTATTTGAATCTTTCTTGACTGCATAACTTTCAGCTTTTGATCTTGACTGCTTGAGTGTATAATTTTCAGCTTTATTCTTGGTTCCGAGTAAACGCGTTCACTGTCTCTAGCAGTTCAACAGGGGCTTGATAACTTAAGCCACTTAATAATAGTATAAATCTGCTCTAATCAATTTGCATCACTCATAGCATACACAAACTTCGATTGATCTTCTGTGCCCAACTTAAATTTCTTTGGCAAACATGGATCCGCGCTTGTATGAAGCTATAACTTCAGGGAACATTTATAAATTGCAAAGTTTATTAGCTACAAGGATTGATGTTAATGAGTATATTACAACTCAAACTACGGCTACCCGCAAGAATACTGTTCTACATGTTGCAGCACAATTCAAGAGAAAGATGTTTGTAGCGGAAATTTGCAAGAGATGTTCACAGCCTGAGCTATTAATAATGCAGCAAAACGTAAATGGAGATACTGTGCTGCATGTTGCTGCAAGGCTAGGATTATCGGATATAGTCAAAGCTCTTATGCATCATATAGATGCTCATAGTAATAATACTTCTACTAATAATAATAATAATCATCGAGGTACTATGGTGCATGAGCTATTGAGGATGACGAACAAAAAGAAGAATACAGCGTTGCATGAAGCTTTTTCGTAACCATAAGTTTTTACTAGGAAGATTGTTGATTGAAGCAGATCCATTGGTTGAACATTTTCCGAACAATGCCGGTGAAACCCCACTTTACCTTGCTGCCGAAGCAGGGTTGTACGATTTTGTAGTTGCAATCTTAAAAACTTGTCCATCCTCATCAACTCATAACGGTCCTAACGGCAGGACAGCACTGCACATAGCTGTAGCTAAAGGGTACTCAGGTATGTATACAAGTCAGATAAATTAGTTTTAATTTTTCCATAAATCATTTATCATCATTGTGTTTGACATAGGTCTTATGCAGAAATAACAAAATTATTACTCGAGAAAAAAACCAAGTATGATACATCAACGAGACGAAAATGGAAACAGTGCACTCCACTATGCTGCCTATTTTTCCAAGCCAAAGGTTGCCGTTCAATTACTAGAAGCTGACCCATCTATTGCATGGGCGAAGGACCATGATGGCAAGACAGCTCTTCACATTGCAGCAAGTAGCCGTTTGCCTAGAAATATTGCATACCTACTTAAGGTTGACACTCTTGGTCCTATGCATCATACGAAGGCTGGCCCTCTTGGTTTCCAGCCCTTTGCTTACATGAAATTCAAATGTGAAAACATACAAGTAATTGAAGAGGTGACCAAACGCTGCCAAGAATGCTGGGAAGAACTTGATAACAATGGGCGAAACTTTCTTCACATTGCTGCTGAAAACGGAAGCGCGAACGTGATAAAGTTTATCTTACGGAAATCAAACTTGGTTGAGAATATTATAAACGACGAGGATAACCAAGGAAATACACCTCTGCATCTGGTTCTTAGGTCTAAATGTGTTGAATGTTTGCGAATTCTCAGCAGGGACAAGAGTGGACAAGAAGGCCGTCAACAGCGATAATTTAACAGCCTTGGATATTCTTCTTCTTGACCTGGTACCTCTCGATCTCTGTCTATGGAGTACATTTTTCTTTAAATGTTTATTTATTTAATTGTGAAGTGTTTACTGGTGTTCAGGACAAGGCCGATATGCCACATCGGGAGTTTATACAGGCGGGCTATAGATACCTGTACGAGGGAGGATTGCTATGGCATGGGAGAAGTCAAATCAGAATAGATAAGAAGATGAAAGTTTTGGAGCCATAACACGGAATAAGTACAAGATAGCTATAGAATGTGCAAAAGAACTAACTGAAAGCCAGATGTTAGTGACTACACTTGTATCTGCAGTTACGTACACAACTGGTTTAGCACTACCTGGAGGCTACATAAGTACTGGCGGACCCTCCTCAGGCCTAGGCTTGGCCACTTTAAATGGCATACCAGCTTTTAAAGCTTTTGTGGGTTGCAACACCACTGCATTGCTCCTTTCTATTATTGTTCTACTCATCCACTACTTTAACAAACTCATTCCTCATAGAAATGCCAAATCAGGGGTACTCCGGGCTCTAGTAACACATGTTCTAATGTTCAGTGCCATTGTATTAATGTTGATGGCATTCATGATCGGAAATTACCTTTTCTTTGGCCACTCGCTCACTTTTATCATCCCTGTAGCTTCTGCTGGCACCGTAATTGTCTTGTATTTCCTTGTCAAATTTTTCAAAAACTAAATGAACTTGTAATTGTATAAACAAAAAGGAATATGCAAGTGTTTAATGGTTGAGTTGGTCGGATACTTGTACCAAGAGATCCCCACGAGAAATTTTTTCTTTCTTAAATTATTTAAGAGAATAAGTAAAACTGGGATTTTTTTTTTGTTTTTTTTGAAGCAAAAAGTGGGACATGTACCACCACTCTGTCAGAACTAACTTTTTTATTTTTTGAAGCAAGAACTGATTATTACAGATTACAAGCACAAGCCAAAAATTGGTACCTGGACCTGGATTTTTTTTAAATAATTTTGGAAAAATGAAGGGTCGTCCTGTGGCCATTATCCGGATTTTCAAATTTTAGAAAAATGACCCATTCTGTTAACTATTCTGTCAAAAGTAGTTAAATAATCGATTCCAATCCTTCCCTAATAGCTCAAACTTATGCGAAGTTGTTATCATTCTTATAGATGTGTTTTGCAAAACACATTTGAAAGTTGAAACACGCCATCATCTCCCTTGATGACCCCACCAATGCCAGCGTCACTAGCAATATTGAAGGCACCCTCACAGTTGAGCTTTTTATATCTTTATGGTCCAACAACACTGCAACCAAAAAAATAAATGATGAGAAGTTTCAAAATCTTGATCGCAAAGACTACAAACCCGATGGAGACTAATATGCTTACGGTAGAAAGACTCGTTTAGAGTGAGTCTATTATGACATAGCAGTCAAAAGAAATATTTGATTTTCTGTCGAGATTCTTTTTTTAATAGCATAGAAAAGTGACTCCTTAACTACTCCCTAATGCCTATTCTTATGTACAAGGTTAAAAAAAACTGTTTGACATATCGAGTGGCATGACAAAGGAGTTGCGCCACTATGGGAAAACAACTAAGCGATAGAGTTACTATAGACAGTTATTAGCTATAACGCTAGTATAATTTGCGAAGTAACCGAACTATATATTATCAAAGTTCGGTTACCAACATAATTTTATCGACCAAACCGAACTCAACTTTTGTTTATAAAGAATGAGTTCGGTTACATTTTTTTTTTTTTTTGCGAGCTTACCGAACTGTGTAGTTTGGTTTACCAAATATTAACCTACTTTACCGAAGTGTTCTTAATATTAGAAGTTCGGTTACCAAATCTAGGGTTTTCTAAAAATCTCTTAGCCGAAATTCTTACTGTGACTACCATTTTCAATAGGTTTTGATGATTTCTAATCATTTTCTTCAACAAAAAAGCGAACTAAAAGGAACGGATATGACATACATTACCCGCGAATTTGCATATTACTCGAATCTTGCTTCTTTTTTCCTGTTGGATGCTCGATTTGGACTTGACCTTTTGCTTGAAGTTGCTTATGGATTTGAATTTGATTAGGGAGATTCGCTATATGTGCGAGTCCTGGACTCAATCCTGGAATTCTTGGAGTCTGCTTGGAACGCATTGTTTATAAAGAACGCACGATTGGTGGATAGTTAAACTAATTAGGGGATATAAATTACTATCCCCATCCAATAGTGTCCGCTAAGGGGTGTTTTTAGGGGTGAAAATACAAAACTATCCTTTAAAAAAATAAAAACTAAATCAAACCTAAATATTTCCCGATTCTTTTTCAAATTCTAAATATTCCCCACTCCTTCGTTGAAGTTGCTGAGAATGTGGTGCACATTCATAGAGGCAGATGCTCCGTATAATTCATGTAATTACTAATTAGAGTTCTCACTTGTCGTTACATTTATTGTCTTGTAAACTTGGGAAATTGAAATGTTTTTTCTCTTTAAGAGAGTTTTCCTATGTCCCCTAGATGCTAAGTTTCTGTTCACCGAAAGTTAGTGGATCAACACATATTTCATATCTAGATCCTCATTCATATCCTACGTTGTGTCCGTCAATACTGCTAACAAAATCAGATCAGCTTACTTGGAAATCAAATATTCTTTCATTTTCGTTTTTCTTGGCGGTCTGCTAGACTAGTGTTTGTATGGTAAAATTTTTCTACCCCAAACACGAATTTGTATGATGTTTTTGCTGGAAATCAATCACTGCTTCAATCTTCAATTGAACAGAGTAGGGGTACCTGCAAAAAAACCCTCCGATGCCTAAGTTAGCAAGAGATTTTTCACAGGAGTTTCAGTGGGGAAGATTGCATACCTTTTGGGGTTTTCACCCCCTCTATTTATATGAGCGAATTTCAGTTTAATTTCTTTGATTTTATGGCAAATATCAATTGACATAATCGGCCCCCTCGCATGCCTCCCTCGCAATAATCGCTCCTGCATGTCTCCTTGCAATAATTCTCCGCATGATTGCCTGGTTGCATGCCCCGGCATTGACATCCCCGCATGGTACTCTGGAATATTCAAACTTCCATTATGGTTAAGGAATTATAATGGGGTGTGGATAACCAAAGGAGTAAGAGTAGTGGGTGTAAGCGATGGGGCGAAAATATCCTCAAAGTCATGGGGACCGGCGCAAATATCCGAGGACTATGGGATCAAGCTACATCACGCAACATCAATCACAACAGCCAATTAATCGCTCCCAATTAATCGCCGAGTGCCGTCGCATTGTCATGGCAAAGAACTTGCCGCATAGCTTTATCTCGCCGTTAACTAGATGTCGACGCTGTTAGGAATATGTCGACGCCGTTAGGAATGTGCTGACGCCGTTAGGAATATGCTGACGTCGTTAGTTGCTCGATTGCCACGGTGGTGCCGGCATGGCAACGACACGTCAAGCATATCTCGCGACGTGACGCCCTTCCTCGCCGAGTGTCACCCGCCATGTCATCGGGAGGATGACGTGGCATCCATCTGGCCGACGTGGCACTTTGATGACGTGTAAGCCATGCCGACGTGTAACTTGTCGGGTTGGCTAGGAATTTGTGACGTGGAGCGCTTATGTGGGACTTTATCCCAACTTGGAGTTCTTTCTCATGGCTTGTGAGTTGAGTATTTGATAGTGAGGCCTATCTTAGCTTGTTGCACATGGGTTTGCATATGAAGTCTTTGCAAGGCCCATGTTGGCTAAACTCCGGGCCCAATGAACCTTTCTTAGCCAATATGAGAAGATTTGTAGGCATAACAGGTTTAGATTAGCCCATTTTTGTGTAGAATATTAAGGGTACAAACATCGCCCCCTCTTAATCCATAACTCAGTAGTTTCAATTATGGGTTAAGAAGTTCGGGTTCCCTTCGACTTTTTGCATTTTTCCTCGAGTGTTACGTCAAATCTCGCCCCGAGCGTCTTAAAAGACTGAAGATTCGGGAGTGTTACGCAACTCGCCCCCAGGGATATGTTGATTGTGCTGGAGTGTTATATATCTCTCCCCTAAATGGTTGAGGTGATATATAACTCGCCCTTGATTTTATGTTTTTGTCATGTTGCTCAATGCTCGCTTATGTTTTTGTGTCATGGGTGCACCTCCCTCCCTGCATTTTGCTCGCGCATGGACTAAAAAAGTTGAGTTTTCTGCTACCTTGAATTCGCGCAGGGGGCCAGTCCTGCTACCCAAGATGCGCGCAGAGTTTGAGATGTGTACATTTTCACATGCTTGGACAGATGAAAATATTCGCCACATTTGTTGATGTCCCGTACGGTGGGGATAAAATTGAGATAGGGTAAAAATGCTCGAACTGTGCACTCGCCCTATCTGCGAGGTGTCAGAGACGTTGCTGACAATAGACTCGAACCCATCTTGTCTTGCTATACCGATCGCGGATTTGATCATCCGCAGCAGCCTATAATTAACATGAACAATTCTGATAAAGTATGAAATACTAAAATAATGATGAATTAAATTTCTGAATAGAAATAACAAGATAAATACCTACTGCTTCGACAACAGTTGCCTCATTAAAAAATTTACGTGGAAAACCCAGTGGGATAAAACCATCATAAAGGAAAAGAGTGCAAGACAACAGATTTGAAACTACTTCTAATGATAAAACTTCTTCAAGTGGAACGAATTCCACGCTTTGAATCCTTAGTTCCATCGAGGTTCCTTAAGTAGTAGGATCCACGAGACGCATTTGGCCTATCCACTATGTATGGACCTTCCCGGTTTTGCTCCGAGCTTCCCACGTTTGGTTCCATCGTGGTCTGTCGGGTTTTCTTCAAGACATATTCCTCGGCTTGAATGACCGCTTCTCTAACTTTACGATCATATCTCGAAGCTTGATTGCTCACTGTACAGGACCAATCACGCAAGGCTGTTTCTCTTTGTTCCTCCATCAACTCTTTATCCAAATCAAAGATATCTTTTGTCGTTTTGCCAAACTTGACAAAGATGAGTTTTGGTAGTCTTGAGTTGTACCTCGGTGGTATGACCGCCTATTCCATACGCCAATGTAAATGGAGAAAATCCAGTGGATTTTTTTGGAGTTGTTCGATAGGACCATAAGACTCTAGGGAATTCTTCGGTCCATTTTCCCTTCGCCTTTCAGTAGTTTCTTAAGGTTATCCATAATAACGGGGTTGGTTGCTTCGCTCGCCCATTGCTCGAGCATAGTAAGGAGATGAGAAATTGTGGCGAATCTTCGTGTTCTTGCGTAAGTCTTTGATCACCCAGAATCGAATCGCTTCCCATTGTACGATATTATCGCGTCGGGATTCCAAATATGGACGATATTCACCCATATGAATCTTTTCACATCATGTCCGGGTAACGTGTACCAGTGCACGCCTCCACCCATTTGGTGAAATAGTCGATAGCAGCTAACACGAATCGACGCATCCGAGGTGCTTTGGGAAGCGGTCGATGATGTCTAATCCCCACATAGAGAATGGCCGGGGACTAAAAAGCGGATGTAATTCGTTGGCGTGCCTTTTCGGAATTGGAGCGTGTTCTCATGGCACACATTTTCGCGCATATTCTTTAGCGTCTTTCGAATGTACGACAAGAAATACCCCGGGTAAGTATCACGTGTGCGAGCTGCGCCCTCCGTAATGGCTACCACGTATTCCCTCATGAGCCTCTCGCCAAGATCGGTTGTCCTTCCTCGGTTGATACGCATCGCAAAAATGGCTCCAAAGCTACAAAGTTTATGTATAACAACCCTTCGATCATTGAGTATCTCCATGAATTCCTTTTCACCTTTGCAGCAAGTTTCTCATCTTCGGGGAGTTCGCGGTTGTCGTGCATCGATGTAAGGTTGATGCGGTCCGCAACGTTTTTCAACATGATAGCCGTAATTATCCGTCGTTTGATTTGTCAATATCCATATTGTTGTCGATGTTCTCGCATCTCCCGTGTCTTCGATGTAGCTGCCCTCTCGCCCCACTAGCGTGTTCGAGAGCCGAGAACAAATTGGCTGTCGGAGATGCTAGGTAACTCTTGGAAATCTACTACAATGAAACGGGTGGAATCGGTTTCGATCTACAAAGGAAGAAAGATATGCCAAAGCATCCGCATGCCTCGTTTTCCAACCGCGGTCTCGCCCAATGGAGAATTGGTCGAACTCATTTGCCGGCTCTCTCATATGATCCAAATACGGGGTCATTTCTCTTCCTTGGCTCGTAGGTCCCCGGAACGGTTGACCACTAACATGGAATCGGTGACCAGCTCCGCGTTCTTCGCATCTAATCGTTTGACCGACTTTTAAACCGATTATTGCAGACTTCATATTCGGCTTCATTGTTTGATGCTTGGAAACCCACTGGTGGCTTTTCGATCCTCGAACCTTCGGAGTAAGGATGACGATCCAACTCTAAAGACCACCAACATTTGATGACCCATCAAGAATACAGTCCATAATGGTTCAGGAGCATCAATTTCCATTGCGGACTCACCCCAGTATGATCAGTGACTGGTTCTATGGGTTTAAACAGCTCCCCTTCTTCGCCAGTCACCGTTTCTATATCGTCCACAGGAAAATCTACTAACAGTGCAGCCAGGGCGTGTCCCTTCTCTGCAGTTCTGGTCTCGTATTTGATCTCATACGTTCCCAAAAAATTTGACCATATGTCTAGTCGACTTGAGTCATCAGCACGTTCCAGGATTCTCTTTAGTGGGTATTCTGAGTAGACTACGATCTGCCTCCCTTGGAAATAAGGCTTGAGGCGATGAGATGCGTGAAAAGGTGCAAGCGCTATCTTTTTTATTTTCTTATACCGTGTTTCCGCCCCCTTCAAGGATTTACTGACGAAGTAAACGGGTTTTCATATGGGTCCGTAACAAACAAAGACCGCACTCACAGCGTTCTCCGTTGCGGCCGGATAAACTCGACAGTTGTCCAGTTCTTGGACTCCCAAAACCGGGGATTTGACAAATACCTTTGATATCATCAAAAGCCTTTTTCGCACTCATCCGTCCAACCAAAATTCACTGCTTTATTCAAAACATCAAAGAATGGCTTGAATCGATCCGACGATCGTGAAATGAAACGGTTTAAAGCTTCTAATCGCCCGCTTAGCTTCTGGACCTCCTTCTTCGTTCTTGGGGATGGCATTTCTATGATGGCTCGATTTGCTCCGATTCGCCTCAATTCCTCGTAAGCGTCATCAAGTATCCAAGGAACTTTCCCGATGACAACCCGAATGAACCTTTCTTGGATTGAGCTTAATACGATATTGCCTTAAGATATCGAACGTCTTTTGCGAGATCAAGAAAATGCGATTCCTTTTGCTCGATTTCACTACCATATCATCGATATATACTTCCATCGACTTCCCAATTAGATCCTTGAACATATGGTCTACCAAGTGTTGGTAGGTTGCCCCTGCGTTATTTAGCCCGAACGGCATTACAATATAACAGTAGACTCCTCTGTCAGTCACGAACGCCATATGATTTTGATCGTCCTCGAACAAAGGTATTTGGTTATACCTTAAAACCGTCCATGAATGACAAGTCTCCCATATCCTGCGGTTGCATCCACTAGATCTCTTATCCGTGGCAGCGGTACGGATCACTCGGACATGCTTTATTCAAATCGGTAAAATCGATACAGCACGAATTTTACCATTCTTCTTCGAACGGTACGATATTTGACAACCGGCGTGGATATTGTGATCGGTCGAATAAAGCCTGCTTCCAATGACTTTTGACTTCGCTAAGAACTCCATATTTTTTGCTTTGCTCCATATTCCCGATTTTTCCGAACAGGATGGAACTTCTCATCGATATTTAGCCCGTGGCAAAGCTACATTCGATATATCCTGTGCATCTCAGCAAAACTCCATGCGAAAACATCGGCGTTTGCCCTTAGCAATGTAATCAAACCATCACGTTCATGTGCGAGGCAGTTTGCCCCTACGAACGTTGTTTTGTGCTCCTCATCTCCAACTGGACCTCGATTAATATCTCGACATTTGGGGGGTTGTTGCGTCCTCTCCCCTATATGATTCGGAGGGAGAGGATTCGGTAATTGTTATTTCTACTCGACTCGCATGATCTGGTTCCCGCTGACTTCTGATTTCTTATAATCATCCATTGCACTCTCATGACACTTATGGGAGGCTATCTGGTCGCCTCTAACTTTCACAACTCCTTCTGGTGTAATAAAATTCAGGCATTGATGATTAGATGATGTCACTGCACCGATCTCATGCAGCCAGTCTCGTCCTACAATCGCATTGGCAATCCAAGAACAAGAAGGTGCTCGAGAATGGACTTGTCACCATCGTTGTACGTATCTTCACCTTCCCAATCGTCTTTGTAACTTCGGCCACCAAACCGATAATTAGATTTTCACCCTCCTCGATCAAGTCATGTGGGAGATTCATAGAGGAATAAGCTCTCAAAAAGCACGCTCACCGAGCTTCCTGTATCCACTAGAACCCGGTGTACACGAAACATGCCGATCCAAGCAGTTATAACAATAGCATCATTGTGTGGAACACCTATCATGTCTGCTTCAGAGAACTCAATATTTGTGCACCCAAGCTCTCTAGTTTCTGCTCCATTACCGCTGACAAAATCGATGGGATTTGTCAGGTACCATTCTTTCAACTGCCTGATCTTTCTCCTAGACTCGTCTTCCGATGCCCGCCTGGTCATTGAATGGATCTAGGTGTGATCGACGTTAATCACACGAGCGTTAATCACATGTGCTGAGCTGAACTATCCGGGACCTTTGCCGAAGTCCTTTTCACGAACTCTTGCGGCTTTTGGCGTCGATCATTCACTTCGGACCTCGATCTGTAAGGAGCGGCAATTGTCGGTCTTATGGCCATGGTATTTATAGAACTTAGGTATTTGCTATTGTCACGCTTATCACGTGTGTCTGCTGGAAAAGGACGAGGGGGCTCAAATCCTTGTTGATTTTCTCATACAACTCGCAAGCTGTATGTTCAACGGTGTCAGCTTCATATCATGAAATTTCTGATATCCAGTTTCCATGTGTTCACTTTGGTTCTTCTGGCCTTCACCTCGATCATTGTCTTGGCCATTGGAATGGTTCTTGAATTGTCCTTTCTTCCATAATTTGGATGATTGGATGATTTGCTAACATATCTTGACTCTCGAGCTTTGGAATCATCCTCCACTCGAGCATATTCCTCCACTCGATCATACGAGTCCTTCCGAGTCTTTGGTGGTCTCTTGACTAAGGAACCGTACACACCTCTTTGATCGTCTTTGTACGCCCGCTTTTTGTAAGCTTCGATGGCAATTTGATCATTGGCACCATCTACATTTGTTAACTCTTGCTTGAAGCGTCGAGTAAACCGTCTGATGCTTTCCTCCTTCCGAATTCCTAGAAGAAACAAATTGTGGCATCCCTTCCGATCACGTCTTGTTGTACTTGTAGTGGGGCAGAATTCTCCAACCAATTCTTGGTAAGTACCGATCGCTTGTCTTCGGGAGTTTATTGAACCACTTTATTACTCCACCGGCCAAATGATCGCGGGAAACATTTTGCATATCAACTCATCCTTTGTCTTTGCCAGAGTCATGGCAGTTTCATAGTGCAAAACATGCTGATCTGGGTCACATATCTTCTCGTCGAACTCTGGCAGTTTCGGAATTTGAAAATTCATTGGCGGTCGGAATTCTCTGATATTCAGCTTAAAAGGGGCTCCAGCAGATCGATGCAACCGGTCTATCTTTTCTTCTCTGGATTGATTTTTCGACATTACTTTCTCGATCATTTTGCAAAGGCGAAGCTTCGTTATTGCGCCACACGCCTTCCGAGGAACTGTCTCCTCGCTCATAATCTTGGTCCTCCGGAATATAAGTTTTAGATCTCATTCTTTTCCTATGGGGTCCAAAGAGGTTCTTTTCCGGCTCCGCCTTGCTCCGAACGAGCATTGTAATCATGCGAAAATTCTTCATCATCGTTCCAATCTCGAACCTCATCTTCGCCATTCCTGAGACGTTTTGAATGGGTGGTAGTTCTGGCCACACTCTGCAGAGTTGCAGCTGGCCGGGTCCCTGCTCGACCGGGTCGTAAAGGCCTTCATTTAGGCAAATCTCCAGTGGGTAGTAGATTTCTTTCCGGTCGATCAAGATCGATCACCTCTCTGTTTGGGTTTGCAGCCTGAGGGCTAATGCGACTTCCAAGCCACGCCATGCGAACGACCTTTTCGTTTGTTCGGATTACCGTCTTAGGTCGAGACGGGTTCTCACGTTCCGGTCTTAGAGTGCGTTCTCCTTCTCTAACTCGTCCGGCCGATTGGACGCAACGATGCTTCCTCAAGACTAGGAGTCGCGTACGTCCATCTCGCGAGTCCCGTCCATCGTTCTTCCTCCTAGACGGGCTGCCCAACACACGGCCTCTGTTTCCTCGAACTTGTGGGTTATCCCCATCAACATCCATTCCTTCGTTATCGATCATTGGTTGTTTTTCTCTTCTCCGATTTAGATCAGTAGTTCTGTCCCACGGAAACGATCTCGATCTCGTCTTCGATCCAAAGTGATATGTTATGAGCATGTTCTTGATCTCGATCACGATCCAGGGCTCGTCATGCGCGAGCGATTTTGACTCCTGCCGGTTTCGGTGGGTCACACCAAGAACTCTGTTGGAGCTAATTGAACCTCGATTTCGTGCCTTTCAGTGATTTGTTTTAGTTAAAATTTATAATAAAGAAAATTGCCTCTCCTGTGCTCTTGGGAATCGCTATCAAAATCGGACCTTTGTGCAGTCTGTCTGATTACTGCCATAACTTGATTTGGTAAAACATGATTATCTTTTCTCGAAAACCTTCGTCGGCGCCAATGTTTGTATGGTAAAATTTCTTCTACCCCAAACACGAATTTGTATGATGTTTTTTCTGGAAATCGATCACTGCTTCAATCTTCAATTGAACAGAGTAGGGGGTACCTGCAAAAAACCCTCTGATGCCTAAGTTAGCAAGAGATTTTTCACAAGAGTTTTTGTGGGGAAGATTGCATACCTTTTGGGGTTGTCAACCCCTCTATTTATATGAGCGAATTTCAGTTTAATTTCTTTGATTTTATGGAAGATATCAATTGTCGGCCCCCGCATGCCTCCTTCGCAATAAGCTGTCCCCTGCATGTCTCCTTGCAATAATTCTCTGCATGATTTGCTGGTTGCAAGCCTGGCATTGACATCCCCTGCATGGCACTCAGAATATTCCAGAAACTTCCATTATGGTTAAGGAATTATAATGGGGTGTGGATAACCAAAGGAGTAAGAGTAGTGGGTGTAAGCAGATGGGGCGGAAATATCCTCAGAGTCATAAGACTGGGGCGCAAATATTCGGGGACTACGGGATCAAGCTACATCGCGCAACACTGAATCACAACAGCCAATTAATCGCTCCCAATTAATCGCCGATTACACTTAATCGCCGAGTGCCGCGCATTGTCCGCATGGCTCTGGCCCGGCAAAGAACTCTGCATGATTTATCTCGTCGTTAACTAGATGCGCGCAGATTAATTAGATGCCGACGTCAGTTAGGAATATCTTGACGCAGTTAGGAATGTCTTGACGCCAGTTAGGAATGTCTTCGACACAGATTAGGAATATGGTGACGCCGTTAGTTCTTGGCCCGATCGCAGGGTGGTGCTGGCGTGGCTGCGACACATATCTGTGAGCATATCTGGTGGCGTGTCACTTGCCACGTCATCACTTTTGATGACGTGGCATCCATCCTGATGACGTGGCACTTTGATACGTGTAACCCATGCTGACGTGTAGCTTGCTGGTTGGCTAGGAATTGGTGACGGGGAGCGCTTATGTGGGACTTTTTATCCCAACTTGGAGTTCTTTCTCATGGGTTTGTGAGTTGAGTAATTGATAGTGAGGCCTATCTTAGCTTGTTGCACATGGGTTTGCACATGAAGTCTTTGCAAGGCCCAGTTGGCTAAACTCCAGGCCCAATGAACCTTTCCTAGCCAATAGGAGAAGATTTGTAGGCCTGATTAGCCCATTTTTGTGTAGAATATTAAGGGTACAAACAACTAGATCAACAAATAATACAAATCAACATTGCTAGTATATATTAGAATATAAAGAAGGTATAAACTAGTAGCCGAGGTGCAATAAAGGACCGAGGCAATCGTATGGTGAAGTGAAGACTAAATCAAGTAACCGTGTAGTCAGGCACGTGAAGTGAAGACTAAGTCAAGTGACCATACTATACATGACACGTGAAATGAAGACCATATAATATTCAATCTGAAGTCAAAGTCAAGATGAAGTGATCAAGACTCAAGTTATCAGAAGATCGACGGAAATCAAACAGCACAGAAGATCGACGGAGATCAGTTAAGTTTCCAATAATAAAAAGATCTTGTGTAATTTAGGTATTTTTCTAGACAAGTCAAATATCTAGCTAATTTCCTAGTATTCATATTCTAGTTAATTAGGATATATATTATAGACAATAATATAGTATCTTATATTAATTATTTATACTCTATAAATAAAGTGTCATAATGTAATTGTAAATCATCTCATAATGTTCTGATGATCAATATTATTATTCACCCTACGGGGTTGCTTGTGAACGTAGGTCGAGTTGACCGAACCACTTTAAATATCGTCTACATTACTATTTTGGTATGTAGATTTATTTCTTCTCGATTGTTTTATTTTATCATTGATTTGATTTTATTATTTGTCTAATATCAATGATATCCATCTTGAATTTGATCTACATATCAAAATTTAAGATGGTATCAGAGCAGCGATGCTCTCGATCCAATCGCTTCTGCAATCTATGTTAATGTTCAATAATAATTTCATTTTAAATTGAACATCAAATTTTTTGATTAAATATATGTAACAAAGTTCTTATCCGACTTTGTTATGTTTTTTTTATCGTCCAAACAAAATTATCTATTTTTATTTGTTTGAGTATGATCACCAACTTAATGAAAACTTCATTATCGTTATCACATGTGTTCTTGGAAGATTATTTTCTTCAACATCAAAGATCATTGTTGTCATTTATTATCTCATATAATAATGAAAGTATATTTTAGTTTCAAGAATAGTTTTTGTCTAAAATATATTTCAGAATATCTGATATATTATTAGCTCTGATTATTATGAGCATTCTTCAAATTTCTTTTCAAAGATAATGATGTATTTATATCACTTTCTTTCCAACGCCAACATTTATTTAGATGACCGATAACTCATTCAGACCCAACAAGAGTCTTTGTACATGTTGGGTGTATTTTATTACATCTCGCATCAGAGATCGTCTATGCGCTTTCAGTTTTGGTTTCTATCCAAAAAGTGTAAAACTGAACTCACTATCAATTTCGAAAATATTTTTATTTTCGTATATCCTATTTTGGAAATTGATTTACTTTCCAAAGTATCTTTGTATCCGAAAGATATTCATTTATAATATATCCAATGATATTTCTTTTCAGAAATATTTTGCTTGGATATTATGCAAAAGTATGTCTCCCTTTCACCAAAAATATTTCCGCATTGGTGGTATATTTTTATGATTATTGCAGCTAAAAATAATTCCATATTTTTTGATTTTTTGGTATATTTTTAGGATTACTGCACACCTCGTATTTTTTTATGGAATAAGAATATCTCCTTACATTTAAGGAAGAAAATCTCCCGTTTTTGGGTTATCTTGAAAATATTTTCCGTATTTTCGAAAACCGATACAAAATATTTTCATCTTTATTTTGGATTATTTTTATATCTTTACCACGTAAAATATCTCCTTACATTTAAGGACGCTAAAAGTGGTGAATTTATTTAATTGCCAGTCTTGGCGAGATCTTTACATCATAAAATGATATTCAACAAAATATTTCATCTTTTATTTTCGATCATATTTTCTAGTAATAATAATAATTACGATTTCCCACAATAGTTTCCTTTAGGAGAATCTTTTTCATTTGAAAAGTCTCCTAGACGTTTACCAATATTTTTCAATGTTGATGTAACATGAAGTTTTTCGTATGGTTAGTATTAAACTAACCAAATCCGTTGGCCAGGCGAGTCGATTATCAAAAATTAAGTGCATGGATCGTGGACCCTCACCAAACTTAGCCAAGTGAAGCTAATTTTCAACACAAGTCAAAACGTATATTCTGCAGTGAAACTATGTTATATATGGTTTGTTTCAACTTTCAAGAGCAACAACCGAAGATCAAGTATCATGTTCGAAGGTGAAGTACATATTGTTTGTCACAAGTTTTCTTCAAGTGTCCAAGTTGCACACTACGTTTTTCTACGTGTCCAACTTGAGGGGGGGGGGGTATTAGAATATAGAGAAGGTATAAACAAGTAGCCGAGGTGCAATAAAGGACCGAGGAAATCGTATGGTGAAGTGAAGACTAAATCAAGTAACCTTGTAGTCAGGCACGTGAAGTGAAGACTAAGTCAAGTGACCATACTATACATGACACGTGAAATGAAGACCATATAATATTCAAGCTGAAGTCAAAGTCAAGATGAAGTGATCAAGACTCAAGTTATCAGAAGATCGACGGAAATCAAACAACACAGAAGATCGACGGAGATCAGTTAAGTTTCCAAGAATAAAAAGATCTTGTGTAATTTAGGTAATTTTCTAGACAAGTCAAATATCTAGCTAATTTCGTAGTATTCATATTCTAGTTAATTAGGATATATATTATAGACAATAATATAATATCCTATATTAATTATTCATACTCTATAAATAAAGTGTAATAATGTAATTGTAAATCATCTCAGAATGTTCTGATGATCAATATTATTATTCACCCTACGGGGTTGCTTGTGGACGTAGGTCGAGTTGACCGCACCACGTTAAACATCGTCTACATTACTGTTTTGGTATGTAAATTTATTTCTTCTCGATTGTTTTATTTTATCATTGATTTGATTTGATTATTTGTCTAATATCAATGATATCCATCTTGAATTTGATCTACATATCAAAATTTACGAGTATATTGTACTTGTAACAGAGTTACTGACGTTTGGGTAGCATGCTTTTGTTTCTCAGTGGAAATCTGTAAGTGTTGGACAATCAATCGGGTCAAAGTATCATTTTGGATTGCTTGCTTACAACACTGAATCTGGTGGCAAGAGTTTTTAATGGTTAAGATACCTCAAGATACTTGCTTTCAACGTGAAGGCATCTCCCATGGGTTTAAAGTTTTCCTCCTTGCAATTTAAACTCTTGCAAGCATGAAAATTTATTTGATTACCCTGTCTCACTATGTCGGCATTTATTTGAAAATAAAAAACAATACTGGTATACAATGCCGGACTACTATGCCGGCATTTATTTGAAAATAAAAAACAATACCGGTATACAATGTCGGACTACTCGACTACTTGACTACAATGCCGGGAATAGTAAAAATCTAGCCAGGAAAAAAGGATTTAGTTATGAAAATTACCGGCAAAGACTGAAAAGGAAGGAAAAAACCGGCGATGAATACCGGCATAACCTTCAAATAGAACGACAAAACCGGCAATGAATACCGGCATAGCCTTCAAATACTAGCGGCATAGACTTCAAACATATTCCATTGCGAGCACAGTCTTCAAGCACATTCTATGCCGGCATACAAAAATTTCGAACATACAAAATTAATTTCCATTTTACAAAAATTTCGAACAGACAAAAATGTTCTTTTGTTCTTCTCCCACCCAAATAAATTGATTATAATTAACTTAACTAATTATAATTAGTTGATTAAACATAATTAGTGAGGGGTAGATTAGGAATTATAAAAATTATGTGGATAGGGGGTGACTTTTATTTACTATTTAAATCATGTTTTTGTCTTTTTCCTATCCCCCAATTACTTTTAGTATCCCCAATTGCGCGTTCTTTATAAACGATTGATTAATCGACAATGATTTTTTTTCGAATCGACGATTAATGGACGATGTCTACGAAGAAGAGAAGAAGAAGATGAAGAGAAGAATAATGTATTTTTTTTTTAACCTGAAATAAATCTGTTGGGTTTATTTTGGTTTTTAATTAGTGGATTCGATTAATGGATTTTTACTATTAGTTATAATCTTAATTAGGATGAGGGCAGATTAGTCATCTCTATTCATTAGGACATCCCTTATAAATGTAGGGTAGATGTTCATATCACTTAATGGTCCCCCACTAAAATAGGGTGGTGCCCAAAAAACGGTTCATTACTCCTTAGTAGGGGTGAACATTTGGCCCATAATCCGTGGATTTAATCGGGACCAACCGTATTTTTGTGGATGGATGCCCGGACTGTTCGCTAATGGATCGGATGCGGATGGGATTTTTGAAATCCTGCGAATTACAGATTGGACCCGGGTGCAACTAGAGATGCACATGAGCCGATACAGTCCGGTTTTCTGTTGGACCCGGTACATGTACACGAAGTTGACCGGTTCTTCAATTTGAGGACCTGTACCTGGACTTGTACCTGTACCTGTAAGACCGGTCCGGTTCCACTCCGGTACCGGGTTTTTACCTGAATTTTGAAACACACAGTATGACAGTAATATAGTATGTATAAGTCGTTTGACAGTAAAGTAACAAGCTAAGAGTCTAAGACTAAGTTCAACATTACAAAGTTCAAAATAACAACATTAAGTTCACACACTTCAGTTCAAAGTTAAGGTTTAAAACATCACAATATCACTTAAGTTCAAAGTTCAACAGTAAAACATAATACTAAAAAGTAAAAACAACATTTCCATAAGTATGCTATCTGCGACAAGAAATGAAATGCAATCCTTGCAAAGGATGGGGTACTTCTCGAACAATGGGCGGGGCACTTTGACATGGAGTTTACTTCAAGTTGTTTTTAGCGAGAGAATCCGTATGGTTGCAACATGGAACAAAAAAGTAAAACAAGAAAGTAAGCAAGCAATACAAGAAAACTTGAAAAGTAAGTACTATTAAATAGAAGAAAACCCAATATATTACCTGCCTCATCTTCAACAACATCATCAGGTATATAGTCACATAGAAGATCAAGAGCAATGGGATTTTGAAGAAAGCTTTGCGTACAGAGCAATGCTTCAACTTTCCTTGTAGACAAAGAAGCTCTCCATGAAGCACTAGTGGAAAACACCAGTTTCGCGACCGTCTGGGCAAGTCATTGATACCAGTTAAATGACTTGCTTTAACAGTCGCGGAAATGGTCGCTGCTTGAGCGTCTTTTTCATCTATGACGTGGCTCTGAGGGTCGCGGAACAACTCATACCAACGACTGATTTTAACGGTCAAAGTGTTCAGACTGACTCTACTCAGTCGTAGATATACATTTTAATATTAAAAAAAAAGATTCAGATTGGCTGACTTGCCTGTACAAAATCTGTCCCAGCTGAAACAAGTCTGACTGAGACTAAAATGAAATTCAAATTACAATAAAATGAAATGAAACCCGGATTCATAAATTCAAATGGCAATTTATTTAAAAACCAGTATTCATTGTATAATTCATACAGGTTCAAATTGCAAAATTTCAAGGAAATGAAACCTGCACTTAGCTTCAATATCAGAAAATAAAATAAAATAATGATAATGAAATCCTGAATTTGCACCAATACAAGTATTATCTGAGAGGTTCACATGTTTTCTTAAAGACAAGTGCAAGTATGAATACCCTAGTTTACAATGAGCTGCTGAATCAACTTTCTTCGTTGAACCCCATCTCTATCAAGTATAACACAGCCCCGAGGACGGCACAGCATTCCAACAGGACTTATCTGCAATATTTGAGATGAAACTAATCACAATGGTGAACTGAGTTGAAGTTAACATAAGGACAAATTTAAGATGTTAAGGAAATAGTATTACCTCCCTGCTTGTCCCAAAGGAAGTGATATACTGCCATCAGCTACAAGCCCTTTGAACCTAATTGAAAACTTGTGCCTTCACAGAATTCTCCCCCTCACCAATAAAAAAAAACGGAAACAGAAGAAAGGCGATGTATCGATATCATCAAGCTCTACTTAAAGATAGTATTATAAAGACACAACACCTTACGATGTTAAACCAAAGTATAGTCAACCCGGTAGCTTAGATGATAACAAGCACATAAAACCATAATAACAGATTCCCGAACCTTTTCATGATCCCAAACATTCAAAATGCCATCCTCTGCAACACTGCCAGATAATGATGTTTATCTGGACACCACTGGAAAATGAATATAGATATTAGTTAAAAGATGAAGAAACCCTATAGATGTAGCTAAAGTGATGCAACAGAGAAAGAAAGGTACCATGTCGAACCTGAACGCAAAGAACAAATGCTTTATGTCGTTCAAATTTGTACATATAGGGGCTCCAACACCATCAATGGTGAGATTTATACTGTCAAACATGCAAACAGTATTATCAGCCGACCAAATGCAATAACACAAAAAATATTATAAGATTCATCATCAAATCTTATCTATGACTGAGAATATGATTTTTTAAAATGTCACCCAAGCTTCCATAAAATAAAACATATGGGAGAACTGGTGGGGTTTTCAGGTACTCCGCAACACCACTGACTTGTCTTTGTCGGTCAAGTACAACGACTTACGTAATAATGGGTTTTGGGCAGCCAACTGCTTAATTTGAACTCATTAACTTAACTTCGTCAGCATGTAAAGCATTAACTACTTAGTGCCAGGAGAAGTAGATTCCATTTCATCAATCCTCAAGTTGGCTGCCCAAAACCCACTATTTCAATTGGCTATTTAGAATATTCAAACATGACAGTGAAAAAAAGCTAACCAAAAACCCGATATAAAGGCTTCATCCATTCATGAGAGTATCAGCAAAATTAAATTCGTAATAGACAAAATGATATAAGAAGGTTGCATCACCCTAGGGAAAGATATCCACGCCCACTCTTAGGGGAGTCCTCCCATCTAAAATTTATTACCTGTAGCAGGCAGCAAATTCATCAATAACATCATAAACAAAATTTTAACTTACTAAAAGTAGGTGAAACATGGTCCGCAAAAACAACCAAGACAAGAAACAAAAAATGATAATACTACAATATTCTTTAGTGATCAAAAAACAATAATATTGCAATGTGAAAACCAAAACAAATATAGTGTAGCACACAGTTAATCAAAAAATCCTCTTTCATTGCATGTGCCACACAAACATGTTAACATACTGCATAGAAAAAATAAGGCAAGTATACCCGTCTTTTCTCTGCTTGACGAGCTATCTTGGATGCGAATTCAACTTTCTCCGCTGAAGTCGCCTCAGAAACCACAGATCGACATGTTTGTTTCTCTACTTGCTTCAAATCTAAACTACCAGAAAAAGAAACAACAATAACGAGTTAGTCTATTTGTATCTGTCATAAACACACACACAAGGAACTACTTAGGAAAAAGGTGAATCAAATCAAGTACCTTAATTATTAGTCTTTGTACCTGCAATTTTGAGTACTTCATCATTTATCACTTACAAGTCTGCACTTCACAAAAGAGTTCATTCTTCAGCAGGCTCGTGTCTAGTGCTAAAACCAATCCTTATGAACTCATTACTACCAAAAGCATCACAACAGGTGTTTAAACAATAAGCACCATCAGGCTCACAAACCACCATGCATCAACACCAACAAAATAGAGAAAAGCAGCACCAGTAGATCCACATCAAACCTACATTAGCAGCTCGACTAAAGCGAATTCAAAGACCATCCCAAGATAATGTATTGTATACCTCATCAAAGTAAATTAACAAACATTATATGGCTAAAACTTGAATATTTTAGGAGGGAAACGACGGGCAAATGATAACAACTCTGAATCCTAAAAATTTACCACTTTGCTTTCTTACCGCCAAAAAGAATCCTATAGAAGATGGTCAACATTATCAGTGCAACAGAAACAAGGATACCAATGGTGATATTTAGTTATTTCTCACCCTTCTCAATACTATCCTGCAGAATTTGATATAACTCGGCTAAGCAAACTTCTATCAACCTAAAGTGGTGTAGAGAAGAATCACAAAGTTTAAGTTGTAACTGAATATGCAAATTTGTTTTGTTCAGACGTTAGAGCAATAACTTACATATATCTTGAGCTTGTAATCAGCCAAGAAAGGAAGGTTCGCAAACTTGTAAAGGACCTCAAATATCCTTTTCTGCAAGTTAGAAATTTGTTCTTAGAGGGTAGAAGGAAAAAATCAGAAAGTCAAAACCAGCAAGGACTAAGTAAATGTACAGTTTAGAGATCAGATGCAGGAATATTCACCGAATTGAGAGATTACCATCGGGGTACTTACATTTTGCTTCATCAACCTTCTGCTTTTCTTTCTCAACGTTGAATTTCCGCCTTCCATGCTTTCTATCGTACTCTTTTGCAACCTTCTCGCCTCATTTGCTATCAAAATATAATCAAACAAGATACCATCTTGCATAGTCCAGATCTCAATTCCAATGGCAGCAACAGGCTCAAAATCAGGATTCATCTAAACTACCTTAAAAAGAAACAACAAAAACCCATTAAGGCATTGAATCTAATTCCCACCAACACATACATCATATCAAATTATCAATATAAAACCAGAATCCGAAAAACCTTGAACCCATGAAACTTTTTTAGACAAAAAATAGAATAACAAATCAGTTCCTTAAATTGAAAACCTAAATATCAACATAGTCAGCATCTTACGAAGGAAACTTATATTGAAATTATGTTGAAGCCTATCAAATAACAAGGCTTAAAAACACTTGAAATAGACTAATTTTGAAAAATCCCTAAGACTGATTACCCCAACTTCATAAGATGCAACCAATTGACTCGAACCACAACCCCTGCACAATCCTAAACATTCATCTAACTTCAATCCATTCAAAACTCAAAATCAACAATTCTTCCTTTCTATACCCATCCAATAAATCATACACAACAACAAAACAATGAGTTTGTTTTAACACGAGATCAGCTCAACACTTGCAAATGCAGCTCAACACAACACTAACCATCAACCTCTACTTTATCAACAAGTGCAATCTATTTTAAATATGCATTGTATTACCCAATCATCTTATCACCTGTAAATTGTCAACTCTAAGCAAGATTTTCTTCACATCTAAAATTCACCCATTCATACCCAAATTATACAATCAAAAGAGTTTCAATTAGAAACCCTAAATTTAATAAATATGAATTACCTTTTTATGTTGAACCTTAATCGACCACTCAAATCGATACCACCACAATAAACCATACCTAATTCTACTGCTTTTCTCTCGATTTTGGCCTCGAAATCGTCATCTTCATCATCGGTTTTACAGATACCCTTGTTCTTCAATCTCTGTATCTCCTCGATTCCTAATTCTTTTATCGGCAAAAACCCCACGATCTAATTCTTCATACCAACTCTTGGAACTCAAATCATCACTCACTTAATCTAGGTTTTCAACTCAGAAAACCCTAAATATCCACACTAAATGATACAAACAGATGCAGGCGGAGATGAAGGGGAAAATGATTTTTTATTTGGAGAATTTGAGATATGAGAGGAGAGACGAGGGGATGAAAGAGGCAGAAAAAGGTAAGAATGAAAAGAGATTTTTCTGAGGTGATAAAAACAAGAGATAAGGTTCACCATTACTAAATCGTGACCGTAAAAAGTGTGGGACCCAAATAATCTAACCACATCACAAACCATGATTGTCGGCAGTGAGAAAGGGTTGTTGTGTGAGTGTTAGAATCGTAAATAAAACTAGTTATTCTACGTCCTTTTTTTTAACGCTTGATCCGTGCTCCGTGTTTTTTCTTTATCTGAGACGGTCTTGATCAGTCCACGGTCAATTGACCGTCATTGAGGGTCGGGGATGTGGGTCAAGAAAACCCCATTTTCCACTAGTGAAGTCAGCACGCGCTTCCCGGTGCTAAAAGCTGATTCAGAGGCCGTTGAAGACACAGGCATGGCAAATAAATCTCTTGCATGTATGAAAGTATCTTATACCGCTTGCATTAGCTTGCCACCAAGCCAATATGTCAAACTGGTCAGGTTGACCTATTTCACGCATTCCACCTTCAATCACATCTCGTCAAATACTGTCAAGCTCGGTTGTTCGTGCCTCTTCAACACAACTTGGGCTGTCCAAATACTTGTTTCCTCCTTGATTGAATTCTAGCAAACAGGACCATGAGATTGCATACTAACTGGATTGGCTTGAGTATGAGCATCACTACTTGACCCCTCCTCATGAACTGAATACAAGGACTTATAATCTTCAAAGTGTTCCTCAAATTCTAATTTCACCTTTCTCATAACTCTTTGAACCTCCCATGTATTATTCTCATACAAACAATTAAGAGTAAACTCCAAACCCTTTTGTTTCTCTCTTTGGATCCAACAGATGAGCAATAAACATTACAGAATTCATTGTTTCATACACACCCAATACTTATGGTACTTAGCACACATTAGACGAGACATACGAGCAACAAAAGGATCTGATGCTACATTGTTTCTAAAATCTACTAACTGTTCATTAATGAGTAACAATTGCCATAAGAACATATGAGTAGTGACTTTTGTAGATGCAGAAAAGTTGACAGTAGCATCGAAGAATACCTTTAGACACTTCACAAGACCTCTAGCATATTTCCAATCTTCTTGATAAGGAGCATGTTGACGAGGAATCATTTTCTTCTTATTCTTCATCTTTGCCTTGTTCTTGCTTGTTGGATCCAACTCCTCAACCTCCTCTTCCATATCCCCAACCTCTTCCTCTTCTTCCATATCCTCAAACACATCTTTTATGAGAACATGATAGGTGTCGTAAAACACCTAATTTTATATCTAGTATTTATGTTTTCTTTGCGAGTTTTCTTGTAAATTATGTATCTTATGTTTACTTTTGAGTTTATCAGGTGCAATGGAGTCATTATGAGCAAAAGAAAGAGAAATCAATCACTTTGAGCAAGGAGCGGAATTTGGTCATTTCACAGGCGAGCGATATTCGGAGCCCAGTCATAGATAAGGGACAACCCGTTGAAGTCCAGTGAAATTTGCTAAAAGCACCCATGGGTGTTAATAGCCGATCTCACACTAATAGGCGAGTTAGGTCGAACTCATCTATTTTCGAGACAACACATTTACATTCCTCTCTTCGGCTTGAGATGAATCTCCAAACTCAGAATGGAGATTGAGAGAAATCGACAAAGGAATTAGGAGCCGAGATGTTTGAATTTGTGAAATATGGAAGATTTGTCTTGTTTACGGTCAAATGAAGTCGAGAACGATGAGTTAAACTCGATTCGAGTTTGGGGTAGCTGTTGTTGTGATTTGAGAGATGATGATAGTTTGAGGTTTTATTTGAGTTCGAGAAATTGCGATTTAGAGAGGAATCGAGAGATACTTCTGAGATTGAGAAGTGAAATTTGAATTGAGATGAGAAATAAGTAATAGCTGCAATTTTGAGTTAGGGTTTTGGGTCTGGTAACAGTGAGATGAATTGGATGGAGATGCAGTTCTTGAAGGAGAGTTCGAGTTTACAAAGGGAATCAGAAGAAGGGTTTGATATTTTGCTGTCAAGAACTCGAATTTGAAGTAGAGAGATGATAGAGAAACTAGGGTCTCAAATTGCAGACAAGTTGTGGATGTTGATATTTATGGGGTTGTGATGAATTGATGTTGAATTTGAGAGTGAGAAGAACACAGATGAGTTGATATCGATTGGTTAGTGGTGGTGTTGTGTTTGCTGCCAGGGATTTACAGGATTTTAATGGTGATGATTTTATGCAATAGATGTATGCCTAGGTTTCAGGTGCAAGTTAAAATTGGAGGTGGTACTTGTTGGTTTGAGATTTGCAGGTGATGTTGCAGGTGGTCCGAGCTACATAAAGTGGTGGATTTGAAGCGAGGAGAGGATGGCTCTAGTTTGAGCTATTCTTAAAGAAATCTCAAACAAGGAAGAGGTGCTGCTACTAAGGATGGAGCTACTGTCGAGTGGAAGCTATGAATTGAAGCTGCGGGTGAAGCTGCAGTTCAGGGTTTAAATGTAAACTGGTGATGGAAGAGAATGGTGCCAGAAAGACCAGAAACAATGTGTTACTGAACTGTGATGGTATGAACCTAAGAGTGCAGGCAGAGATGTATTGAAGTGGTTACATGGAGATGGTAGAAGTCAGTGATGCAGAATAAAGGATTCGAATGAAATTTGGAGCAGTGTTCGAAATTTGGTATCTTGAAGTCGTGACCGAGATGTAATTGATGTTGTTGAGATACATAACAAGTGAAGATGTTACTGCTCATACAAGATGCTGAGATTTTGGCTTAAGATTGTGGTGCTAGTGAGAGCTAGTGAACATGGTGATATGGCGCAGCTGGGAAGAGCACCATGGAGTTGCTGGTATTTGAATTGTGGTTCTGGTGGTGGTTGCAGGTGCCAGTGGTGTTGAGAGTTTGCCGTTGAGCAATATCAATAACTTAGAGGGATGTTGGCTGTTGTCGATTGAGATTACAGGGAATGGTTTGAGTTCTGTGTTGGTGGTGTTAACTGTTGCCATCAGTTCTGTCAAGAACAAGGACCTGAGATGCTGAGAGATGCAGGTGTTGGAAGTTGATAATGGTGTTGCAGGCTAGATACAGGTCTGGTGGGTTTGAGTTTGTAATGCAAAGGAAGGAGTGCAGCTAGACTAAAGATTGCAGAGATGCTTTGAGGTGGCATGAGTTATGTGACTGAATCAGGCATTGGGATATGGTGCAGCTTGGGAGCTATGCAATGCAGCTGGAGCTGTTGGCTGTTGAAAAGGGCTTGGAATTGAACTGAGCTGTAGAATTTAGTGAGAAGAGCAGCCATTATGGCTGGAAGTGCACTGGTGATGCACAATGATTATGCAGCATATTGCAGGCCTGTGCAATGGCCTGAGCCAAGACAAATCAGCTTAATCAGCCAAGTCAGTGACTGACTCACAACCTGACTCAGCTGAGTTAGAGTTTGACTCGGTGATTGACACGGTTTGACTCGGTGCCTAACCGAGTTGACTCATTGACCGAATTGACTCATTGACCGGTGACCGGGTGGACTTTGCCGGTCACCTGAGATGCTTGCCGACGACTTTTCCGGCCAAGTTCCGACCACAATACCAGTTTTCCGGCGACATATTTTTTGGCATATTTTCTACATGGGTTTTTCTCACACATGGGCTTGGTGTTCTTCTATCTATTGGACCTTTGAGATTAGACCTAATTTTGGAAACAAGAGAGCTATTTAAAGAAAAGACTTCTACAACTTTGGGGATCACATATTATTCTTGGAACTTGGAGAGCCGCTTTTGTTTACGCTTCTAGGGTTTGCTTTTGTTCATCTTCTTCTATTTAATTAATATTTTTATGATGAACTCCATAGCTATGAGTAGCTAAATACATATTATTGGTTATGGGATATAAAGTTGATTTCTCAACATGTTATTTAAATCTATGAATTAGTTTTGTCTCAATACTTTATTGTTTGTGATTCACAATTAATAGTGTTATATGATTTGATTGTTTGTTTGGTTGAGTCCGGAATCAATCCGATTTACATTCATCTCTAGAGCTATATTAGGGTTTTCAATACGAAAAAGTTGTTTATCCCTGATTCTAAGTAGCATAATTGTGGGTAGTGCTTGTAGTGATATATCCTACTAGTCACAAGTGAATCATAACTTTTGTTAAAACGGATTAGTGCTTTTACACATTCGTTTGCATTGATTAGTCTTATTCCATAGAACTTATTGCTTTTAGGGAGTTAAATCTAATTATGCTTTTACACTTTAGGTTGCTTTCTAGGAAGAATTCACATATACATCTTTTAATGTGGTTGTGATGAAATCAGGGAATTAGCGGGATATTCTTGCGATCAAGGTATCCTAGGATTTTTAGTAAATGAGAGATTAAATTATCAATTCTAATCATTGATGAAAATACATGTTTGTGAATGATACTATCCCGTGACCAATATCTTCTCCTTATTGATTATTCCAATTATTTGCTTTGCTTTATTTTATTTTATTATTATTACTTTGTTAAAACAACAAAAATCCCCCCTTGGTTACCTTAGAAAATGAAAATCGCATAACAACAATTGCCTCTCTGTGGATACGAACTCTTTCTTATCACGTACTTCATTTATATTTAGTAGAGTGAGAAAGTGAAATTATTTTTGCACGGCTGACAACCGGTCAGAACATCACTAGCTATAGTTGCTTCAATATCAGCATCAGTAGGTAAAACAGATTCTTTTTCTTGTTCAAAGATAAACCTTTCTTGAAAGTCCTTATCAATCTGTGCTAACATTGCAAAAACTTTTTCATATTTTTCAGCAGCGTCTAACATCAAGTAAGTGCTATTACATCTAGTGTACACATCTAAAATCAGAGATTTCTTACAATCTACCTTTGCTAGGGAAACACATTGTTTAATTTTTTCGTGGCTAGAAGGAGAACTAAGAACGTATTTTACAACTGACCTTATTCTTCTAACTGATACATTAAAGAGCCTTACTGCATCTTTAATGACAAGAGCAAGAACATGGGATGCACACCTCACCTAGAGAAAGAACAAAACAAAAAAGATACTATCAAAGTCGATGCTTAAAAATGCAACACGAAAAAATACTCAGAGAAGCTATGTTCATGAAACAGTCACCATTTATATCTATATTTCAGTAGCTCAGTTGACAACAAAACCAAAGTACTAATTTTGACTAAGATGAATGATAAACAATAACATGGAAGAGATGTAAACTATAAACATCAATTGTCACAAAGATGTGTGCACTAATTCTTATACCTGGACATGGTTTCAACCTATTAACAGAGAGTTATTTCTTAAAAAGATGTGTGCAAGCAAGGATATCAAACAGAAGCATAATATGAAATGATATATTACAAATATGCATTATATCTAAAGCAAGACATTACATGAAATAACAAGTGCAGAACATGATAAGAATGTAACATGGAATGCAGAACATGATAGAATGTAACATGGAATTACATGTAAATATTTGGCTTTAATTGGTGATCCTGTCCAGCTAATGACAACATTCTTCACATGATTAATAGCTATTTTGTTGGCGCTGACATTGTCTAGAGTGACACCAAATACATCTTGTAGACCCCAATCCTCTAAACACTTCACCAGCTTCTCACCGATTGCATTACCAATGTGACCTTCAACTTGGCAGAACATGAGTATTCTCTTTTGTAACTTCTAGTTGTGATCAACAAAATGAACGGTTACACAAATATAGTTATAATTATTTGGTGATGTCCATGTGTCTGTTGTCAAAGATACCCTTTGCTTAGATGTCAAGAAATAAGTTTTTAGGCTATTCTTCTCTTCCACATACATCTTCAATACATCCCTATAAATTGTCATATGCCCTGGAACCTTGAATCTAGGCTCTGCCACCTGCATCATTGCCATAAAACCTGACCCTTCTACTTCTCTAAAAGCTATTTCATCCTTGATTATCCACTCAACAAGAGCCCTTCTTAACTTTTCATAGCTGTAAGAATGAGCAACAAGTTTACCATCTTCACTTGGTTTTGTGGGTGGCATCAACAAAGTTTGTTGTCCCTTGTCTTTCTCTACCTTCCTGTTTGGATTTTTAAGGCATCTCTTCAAATGTTTACGTAATCCAGAAGTTCCATGTACGTCATTGTCAACAACATACAATCCCTTGCAATGATGACATTCAGCTTGAACGTCACTTATCCTGGTCATCTCCAACCAAACTTTAGATCTCACTTTACCATGCTTCTTTTTGTTGTCACCAACTTCAGTTATACTTGTTGGCGTAGGTTCAGCTCCATCTGTGTCAGAGTCAGATGCAGCTTGAGAGGATGATCCAACTTTAGTTGTACTTGTAGTTTGAGTTGAACTTGGTGTAGGAACAGTTTCTTTTAGTCTTACAATGCTATTACTGGAATCATCTGGTGCTTTGCGCTTCCCCATTAGCACCTCAAAGGCCTGCAAGAGAAGAAAAGAACATTATATGCAGTATATTAGCCTTCTACAGTAGTTCCTTACAAGAGTGAAAGGTGCAGAACAAGAGTGAATTACTTGTAATAACAATTAATCCAAAACAGAAATAAGAAAATTAAAATGCAAGAGAGATTTTCTTCACTATTCTCTGGAATTTTAATCAAAGACTATACTAGTACTAATAACAAAACAAAACAAAACAAAACAAAACAAAAAAGACCCTCTGCAAGACAACAACTAAAAATAGAGATAAAAACAAGACATCTAAACAACAGAAACAACAAAGGAAATCCAAATTCAAGCAAAATTCATTTCATTAATTCATAATTCCATATCAAATTCCATATCAACTAAATATAAATATACAGAGCAAACAAATTACAAATCCCTAATTTCGTAAATAGTACACTAACAAGCAACAATCCAATCAATCTTAAAACTCCAACATACTCTATATTACTAAAACCCAATAAGATCACAAAGCATTCATGATTAAACAAGAACCCAAGATTGAGTTAGGGTTTCATCATCCTTGTTAATTCTTTCATTCAAACTACGTAATCACGTAAAACCATAAGAAACCCGGAAAAGATCTATCACTTTATAGAGATTCAAGTATAAAAACAAGCAAAGAAAATTTCTAAATTTTCTAATCACCAGATTATGTAAACAAAGAGAACCAAAATTGAGATTCAAACCGGGACTAACCTTGAACTGTGGGGGAGTGAAAATTGATACCTATGAACAAAGAGATTTGACAATGTGGAGATTGAGTGAAAACCCTAAGTGAGACTAGCTCTTTGTTATCTTTCGAGACAGAGAAATAAAAAAATAAAATGAAATTGGCTCGAAGTCGAAGATAGATACTAGATAGACTAAACCTAGGAGGGACGGCTAGGATCTAATATCATATAAAATATCAACGACTTTAATTTAGGGACTTTGGGTCTGTCTGATCAGGACTACCCCCATAACCACATGCATCAGACCTACTCCGGTATCAACTTTGTTCCCAGACATGTACCGCAGAACTCGGTCCGGTTCGGTTCTTTCGGTTCCAGGCAAGACAGGTAAAATGGACCGGGTCTTGTGCAGCTCTAGGTGCAACCATGAAAATCCGTTGGACATCCATACCCGTTATATAAAGGACATTTATATAGCTTTAGAAAATATATGTAGATATTTTAGCAATTCTTAAGGTGTTTGTTTGGAGTGTTGTCCATGGCACTTTTATATTTTAGATACATATATAGAATGTGTAGTAACTATAAGAAGTCATTTATGTTGGTTTTATTTCTTCGATGTAAATTTTAACTAAACAAACCCAATGGATTATCCATACCAATCTGTTCATCCGTGTATCCATTGGATCCAAATCCGTTGGATGTTGGATTAGATGTGGATGCTAAATTGGAAATCCGTCATTAGTGAGTCCTCCATTAGAAAGCCCGGGCCCTATACTCTGTACTAGGTTTCTAACGCCCAATTTACTTCGAACTTCACTCTTTTACACAACCTGAAATCGGAAAACCCAAATTCCACCCCCATTTCTTCAAAATCCGTAAAATCTACTGATTTCCTCTTCCAAAATTAACCCGAAATATTCCGGAGGATCAAATTACTGATACATTTTGATGTTATTGAAGCTGTGATTAAACCGATGATCCATTCGATGAAGCAGCTTTAAGAGAGGATGAGAACCCTACAAACACATACTTATAAACTGGTAAAATCTTTGTCTTCTTCTCATTGCATAATTTCATTTCCATTGTCACTTGAGGGAACATGACTTTATCTGTTGGAAATTTAAGATTTGAAGATAGTTACTTGAGCCCGTATTCCATTAAATGCGAGGCTAAAATTGCAGCATTAGATCTTGGTATCTGCATTTACTGAAGGTTTAATTAGATCTTGGTATGACAATTTCAAGAGGCTACCATTTGCCCATATATTTTCTTTGTGTTCCTTAGATTTCAACCTTTTTGAGTTAGTGCAAGTTTGATCTGTATTGGCATGTTTGCCCAGATATTTTTCTTTGTTTTTTTTTCTAAATCTAATTTCATTGGAGGCAAGGTGTATGGTGAAAATTATTTTTTTACTTTTTTCTATGGGTTTATGCTTAGGCAAATGGAGGTCCATCATATTCTGCAAACGCTGGAGCAGAATATAAGGTTGCTGATCCAAGCTTCAAAAGTAATTTCCATTAAAATCCATCAAGGTCCATCGTTTTCTTGTCTAGTACCTACTAGCTCATTGTGGGAAAGATGGCTATTACAGGTATGTAAGGTGGGAGTGTACAACCACAGTATATTTTCTGACTTGTCACTCCTAATAGAGTTGATGTCGTCCAATCGCGTGCAACTTATCAGAAGATCTTGATTTACATTTGGGAGAATAGTAATTTCTTAAATTCAATTCTCTTTTGCAGGAAATGCAACGGACCATGTGGATTATTTTTCTTCTCCACTTACCACCACTAATTTTACACAACCCGAAAACTCAATTTCCTTCCCCATTTCTTCAATCCCTACAATCTACTATTTCCTCTTCCAAAATTAACCAGGAATCTCCCATCATTATAGTTATTTGTCCAGAGAATCAGATTACCAATACTTATTGGCTCCGATAAAGCCGTGATTGGCCGACGAAGAGCTGCTGTAGGAGGATTAGAACCTTAGATATGCATACGTATAACTGGTAAATCTTTATCTTCTCATTACATAATCTCATTTTCATTATAACATGAGGGAGCCAGGGAGGCTAAACATGACTTAATTGGTGTGGAATATAAGGTTTTGTGTAGAGGCTACATTGCAGTATTTGGAAGTTTGGAAGTGAATGTGATTTCTTGGTTTTTCATTTTCAATTTTTTCAATTTCAGGTTTTAGAGCTTGCAATTTCACTTTACTATGGAAATCTCTTCTTTTCATCTGATTTTCTTTGTGTTCCTATGGTTTCACCTTTTCAAGTTAGTCGAAAGGTTGATCTGTATTGGCATATAAGCACCAGATATTTTGCTTAGTCATGTTCAACCTAACTTCATAGGAGGCAGGGCTTAGAATGATAATTATTCTTAACTTTCTTTATGGATTTATGCTTAGGAAACTGGAGCAGATGATGCTGACATGGCTTATAGGGTTGTGGCTTACCATATTAGGTTGCTGATCGAAGATTTAATTTAAAGTAAAAGTCATCTAGGTCCATTTCTGCTCAAGCACAAGCTCCTTCTCGTCAAGTACCTACTAGCACATAGGCGGAAAGATGGTTATTCCAGTTATGTGAGGTGGGAGTCTACAACCACAACATAATTTCTGACTTGTTACTTCTAGCAGAGTTGATTTCGTTCAATCGCGTGCAACATATATTTTCTAGGAATTATGTTCCTGACTTAGTAGAGTGGCACCATCTTAAATATATATGTTGATAATTTGAATTAGGTTATATATCATATTTTTCAACTCTCGTGCTGGGATCATGCTTTTGTCCACCTCATGATTGGCAGATTCCAAGAAACTGATGAAGTAAAGAAGAATTTTACAGATCCAAAGTCCATTTCGTCAATCCAATTGGGTATCAGAACTTAGCTGAATGGAGGAGGCTCTGGTCTCCATGACAATTTGTATGGTATGCATCTTCAAACTTTCTTGTGATATATTTTTCCCTTAGAAATCTTGGTTAAGAAAACATAATCTTAAAGAATCAAATGTTCGTTATCCACCGGTATATATCTAAATGGCTAAAACTAGTTCAGTTTTGTCTTTTCTGTCTGTGCTGTGTTTTTTGTTTATTCTGCTTGAAAAATCGAACTTCAATCCAGAGTTCAGACACCATAACTCTTGCATGAAAGTCCAAGACCAACGCATCTCACTTTCAAGACAATAATGTCATATATAGGTTCACCTTGTCGTACAAATCAATTTATTGAATGTTTGTCTGTCGTAATATCTTTCATTTTTATTTAGGGTTACACCTTATACCACACCTGGTTTGTGGCCAATGTCCAAGTGGGCCTGATGTTCTCAGTGCCCTAAACATGCAATAAGTACCGGTCTTTACTTACATCAAGAGTTGGCAATCTAGTGTGTGTGTGTGTGTGTTTTGAGATTCTCATGTGATGTTACTTATCTTAGATAAAGTGGTTAATTAGGTATGCATGAGCTGCACTGATGTTTGATCCATTCCTCTTCATCTCAGAGCAGGCCTCTAATATATGACGTGGTAAAAGCACTATTTTCTATCTCTTAGGTTTTGGTCCCACGTAAGTTAATTTGTAGCTTATTGTCGTGCTTAATTTATGAAATTCTTAATATGCTCATCTTCTGGACTGCATTATTGTCGTGCTTTACAACTTCCACCTGGTAAGCAAGTACCTCATGAGTCAGATCCCAATGTAATACGAAATATGTAGCATAGTATCCATTTTTGTGTTGTTATTATTATCCAAACAAAAGTTATTAAGTCAACTAATTTTTAGCAAAGGTATTAATCTTCTATGTTAAATGTACTATTTGAGAGATGTTAAAATAAGAGCTATACGTGGATCGGAAATCTAGATGAGCATTTTGGATTTTCTCTAGAAATTCACACTATCTAATATAATCAACTCTTAAGTTGAGGCACTGTTAGAGCATGTTGTCCCAATTAGAATGTCTTTATAGTTTATATTGACACTGCTGGTTTTTTTGTTCTTTTGTAGTATATGTTTGCTAGGATTACATAACTGGGTGCTAGGGTAAGTCATTGTTCAATGTTCAATCATTAACGTAATTTGTACATTCCTGTATTTTGCATTTAGTTAAACACATATTTTGGCCATTACATCTTTGTTTAAGTCTCTGATCATGGTTCTTTTACAGGCAAAAAGTTATGGCCAATAATCATATTTTGACATTTTATGCGCCAATACATATAAGTTATTATTATGCATATGAATTTGGGTGCTGATTTTTACTTTCTTTTTGTTCCATGTAATTGTATTAGGAATTTGACTCTGTTCGTGAAGCTGTTGGATTGTTTCTGAGAGAATTTATTGAGGTTGTCACAACTGGAAAAGGTCTGCTCTTCTCGTTATCTGTTTGATCTTGCTGCTTGATTAGATGTGTCGTTCTTTGGGCACTAGTGTTTGAAAGTCATTTTTTCTTGTGGCAGTGCAAGAGGTCGTGATAGATAGAGCAAGGGACTAGGGAGGCAACCAATTCTGCAGTTCTGATGAATCTGGAATCAAGAGTAAGACTCTTTTATTCATACTTATTTGGTATAAGAAGTGCAAACTCTAATACTTATGTAATGATAGCGGGAATTACCTTAAAAAGCATGTCTTCCTCTATCTAAAAAACAAGCCAGATATTCTTCTAATCACATATTTAAATCTTGTAATTTCTCCAAACGATTGCATCAGGGGATGTAGGGTGTCAAATATTGACGTATGGAGAGAGAGGTATGGACTGTTTCATTGATACTTTTGTGCATTACTGCTACAGTTATATTTTTGCTGTTCTGTCTTCTTTGTGCAAACACTCTAGAGTTATCAGAAAACCTTGATTTTTATATTTGGGGGAACAATAATTTCTTAAACGCAATCCTCTTTTGCAGGAAATGCAACGGACGATGTGGATTTTTCTTCTCCTCACCACTAATGTAATGAAAATGCCAAATTAACAATGATAGTCCACAACATTGAATTCCAGTTTCACACATCCCCCAATATTTGATTCTGGTTCCACCATATTCAGGTCCTACTGTTCAGTGCTTCATTCAAATTTTTGTTCTTGTAAACAAACAGTACCTAAGCACTCATTATCTAACTTCTCTCATTTACACAGCCCGAAAACCCAATTTCCTTCCCCATTTCTTCAACCCCTAAAGTCTACTATTTCCTCTTCCAAAATTAACCAGAAATCTCCAGTCATTATAGCTATTTGTCCAGAGAATCAGATTACTGATACTTATTAACATTGTCCGATGAAGAGCTTCTGAATGAGGATTAGAACCCTAGAGATGCGTATAAACTGCTTATTTCTTCTTTCTTCCAAAGTGGTATTATTTTGCCTAAAGTTTATCCTGTTGGATGATTGTATGTTACAGCATAGTTGTGTCAAGTGCTCTAATAGATGCGTGAATAGCTTATAAGTTATAACCTAAACTAATGCCTGTCTGCTCACTATCCTAAGAAGAATAGCTTATAAGTTATAACCTAAACTACTGCCTGTCTGCTCACTATCCTAAGAAGTTTATGTTCTTTTCTACTTATATTTGGTATAAACTGCTTTTTCGAATGGATAGAGTTTTGAAGTCAGATTTTGCTAGTTGTCTTAATAGATTATCAGATTATTTAGTATGGTTGTGCCAACCCAGAGGATTCCCTGTCAACTGCTGAAATATATGCATGAACAGTTTAGAACTTAAAATACTGCCTTTCTGCCCACTATTCCGAGCAGTTTATGTTGAACAATAACAACAGTTAAATATATACAGAAACATGACCTCTATGCAAATCACCAGCCGAACCCCCTTTTTTCCATGTTGCTGCATTATTCTTTCTAGTTATATTTGGTATAAGCCGCTTCTAAATGAAGACTAGACTGGTCATTCCATGAGTCACTTCTACAACTGGCGTTTTGCTGAACTTCTTCAGGCCTCCCATACAGAGGCAGGTAGGTTTGGCCGTAGTTATTGGATTAGTTGAAATGAGTAATATTAGTTGAAGAGCGTGTAACCTATTTTTAGTATGTGTAACCAGTTGCTTAAAAAAGCTTACAATGTTCCCATTTTTTTTATCACTCACCAGTTTTTCTCTTTTGGCATCTAAGGCAGTGAGTGAGCCTTCCAATCTCTGGCCAAGTAATTCAAGCCAAAGCCTTCAATGGAGTCAAAGAGGGCCTCGAGAAGGTGGGGATGAGCACAATGGTATTCTCTGCGCAACCTGCCGTCAGAACTTTGCATCGGATGAGTTTTTTTTTTTGCCAAGAAATCTGTAAATGTCCAGACGGAGATATGGGAATATAGGGCTGAACTTACGTGCAATATAATTCTACAGCTTGTATGAACAAGAGAGCGTACCCTTGGGACGGCCTCCAGGTTTGTTTTCTCTTCTCTATATCTCCTTCAGTATTTTGTAATTCTTAGTAAGGATGAAGTCTTGCTAAAGGGTATTTTCTAATGTCCAGATTCATTTTATGTGTATGTTTTGTTTCAATGTTTGTCAGCTTGACTATTACATATCAGATAATTTGGAGCCTAGGGTTAGCCTGACTAGTAGATTTGTAATACATACTGAAAGATTTGGAGCCTAGCACTGCCTTATCTCTAGGGTTAACCTGACTAGTATATTTGTAGTGTCCAATTATTTGATATGATGTCACAAAATTAGACCAGTCTTATGATGAACATTGAGTCAATGTTTGATATCAACTTCATCATGTACTGATTGCATTTTCTGATCATGCCAGTTTTTGTGAGGTCGACCGTATTCTGTAAACGCTAGAGAGATGATGTTGACGACATGGCTTATAGGGTTGTGGATCACCATGTAAGGTTGTTCATCAACGCTTCACTTGCTTCAATATTTTTTGAAGCTTCACATGTAAAACTCTTCAAGGTCTGTCGTGTCTGCTCATACTAGCACTGCTAGAAATCCCATAGGAAGAAACATGACTATTCTATGTCTGTAAGGGGGTGCTGTACAATCACAACATTTTTTCTGACTTGTTACCCCTAGTAGAGTTGATTTTGTTCAATCGCTTTGATCATGGAAGTTTATTTCACCAAGTAAGAAAGGTGTGACTTAATCCAACTTTCTGCCGTGTATCTGGAAAGTGAGGTGAATTGCTGTTAGAGCTCTTGCCTGTTTGTTGTTCCAATGAGAATGTCTTTCTGTTGATGCTTTTTACTTTATTTTTAATATCACATTTGCTGGGCTTACAAAACCTGGTGTTAGGTTTAAGTCTACAACTATTATTCAGTGTTCAATCATATTGCATTATTGCGTATGTTGCAGTATTTTGCATTCAGTTAAACACATGCTTTGGCCATTACATCTTTGTTTAAACCTCTCAGCCACTTTCATATTTTGACTTGTATGCACCATTCATGAAAGTTATGATTATGCTTATGACCTTGGGTGCTGATTCTTATTTTCTTTTCTGTTTCATATATTAGGAGTCTGACTCTGTTCCCGAAGCTGTTGAATTGTTAGCAAGAGAAATCATTGAGGTTGCCACACCTGGAAAAGGTTTGCTCCACATGTTCATGTTTTAGAATAGTCTTGCTTCTTGGGTTTGGAACTGCTGTCTGAAAATTAATTCTTTTGTGGCAGTGCAAGAGACCGAGATGGATAGAGCAAAGGAGGGAACCGGATCTGCAGTCCAGACTAAACTGGAATCACGACTAAGAATCGTTTTCCTCTTCGTTCTTATTTGGTATAAGAAGTGCAAACTCACAACACTTATGTAATAGTTTGACAGAGAGAATCAACTAAAAAGCATGTCTTCCTCTGTATATAAAAAAGAAAAAAAAAAGCCTGCTGATCATTCACATACTTGTAAATTCTAATTTCTCCTGACGATTGCATCAGATTCAGGGTGTTAAATATCGACACAAGGAAAGGAGAGAGGTAAGGACTTGATACTTTTGTGCACTACTAATCTTTGTTGTGCTGTCTCTTTTGTGCAAACTCTCTAGAATTATTAGAAGACCTTGACTTTTATTCAGAAGATCATGATTGTAATTCTTAATTGCAATCCTTTTTTGCAGGAAATCTGTTGAAGAATTCCTGACCTGAGTGCAACAGAGGATGAACGAATTATCTGAAAGATAACTGTTTGTTTATTGATAAACTTATTACGTTAAAAAGAATAAATTAAAACTGTAGTTTAAGAATTCATATAACCGAACAAAGACATTGAAACTCATGCTGAAAGATATCTGTTTCCATCTCTCTGAGTTAAAAATAAATAAATAAACTAAAACTGTAGAATTCATATAAACGAAAACAAAAACATTGAAACTCATGTAGAACGATGTTACTAGACCTAACAGATAAATAACACTCCCTCCGCCGTTTCTGGAAAAGAGATATTATCACTTTTTCAAAAATAGAGGGAGTATTAATTCCTTGAACCGTTTAACCTCATTCTTCTTCTTCGTCAAAGAGATTGAAAGGCATGTCTTCATTTTTTTTAATTTGGCATATTTTTAGGTTAAAATGAAAATGTGAAAAGATCACTTTTTTAAAAACCGAGGTAGCATTAATTCGTTGAAGTGTTTAACCCTCATTCTTCTTCTTCGTCAAAGAGACTGAAAGGCATTTCATCATCAGATTCTTCTTGAACTTTCTCCTCCACCTTTTCCTCTTTGTTCTGCTCAGCTGCAGCACCAGCACCACCATCGCCTACGGCATTGACCACCATAGGTGCACCACCACCACCACAAACAGCAAGTTTCTCCCTTCCGGATGCAATAAGTTCAGCTAGGTCTTTACCTTGAACTTGAGAAAGAAGAAGTTCAATCTTGTCATCGGCGTCATCAGCAGCACCAACAGAACCTAAGATGTCCTTGATATCTTCAGCAGTTGGTTCCTTGTTTCCTCCCAAGACTGCAAGCAAATATGCAGCGATAACCTTCATCTTGTATTGTTTTCTATACAAACGAAAGTTTTTCAGAAGGTGTAGTATGAAAGAATGGGTAAGCAGTAGGCGTATTTATAGATGTTCAAAGGCCGAGTTGTTGCTGGATTAGGAAACCTAGTTGGGCATATATTAGGCAGCGTTCTATAGCGGAAAACTTCCAGAAATTCGTCCTCCCTAGTTTAAAATTCCAAGTCGGCTCAACTTCTACTAGTGTTCAGAAATTGGAAATCAGTAATGAATGAGCCCAGCTTCATGAGGAGTACTAGTTCAACCCCAAGGTTGGGTTTAGTCGTTGGAATGGTCGTCACTAGTTGCAAAGAACGACACATAACCTAAGAACCAACTCAGCAAGACATTTCTAAAAGATGGAGTGGAGCTGACCTCAGTAAATTCTCTTACTAATAATTCAACAACTTCAGGAACAGATATATATTTCTATGTCAAAACCAGCACCCAAGTTTATAAGCATTATAATTATAATTTCTTCTACGTGAGGCGCATACAAGTCAAAATATGACAAGTGGCCGTTACTTCTTTCCCATAAGAAAACTATGATCAGAGATTCAAACAAAGATGTAATGGCCGAAGTATGTGCTTAACTGAGAGCAAAATACAGTAATTTACATAATATGCAATATGGTTTAAGTAGGAAAACATAAACTAATAATGTTAAGGATTACGAGCATTATAAGTCGAGATAAGCTGAAAAACCAGAATTGGGAATCGAAAAGTACGTAAAGAAACATCAAACCTATATGATAAAATCAAATCTAAAATCACTTTTGCAACATGTAGCTAGAAAAACACCGTTTATGTCTTAATGACGTACGGGTTGGTCTAAGAATGAAATCCAAATCGTTAAATAATGGCGGGAGATGGAGTCTCCCACACGTCAAACACATTCTCTTCTCTATGAATAGCGAAAAGTCGATCACCACCAATTGAGAAGTCACGAATTGAACCATCGCAACTTCTTCCAAGACGAGATGTTAAAATCGAGTAGTCTGGCCCAGAAAACACAGAGATACTACCATAGCTGGAATAAAAAACATGTCTCCCATGTAAAGATAACTTAGAATAGAAATCATGATGGGCATGATTTTTGTTTGTTCTTGAATTCCATCTAATGCTACCAACTGTACTTCTCAAATCTATGAAACCCAAACCTTCATAATCACCAGCCACACATATAGAATTACTTTGTTCCACTGCAATCGCATCATAAATACTATTTCTTTCTCTTGTATGAACTAGGTTGGGCCAAGACCAAACAATGTTCTTCTCTCTAAAGTCCAAAAGATGGATGCGACGGTCATTTGTCCTTCGAATATAAAAAGCCAATAAACAATTACTTCCATTTAGCCACTGTATCTTATCCGCACCGCTAAGAGCCCAACCAGGAGGTGAATTGAAAAAATCAGTCTGTGTCCCAGTAACTTGATCCCACACTCCAATTCCGTTAGTACAACTAGCAAATATCTTGCTATCAGAGTTAAAACATAAAGCTCCCGCAGTTTGCCTCTTAACCTCATACCTATGCCTTAACTCACCTGTTGACGAACTGAAAAGACCCATTGCTCCACCTTCCTGTCCTGATATTCGGCCAGTACTGACCACAATATTCTCCGAATC
The DNA here is from genome assembly GCA_023531295.1 of Papaver armeniacum. Taxonomy (NCBI): domain Eukaryota; kingdom Viridiplantae; phylum Streptophyta; class Magnoliopsida; order Ranunculales; family Papaveraceae; genus Papaver; species Papaver armeniacum. The sequence continues at coordinate 43,179 of JAJJWW010009685.1, forward strand.
GATCCACCCAATATCGTTAACTTCTCCATAATCCAGATCTAATGGTGCATGTTCTTCAAGCATCCAGTTATATATATGAACCATGCTGCCATGAGCGACAACACAACCTCCATCAGGACTTGCCCTTATTGCAGACCAACCGTGAGGAGCACGACCCCTAACGGAACTAGTTAGGTTTAGCTGGTTACAGACAAGTCGACCCCACTTTGCAGTTCTGACATTATCGAGAAGACCATAATAGAGAGCTTCCTCGTACAGTAATTTTCAGGTATGTTAGGAGGAACATGAAGCTTACCTGTTCTTAAGAGATTAAGAAGAACAGAGAAACATTCCGGGTCTCGGTCAACAAAATATTCTTCTTCAATTTTTCTTGGTTGAAGGTTCCATTGCTCATCAAACACAGCTCCAAACACGGAATTTCGACCTGCGTTTGCAAGTGTTGTTGTGGTTGTTTCAAAGATTTTGCCTCCAACATTGAATCTCACCTTGTTAGTTTGCATTGCCAAATTTCCAGTAACAAGTACTTGTTCACAGATTATAGATAGAGGTGGTTGTTTAGAGGATTGACTAGTATGTATGGATAGAAGGTAAGTAGACATTACTGACGCATCAGCTACTTATAGGAATGAAAGGGAAAATGAAAAGTCAAAATAATTCATAATGGTGCATGCATGGGAATTTGGGGATACCATAAGAAGTTTGAAAATCTTTAATAAAACATTGATCAAGAGTTGAATACATGAATGTATCATGGAATATGAACAGATTCATGTATTATGCGTACTAGGCAGGGCCAAGGGGTGTTGCCACTGGATAATATTGAGTACCTCCTGTCCAATGAAGCATCATGCAAGATACTAACATACACTTCTGATGCTCTTTTTTATTTTTGGCTTGCGTTACTGCTTGGTTACGCCCCTTTTATATTTATATTTGACACCAGTAGGACACTAATATCCGTACTAATTATTCATCAATTCCCACCCAAATCTGAAATCTCTACAGAATAGAGTAGATTGTCTAATATTTCATGCATATAGTTGTAGAATTAAACTTTTATTGATCATTGGCTTTTTTTTTTTTACTTGGAGAACAAACAATCTTTCTCTCTCTCCTAAATTCCAAGTCTAAGCTCAAAAAGATCTCTCCCTTTACAAGGTCGCCGGTCCCCTTATATAGGGGTTTACATAGTGGATGACAAAATTAATAAAACCTTTATTTTCGATCCATGCGTGCGTTGTTAACGCACGCTTACATTGACTCTTTTCGCACATATTCTATAACCTCGCATGGTCATCACACTTTACTCGTGATTCGTCCCGACGTCATCAGTGCGTCATCCTGAATAAGCTATACGCGATAGTCTTCGCTCCGTCTTGACAATCATTACTTCACATACTTAATAGGTGTGCGGTATTTAGTATCTACATTTTTCCTCTTCTCATGTCGTTTCTTTGTAAAGGAGCGATATGAGAAATCTTCAATTTATAATGTCGCACCCACTCACCTTTTTCGTATTCTTTTCAACTGACATATTCCCCCGATCTAAGCGTGAGAACTTACATGAAGTGTCTTTTCAACTACTCTTGATCCACACGTCCTTTATAACCGCTTCTTCTTATCCGTTCATTCTCAATCATCGCATTAATGAGTGAATAGGAATCGAGTAAATATCTTATTTACTCTTCTTCTTCCTCAAATTTTTTCACTCTCTCTCCTTTTTCTACAACATTTTTCCTTCTGTTGCTACTCTTTTGATTTCATCATCATATTCTTAATCTTTTTTTCTTCAATTTCGCACTTCCCTCGTTTTTTTATCTCAGGATCTCAACCATCCCGATCTTGATTTTCTTGATCATCTCGATTATCTTTTCATTATCCCTCATTCCCATACTAAAATATGCCTAAAGTCAAGTTGGAAGAACGAACAAGCATTTGATAGGTTAAAGAATGAGTTTGGTGCACAGGGTTTTTCGTTAACCTTTTTCTTTGGATCAAATCCTTCATCTAAACTTGGACCCGAATGGTTTTCTCTGAGGAATGAAGTAACCAAAAGATTATCATTTCAAAGGGGACAACTTCTTGCTTGTCTTCCTATTCCCCTTTATGATCCTTTTATGAAGCATGGATAACGATACGGGGGATACGGATACGGGATACCTGACACGGATTCGTCAATTTTAAAAAAATGGGGATACGAGATACGTTGGGATACGTGTATTAATTAAAAAATATTTAATTTATTAATAGTGAAAAGAATCACATAAAGTAAGAAAATTCTAAAATACTATCTGGAATATTAAAAAAATAAATAGATAAAAACTATCTAAACTCTCGCTGACCCATCACTCATCAATATTGAATAAGAATGTTAGGGTTAGACATTTATATACTGCTTGTATAGAATAATTTTTGATAAATACGAATATATTACATATCTAAAAAATTTGACATATTATGTATATAAATATTTGGCATATATATATATATATATATATATATATATATATATATATATATATATATCTTATACTATAAGAAGTGTCCTCTAGAGTATCCTCGAGAAGTATCCCAAAAGTATCCCCACCCTTTCGTAATTAAAAAAAGGGACACTTTAAAAGGGGTGTCCGATACGTATCCCCAAGTGTCCGACACTGATACGTCCCCGTCCAAACGGATACGTCACCGGTTTTGAGGTGTTCGTGCTTCATAGATCCCTGAATTACCTTGTTTTATAAGATCCTCTCACACCCTAATTTTTCACAAGGGCCTACTTTTCAACTTAGTGGCAACAAGATATTAGAATAGCACTTGAATATTCTCTCATGCAAAGGTTTAGAATCTTTGTATCCGTTGGATAAGAGAAATCCCGATCATCGAGATGAGGAAATTAACCCTCGCCGACTATACCCTAGATTTTTTTTTCAAAAACTACGAAGTTACCATCATGAAAAGTAGTGCATCTAAATAGGGTATTCGCTTATCTAGAAAAGATGGTCTCGCAGAAGAGGAAAGAATCATGCGAGATGTCGATTGGCATGATACTACAAATAATACCGCTCGCTGGTCAAATGAAACGCGATGGTTAGAATATCCCATCATCTTGGTTGGACCATACGTCACCGGTAGGGATGAAAATGGTTTAACCCTTCCTTCCCGAGGGCTTCTACTTATGAACCTTGGGAATTCAGATGGTCTAGAAGAAGAGAGAGCGGTAAGCTGTCTTTTATTATCCTTAATTCCCTCTTTTTTCTTTTATCTTCCACCCTTCTTACCTATTTTCCTCCTTTTAGATGGCTGATTAAGCGAAAAAGGCTACAAAAATCCTCTCGAGCGATACCTTCGCACAATAATGAAGTAAGAAATATCTTTTGTTTAATTTCAACAATATTGTTTCCTCTATTTCTTATCTTTCATTATTCGCGTAGGTGGAAACTGGAACTGTGTCTGCGAAAAGAAAAAGGTGTAATTGCAGAAGAAGACTACTTAAATCCTCTTCCAAGAATCCTCCTAAGAAGAGGATAGCACCTTCTTCTTCTTCTTCGAGTTCTCAATCCAGCGAAGATGATGATGACAGTCTTCCGGGTGAAAGTCCCACCATTAAATCTACAATGGAACAAATATCTGTATCTTTTCCGACTCCATGACAACAGTTGGAGATGATTCATTAGCTCACACTTGTAAGACCTTGCGAAGATAATAGATGCTTATACCTTGGATGATGATTCTCTTCGTGGAGCTGCCTGAGCTTTGAGTCCAAGTTTTCAATATTCGCTTGCTTCTATGGTAATTTCGTATACTTTCGCGCTTTCCTTAAGATCACATTATGCGAAAGATTCTCATGCTTTCTTAATAACCTCGCAGGTAGCTCGCTCATCATATGTTGTCTCTTCGGACTATGAAAGAAGGCTTCACAAGCTTACAACTAAAAATAATGAACTCAAACCCCAAGTTTCCACTCATGAGAATGCCGCTGCCGATCTTCGCAAGAGGAACAATCAACTTGAAGCTAATGTCTCTTCTTGTACAAACAAGATATCCGATCTTCAAAGGAAAAAATGATCAATTAGTTGGTGCGTAATCTTTACTTCTTTTGCCAATCTGTTTACTCGTCTTTTGCTCCTATTGTAATTATCTAATCCTGCAGAGATTTACAACCCCATCTTGATGACGCAACCTATTTATTTCGCTCTCTCGCTCCTCTGTTGATGGTGATATTCTTCTAGAATATCTTAGTGATTCTCTAAATAGCTTTGCTGATAACAAGTTGAAAACCCTTTCTTTGGAGGAACTTAAGGCGAAGTACCAATATCTTAATGTTCATCATAGGAGCGCTTTATCTAATAGTAACGACTTTAAACGTCGCTTTTAGAATTTAAAGAGAGAAATAAAGTCTTGCAAGAGGGATTAGCACTCTTATCGCGAGAAGGATCAAGTTGCTCTTAACGGTCTGAAAGCTTGGAAGAAATTCCAAGATACCGTTCTTTAAGTTCAAGTGGAACGAGATCGAGCTTTAAGTGAGAGGGATGCACATATTGAACGGGAAATATGATTCATTCTCTTCTTCTCATATAAAGCGATGTCGAATTTGACTGGGCGCTAGTCTTAGATAATGCTAGAAATGACTTAGCTGCGAACGTTAGCCTTGAGTCAGATCATTCTTCTTTGATTAAAGAGATTATTTCCAATAAAGAAGGTCATTAATCATGCCTTTCAATTTGTTATTTCTTAATCAATTTTTTGTAAGTGACATTAACCTTCTTGTTTTCTTTTGGTTGGTTGAGAAAGAACTTAGTAGCCAAATTGTGGAGATGGAATCAAAGATTGCCGCTGATAAAGGTCTGGAGGCTTGCCGTGACGCGATTCTAAATATCGCAGTTAAAGAAACAATTTGCTACCACCATTTCCAATAATAGAAGTGATGCCATTCGCGTCCTTGATGCAAAGAATTAAGAAAATCAGGGCTTTGAGAATGGCATTCCCATTTCAAAGTATAAGCTTTCTAATGTTCCTCCTAATGAAGTAACTTCGACATTTCGATAGTGAAAAAGAAGATGAAGAATATGAGGAGATCGATGAAGAAAATATTGAATGTCAAGTTGATGGTTCTGAGTCCGATAAAGATAGCGCAGGCCAGAAGTAGCTTCTTTACTCTTGAAGATTTTTTCTGTCTCGTCGCGCTTGTAAAACTTTTATTAATTCTCCATTCGTCAAATATTAGCTTCGAAAACCGGCTTCTTCCGTGTAATCTTTTTGAATATTTAGTACTCCTTTACTGTATATTCTCCTTGTTATATTCCTGTATAACAAACCTCATTTTCCAGCAAATGAAATTAACTTGGGATAATTATCCTTTTAAATGAGTATGCATAAGTCTATCATGTGGGGGCGAATAACACCCTTGTAAATGTTTGCATTCCCATACTTGCCTCTAGTATTCGAAATGGAAGATAATCGAATGAAGCTAAATATATTTTTCTTGAGGGAGGAATTATTATTATACATGTATATATTTTTCTTGCGTGATAGTACGTCTTGTTATTATATATCAGTTTATATATCTTACGCACATTAATATCTTTTCCCCATCACTTTACCTTTCTCTCTCTTACAATTTTACCTGTTTTTTGCCTCGGCTATGCTCTTCACATTATCATGCGAAATTCTCTTGTAAGAACTTCTCTTTGTCGTATTACCATGCGAATGTATTCACATGTTATATTCATCTATAAAACAATAATTATTAGTTTCTATAATATTTTTATCATGAGGTCTTATTTAGCCTTCCTATTTAAAAGTCTTATTTTGCCTAGTGTATGATATTTCTCTGCGCGACGAAATCGCAGGACGTCCTTACGTTTTCGCGCAGTGACCCATTGATCTCGCCTTATCATCTTCTTGTATTATCGCCTCTTCAGGTTTTATTGTTGCACAAATATGACAAGTCTAATGCTCCCGTATGTAAAAATTCTCATAATATTTGCGTCTTTTGACACAATTCAGCTCCCTAATAGAGGGTGCCATCCTTATATTCCCCCCGATTGCCCCTTCAATGAGGCGTAACCCCTACCGGGGTTAGGGTGGGCTCCTCCCATCTAGGAATGCAACAACCAGTTGTTTTCGCGGCCTGTTTTCCTCCACCGATATGGCTTATGGTTACAAGACCGCACCCTAAGTGTGGTTTCTTCGGACCGAGTACATCATAGTCAAGACTTGTCAAGAATGGCCAGGTACGCTCCAGACGCCCCAGGCACTCTTGACTCAACCGTGTACCTCGGCGCCTTGATCGAGTTTCTGCACTCCTTAGGAGAGACCTGGTCACCTTATTCTTTCGATTTAGGCGTCTCTCCTGGATGGGTTTTTATTTAACCCCAAATCTCCAGGACTCAAGCTCCAGGGTTTGCTGTAGCTTTCACTTGAGCCATGCTAACTAGCTTCCAAATTATGACGCGCGTTAGGTCTTATTGTTGCCTCTTGCTGTATGCGAACTAGGGTGCACGCCATAATCAGATAGATAGGCTCCTTGGTTGGAGTCTTTATTTCTGATGCCTTGTATTAAGGTCTTATTATGAAGTCTTATTTTGCCTTTTCCTTATATAATATTATTATAATGAAAAAGATTTCTTCAATTGCATTCTTATTTTTGGTTAATACAACTCTAACCACATCTTTCGCATGACTGATAGATGATTCATAGAAAACTGTTATATCCGAGATAAGTGGCTTGTTTCTTTCACTTCCCCGTGCCTCTTTGAGTTCGCTTATGTTATCGAATACATTGATGCGTATTCATTCCATTAATTTCTTCTCGGCGTACGAATATTGCCGCACATACCATATTTTTTCAGGTACACCTGATTCCATAGTTCATCATATGGATTCCCCTCCTCATCTATCAGCTCGTACATTCCATTGTTAACGACTCTTTTGATCTTATACGAGCCTTCCCACATGTTTTCCATGTTTCCTTTGCCAGTTCTTTGATATCTAAGCTTCGCATCAACACTATATCTCCTTCTTGAAATTCGCATCTTTGCTTTTTGTGTGGGAATTAACTCTTCTCGTAGGATTATGTGTCATCTCATCCTCTTTGTTTACAACATCTACCATCAATATTTCACCTCGATGACATCCTTTTTCTCGTTGCTTCCAATTTCTTTGCTTGCTTGAGCGCTCTTCACATTTGTCAATTTCAATCTCATGGCATGTTTTTCCTTCATTTGGATCTCCTCTTATTACTCCTACACCTTGAGGAATGGGGAACTTTATGCATTGGTGGAAATTTGAAGCCACCCCTAGAATACCATGTAACCACGGTCTTCCAATTAGAGCATTGTAAGGGGATTCTACATCAACAACACATAATACTATTTCAGATAATACATTCTTCAATGGAATTAGCATAGTTATCTCCCCTTTGGTTTATTAGTTTTGCCATTAAAACCGTATATCTTGTAAGTATAGGGAATAAGCTCTTCATCTCTGCCACCCATAGTTTTGTATGTATGGTAGAATAAAATATCCACCGAACTACCAGATCTATTAGTATTCGTTAATATCCCTTGTAATCGCACCTTCCTCTTCATCTTCATCAGTTGTTGCTTTTGGATTGATTTCCAACTTTACCACTAAAGGACTTTCATGTGGTTCTCCACCTCCAGGTACTTCTTCTGCATTGAAGGAAATAGGTTGCTTCTGCCAATCTTTTAAGGGTGATATCTTCGCAAGATTCAATATCTATCTTCCATCACTATCCCTCGCATAAATGATAAGCACGTAAGTGCTACATTTTATACCCATATTTATATTAGCTAGTAGTCGATATTTTGATAACGACACTGTTTTCAGCTATTTGAAGGAGATACGAGCAAATCCAATCTTCCGAAGATAACACAACTAATTACCAGCTAAATGGCATTTGCGACAAGAACCATGCATGTTGTTACCTATGCACTTTAGAGCTGAATTAATTGTGGCTGCCCATGTATGCTCGTTTGGCACCACTTAGCCATGCATGTCACGACAAGAACATGAAAGGAGAAAGTCAATTTCTCGCTTAACTTGGAGTTCTTGGCATGAACTGAAACTCCGTTTGATCAAAAAAAAAAAGGGAAAGAAGACTGGAACAGTAGTATATTCGATGGTTTCGTTCGACACTGATTCGGGTGGCTTTGGTTGAGAAGATATGATCGTAGAAGGGTGCCGCTGATGTACATCACCAAGATATGGGAGCAAAACCGGTGGAACCAGACATCGTTGATTGTTTTGAATGTGGACGATGAAGAAGACTATAACCTGCGTTTGTTGCATAGATGGAGAACTAATTGGCAGCCAACAAATTCTTAAGGCACCGTGATTGATGGATTCGTTGAGCAGCAAGTTTGCGCGGTGACGATTTGAGGCTGAGATGGAGATGTCGAGACTGATTAAGGCATTGGAGCCAATACATCGGGATAGAGCGATGGAAGATGGCTGAAGTTAGTTGCAACGGTGTTCGCCGTGGTTGGATGTGGACTCAAGTTCAAAGAACCGTTGAGTTGGTTTATCGGGCCGAGTTGGGAAGTCGAGATGAAGAATTGAGATGTTGGTGTTGGCCTTACATGCAAGCTCAGTGGACGGACTGAAGTGGCCGAGATTTAGAAGAGCAACAGATGGTAATGCATGATCAGTGGCCGTAGTTGGTGCTGTTGGATATCTTCTCCTTTTTATGTCATTGACGATGATCCGAGATGCGAGAACCAGAGATTAAGAAAAGAAACGCAGAGAATTAGAAGACTATAAATTATGCATAGACCGAGTCGAGTATTGATACTCTGTCCTTAAGACGAAATTCGCCCCACTCCCATAAGCAATGGGTTCTTACTTGCGAAACGTCTCCAGGATACAACGATCTTTCTTCCTCGAGTAGAAGCACTCCAAACTCAAGGAAACAGCGGAACCAAATATAGTGTTTATCTCTCAATACTATGACAACAATGAATGCAAGTGAAATCGATTTTTTGTGTGCTTTTCTTGTGTTTAGAATGAAACATGAGTGGGGTTTATATACTTGATTGGTGTCTCTTAGAAAGTACATAGTGTCTCTTCGTCAAGAGTCACATCTCTTTGTAAGAGTCCTTTCATGGAGAGTCACAACTCTTGGAAAGAGTCTATTCATAGAGGGTCACATCTCTTGGAAAAACCCCTTCAATTATAACTAACATAATTTCTATTCAAAATTTCCAACAATCCCCCACATTTGAATAGAACTTCTAAGAATGCAAATGTTATGCAGACACTAAAGAGAGATAAAGTGAAAAGTCATTGCATGGGATAGGTAGCTTTTGGCTTTGAACCTTCCTTAGTGAATAACTATCTGATTTACTCACCAAACCAGCTGAACGCGATGTCTTGAACTATTCAGCTTTTAATGTAAACCAAGACAATAGTTATCACACAATGCCTTTTCTCACTAATTTGGTTCTACGGTTGTGTTCATTTTGCCCCAACAAATCCGGATTCATGAGTGCTCTAGGAAATTAAAGCCTTATAAAATTTCCATAGAACCTGCCACAATTCTACACTCACATAGGTGATGTCCCATTAAGAATACCCTGTAGTATCCCACTTGTAAATACAAGATATAGGCACCATTAAAAGCATAGCTTATCCTAATACATTTCAGGAAACACACTGTCTCATCATAGGAATAGGATGGAGTTTTATCTCCACAGTGTTTACTCCGAGTTATACATAACTTAGTTGTCCCTTTTGAACCTAGATCTTGGGATCTCCAAATAACTAGGTTGGGTTACCATTATGTCACTCTTAATTGTAGGCTTTTAAACCCATTCCCCTCGATGATTTATCACTAGTCCGTAAAAGGGCTATTAATCACGTTTTTAAATGACAAGATTAATTATGTGATTAGAGTATTACAAATAAATTCTATCATATAACATGAAAATAGTTGGGCCCACCATTTAACACCAATAAATCGTTATTTTTGAACGTGATAAATTACTAGGTGTGTGATTTAACGATGAACCCTTAAATCACGGAATAAATTCGACATATATTTTAAATTTTAATACGCCCAACATTAGTTTTCTTTTACACGCCCAAAAGTGACTAGCCAATGTAATGCCAGTTTCTATGAGTACGAAAAGAATTAGCTAGCCAACATGCGGGCTTATTTGCCATAAATCTTTCGCTAGATATAGGTTTTGTTCGAAAAAAACCCATTCTCCACATTCAACCGAATCGCATAGGTTTTGAGGATAGCCTCTTCTCTTATATTCTCTTCTCTTCTCCGTCTAGGTTTTAGGATCTCTTGTCTATCTTTGTCACCGGGAACCAATCGCTCTTGAAGATTAAAGGGTGAAATGGAGAGAAACAACACATAACTTAGGTATTTAACTTAACCTAATATTTCGGTTTTTTTTTATCGATTTCGCTTTTTTTTTTTTTACTTAACCTAATTTTATCCCCTTTTCGATATCGTTAATGCCATAGTTGTTATGTGAAGATTCAAAGCTATTATTGAAGATTCGTAGCTTGTATTTGGAAGAGATGGAAGTAATAGAGAAGATTTGTGTTTTGGTTCGTCTCTCTCTCTCTTAGGGTTTCTTCAAATCAGTTCTCTTTTTTTCTATTCATTCATATATATTGATGTTTCCCCCGATTTTTTTTTTTTTTTTTTTTTTTTCATATCGTTTTGTAAGAAGTTCAAGTGCCTAACAATGGCCCCTTCATCTAAAAGTATAATTATATCGTGATTTAAGGGTTTTTGATAGTTTGTTAGTTTGGATGTTGATATGTGTCCTGGCGGGTTTACAATATAATTAAGTTGTGAGTGTGTTTGTGCATTCATTTTCGTATTTAATAGTTTTCTTGTCTGTTGTAGGGTGTTTGCAGTTGTTATTCTTGGTACAAAGAAAGGAATTTGGCATGGGATTATTCAAGATTGGCTCTTGAATGCGTGACTATTGTGCTATTAAACTAGAGATGAAAAGATAAGATCAATTACTGATATCATTGCTTGTCAAATATGGGTTTGGGAATGTCTTTTTATACCAGCTTGATGTTTAAGATCAATCTAGTGTTGTTTCCTTATCTAAATATGTCAAAACCCAATTTTGGAGGCTTGATATCTTGGTAAGTATTTCTTTTGAATATGCCTTAAATTTTGAAAGCATTATACCAACTCCATCGAGCGTTAACAATTTGAATATTCCCTTAATTGTTCTCTGTTGCTCTCGTATAAGGACTATAGTTCTTGTGGTTAATATCAATTGCTTTTCATGAAGTTGTGAATCGATAAGGAAGACCTAAAGGCACGGGCTTTGGAAGCTGCCAAGGCAGTCCAAGTACATATACATTTTTGTGATTATCTTTAGTTATAACATGACAGATCAATATGCCACCAACTGATTACCGATTTAGTATGTATCTTCCTTATTGTTCCTTGATTTGTTTGTCTCACAAGATGGTCTGAGTAAATTTTATTAACGATCTTATCAATTTCCTCACATGTCGAGTATCTCCGGTTTCAAGTTTATGTTAACCATCCCCTGAAAGTATCTCGAGTATGGTTCCTAACACATATATAATTAGTTTCCTTGATTTTGAAGTTTCAATATCTTAGTCAAGCATTTTTGTTTTTAACTTGGTTGAAAGTTTATGGTTCAAGATTACCGAAACCCTTAGTAGTAGATTAAAAGTTTTAGAAAGTTGTATCCGCGTTAAATGGTTTCATTTGATTGAGTAGAAGACGAAACTGTCTAGTGGAAGTTGTTGGTGTCATTGTCTTCAAAATGCCACGAATGCGACCCGAGCTATCAAAGACATGATTGGATGAAAGCTTTAGAACAAGGTGACTTTATAAAGGTCTTTGTTGGGCATTCCATACTTGAACTACCTTTTTGTTTTACTTTTGGGTCACACTTATTGTGTATATTTTCTAGGCATGAGAGAAATAGCAAGGTCATAAAGCTAAACCGACGCGGTGCATTCTGTATTCGGTGTGATCACCAGCAGACGAGGGATGGATTAAGTAATCTTTTGCAGATCATGTTGGGAAAATCTACTAGTCTCGAAGTAGCAACATGTATACGGACGGAGCTCTACGTATCTAACTTCTTCTACATCAGTGATCTGCTAGTTCTATTATATTTTCCATTACCCAATCTTTTTTCCCTCTCTCGCCCTTTCTCGCTCCTCCTTATTTTTGTATCTACTTATACTTGATGTTTTAACCTTGTTATTCATCTCGAATTGTCATACACACCTTACATATGCTTTGGGTTGTTTTAGTTGAATGCTCTAGAGAATTTGGCACCGGTGAGCTACTAAGTCTCTCTATCTCATTTTTTGCTTACATCTTCTGGATTTACCATTTCAACTTATGTCCCTATCAACATATTTATCAAGAGTTATTTGAATAGTCGTTTTTTACAATGGCTTGCTCTACTTTATTTTCTTTTGATGCTTCGATTTAGTGCCTTCTTCTAATAGGATGGTTGACCATGTGATAGAGTAGTTTACCTGGGAGAAATCAGCATAAATGCTCTAACATGAAGTGCGTCATATCATGGGAAGAATTATCATTGATGAAGTTTTTATGAAGACCATGATTGGGGTACTTGGAGAGCTCCAAATTGGATGAAATGCCCAAGGTGTTTGTTGGTTTTGAAGGAGAACTTGTATCATGTAAAACATAGTCAGCCCACTACCAATCCACCTACTGAATTACTTATAGGAAAACTTGTATCTCTAGTCCTATAGAGAGACCTAACTAAAATGCAAATCAACATGGCAGATTTAAAGAGATTGAATGTTTTGATTCATATTTTCCAAGTGTGATTTTGAGTCTGTAAATTCATTTATACTTTTTTTATTGTCATGTAAAACTTAATTCAACTTTTAAATACAATGTATATCCGATTTCGTATTCCATTAGAGATTCAGTACCAAATTTAGCTTTAGTTGATTCGTAAATACAAATTCAGCAAAAATAAATAAATACGAAATATTTGTTAAATGCAATTTATATTTATATCAATATTTTTTTAATACAAATTTAGCAAAAAAAATTTATATAATCCGCAAATGCAATTTATATTGATATTAGTTTATATATATATATGACAAAAACACACCGTCATTCTAAATAACAAACCATTATTGTTATTTTTAATAACAAATTATGTTTGTCATTCTTAATAAATTTAACTAGGTACGTGATTTTAAATAACGGTTTTTATTTGTCATTTACAAAGAGTCACACCAAATTTATAACGGTTCGAATAATGTATGAAAACCGTGATAAATCATGTTTTATAAATGATTTCATTCGTCATTTATAGCCTCTTCTGGACTAGTGTATACACTTGCTCTTTAGTCAAACCTTTAGTAAATGGATCCGCTAGGTTTTCTTTAGACTTTACATAATCGATCGATATTATTCCACTAGAGAGCAATTGTTTCATCGTATCATGTCTTCGACGGATATGTTTAGACTTTCCGTTATACATGGTACTTCGTGCCTTCCTATTGCTGATTGACTATCGCAATGCACATTAATTGTGGGCATGTGTTTTGGCCATATAGGAATATCCTCTAAGAAATTACGAAGCCACTCTTCGTTTCTTCCCCCGCTTTATCCAAAGCAATGAATTCAGATTCCATAGTCGATCTGGCTATGCACGTTTGTTTTGAGGATTTCCAAGACACGGCTCCACCACCAATTGTAAATACATACCCACTTGTGGATTTTGATTCACTCAAGAAATCCAATTAGCATCAAAGATATCCCTCAAGTACAACAGATATCTAGTATAATGCAATCCATAATTCTTAGTGTATCTTAGATATCTAAGTACTCTAGTTATGGCCCTCCAATGATCCTTTCCGGGGACTACTAGTATACCTACTCATTTTATTTACCGAGTGTGCTATATCGGGTCGCGTACAATTAGTAATGTACATTAGACTTCCTATGATTCGAGCATATTCCGTTTGATTAATACTCGGTCCAGTATTTTTCCTCAAATGGAGAGTCAAATCAACAGGAGTCTTTGCTATGTTGTCATCATTCTTGTTAAATTTATCAAGAATCTTCTCAACATAATGGGATTGAGTCAATACTAATCCACTCGGTGTTCTACAAATTTTTATTCCCAAAATAACATCTGCAACACCCAAATCTTTCATGTCAAATTGGCTAGATAACATTTTCTTAGTAGTTTTGATTGCTTCAATACTACTACCCATAATTAGCATGTCATCCACATACAGACAAAGTATTACATACCCATTTTCTGTATTTTTGGAATATACACACTTGTCACATTCGTTAATTCTAAAACCATTTGACAACATGGCTTTGTCGAACTTCTCGTGCCATTGTTTTGGTGCTTGCTTTAATCCATAAAGCGATTTCACCAACTTGCAAACTTTCTTTTCTTGACCCGGAATGACGAAACCTTCTGGTTGTTCCATGTAGATTTCTTCATCCAAATCACCATTCAAGAAAGCGGTTTTCACATCCATTTGATGGATCTCAAGATTATACAAAGCCGCAATTGCAATTAACATCCTAATTGATGTTATTCTCGTAACAGGAGAATAGGTATCAAAATAATCTAACCCTTCTCTCTGTTTGTAACCTTTAACAACAAGTCTAGCCTTGTACTTGTCAATAGTTCCGTCTCGGGGTTTCAATTTCCTTTGAAAACCCATTTGGAACCAAGTGCTTTACAAACTGTGTGGAAGATCTACCATTTCCCATGTATGATTGTAAAATAGAATCAACTTCACTATTAGATGTTTCTTTCCAAAAAGGAGCTTCGGGGGTAGACATCGCTTCTTTAAAAGTTTGAGGCTCCTTTTCTATCATATATGTTAGAAAATCAACCAAAAGACTTAGGAACTTTGTTCGCTTACCTCTTCGAGGTTCTTCAATTTGAAGATTAGTGCTTTCCATAGCGTCATGAGTTCTCTTAGTAGAACCACAATTTTGAATTTTCTTACATGGAAATACGTTTTCAAAAATGTAGCATTTCTTGACTCCATAATGGTATTCACATGTATATCGAAATTTTGAGATTTGTGCACTAAGAATCTGAATAATAACTATTTTCCGCATATCCTAAGAAAATGCAATCAATCGTTTTAGGTCCTATCTTAACCTTTTTAGGAAGTGGCACTTCCACTTTAGCCAAACACCCACACACTTTAAGGTGTTTATAAGAAGGTTTCCTTCCTTTCCATAATTCGTATGGAGTTTTATCCTTCCTTTTATGGGGTAATTTGTTTATGACATAATTTGCCGTAAGCAAAGCTTCCCCCCACAAATTTTGTGGTGCTCCCTGAATTCAACAGTAATGAATTCATCATTTCCTTGAGCGTTCTATTTTTCCGTTCAAAGAACCCCGTTTTGTTGCGGTGAGTAAGGCGCAGTAGTTTGATGAATAATGCCATATCTTGAACATGGTTCAATAAGTGGACATTCATATTCTCCACCTCTGTCACTTCTAAGAATTTTGATCTTCTTATCAAGTTGATTCTCAACTTGGTTTTTGTAATGTTCAAACACTACAACGGCTTCATCTTTATTTCTTAGTAAGTATACATGACAATATCGTGTACTGTCATCGATGAAGGTTATGAAATATTTTTTCCCACCTCGGCTTTCTACCATCTTTAGATCACAGATGTCAGTATGAACCAATTCAAGAGGTTCCGTAACCCTTTCAATTGAATGGGAAAAAGGAGTTTTTGTCATTTTTGCCTCAACACAAATTTCACATTTGTTAGTTGGATTTATGCTAAAGTTAGGCATTAAATTCATGTTAATTAATCTTCTTAAAGAACCGTAATTAGCATGACCTAACCTTCGTGCCATAAATCAAATGACTCGACGGCATAAATGTAATTGTTTTCGCATTGATTTCACGATCAACAGCAAAGATACTCATCATGAATAAAACGTTATTATTAAGGTACCCTTTCCAACGTATATCCCATTCTTGGAAAGTACAAACATGTCGGATTCAAAAACTAGTTTGAATCCATGTTTGATCAACAAGGATCCGTAAATTAAATTTTTACGAATGTCCTGAACATGAAACACGTTATTAAGCGTGAGTTCTTTACCGGATATCATTTTTAAGATCACTTTTCCTTGTCCTTCAACCCTTGATATTGCTGAATTTCCCATGAATATACTTTCTCCATGGGGCTTTTTCTCGATAATGGGAGAATACGCTCCTATCAGAACATACATGGCATGTCGCACCGGTGTCAACAAACCACTCGCTCGAATTGCTTATCATGTTCACTTCAGAAATTACGACACACAACTGGTTACTTTCTGCCGTTTTAATGTTTATGCATCGTGAACATTGTGCTCCATTTACGCTCGCCTTGACGATGCTTCTAGAGATGCGTCTCTTTGGTTTTCGAACCAAACCCAAATCGTCACTTCCAAACTGTTGAAGATTAAATATTAATATTTAATCACACTTGACTATAGAATCTCAATTTTAGGAACTCAGTGTTGTAGACGTCCTTGTAAGGAAATGTGTAATCAATTAATTGAAACTTCCCAGTAACTCCACCAACCGTCCTCGATACAACAAGTATACAAATGCATGTGAGAAAAGAAGAAGATAAAGAAGGAGATTTCGTCTTAAGATTGTTGGATATCTTCTCCTTTTTATGCTGCTGACGATGATCCGAGATGCGAGAACCAGAGATTAAGAAAAGAAACACAGAGAATTAGAAGACTATGAATTATGCATAGACCGAGTCGAGTATTGATACTCGTCCTTAAGACGAAATTCGCCCCACTCCGGTGCTAATGGGTTCTTACTTGCGAAACGTCTCCCGTGATACAAACGATCTTTCTTCCTCGAGAAGCACCCAAACTCAAGGAAACAATAACCAAATATAGTGTTTATCTCTCAATACTATGACAACAATGAATGCAAGTGAAATCAGATTTTTGTGTGTGCTTTTCTTGTGTTTAGAATGAAACATGAGTGGGGTTTATATACTTGATTGGTGTCTCTTAGGAAAGGACATAGTGTCTCTTCGTCAAGAGTCACATCTCTTTGTAAGAGTCCTTTCATGGAGAGTCACAACTCTTGGAAAGAGTCCATTCATAGAGGGTCACATCTCTTGGAAACAACCCTTCAATTATAACTAACATAATTTCTATTCAAAATTTCCAAAAAAGCTATGCTCGAGTTTGAGAACCAGATGATTGTGGTGTGGTGGTTGTGTTGGCTGTATACATCGATAAGAAAGGTAATGAGTTGGTTGTTCCGTTGGTTACTGGTTTTTGTATGGGGTTGTTATTTGGTGAGAGAAACAAATGGCATCTCCTTCGTTGTCTCTTGGCAATTCAAGTTCGATTGAACGTGTACGGTTAGTTGTGAAGAGGTACGTTGTTGGTATCTTTGCTGGTGATGTGGAGGAGTTCTCACGAGAAAACAAAACAAGAGATAGGGAATTGATGTCGTGGTCCGAGTCTTGAGGGTTTATATCACCGACGGATCCAGGAATTTGTGTTGAGGTGGGCTATTTTTTATTCGTTTCAACTGCGATAAAAATAAATACAGTAAAATATCTAAAGAGTATAAGTTGGGCAAAGTTATCTTTTAGAGCACAAAACTTTTGAATCAAATTTATTTACCATATAGTATATTTACAATTGCGCTATGCTATGTATGAGATACACAAACAATATTATAAATTAACACAAAACTTTGATTTGATAATGCCTTTGGGGTTCTCAGAATTATTTTTTTGTTTCCACAAATAAGATATTACTTATCGAGTGTGCCAAATATTTTAAATTTATGCTTCTTCTATATTCTCTCTTTGGTTTGCAAAATAATTACTAAATCAAAAAAATTAAATTTGTGCTTATAATCATGATAAGATATGGCATTTTTTCTCCAATCCTCGTAAGTAACATTTATAATTTATCATATTTGTCCCCGTAAGGATACACATCATTTTAAGATTTTGAATCACATACAAACAAGATATTTAATTCTTTGGATGCATGCATATAAACGTGTCCTCACTCTCCTTGCATATCGCTAGATCTTAGTCATACAACTACATATATATTCCCGTTTGTTAGATCTTTTCAAGATACGTCAAGTTTGATTTTCTTTTGTATGGGCTATCCAAATTTAGATCCGGGCTTTACCTTTTTTCCAGGAATTACCAAGGTGAAAGTGAGCTATTACAGATTTTAGGGGGCTGCAGCTGGGTAAGACACCCCCACATCCGTCCCTGGTTTATATGCAGCCCAAGATTGGTTCTAAAGAAGAACCGAGGTGTTATTGCAAATGGAATGGTCTGTGGTGTTCGGAATGGCGGCAGCTCTATGCAATCAATTCAAGTAAATGAATGGCATGTAGGCTAGATTTATGTCGCTATGAAATCAAGCAGAAATGGATGTACTCTTGGAGTTATGAATCGGTGATGCTCAGATGTTAGAAAACGACTTCGCGGCAAATAAAGACTTATAAATGGTGGTTCCATGGAGCTTGGACGTGTCTGAGATAGTTTACTGACTTGCTGTGGCTAAGTTGGTCCGACTGGAGTGAGGGTTTGTCAAGCTTGTACAATGAGTTGTGACGAGAATAATGATTCAGTGGAGAAGACAAATTGGTGTTGTAGCCGCAGTCTTGTGGATTTTGAATGTGAGAGTTGTTCCGGATCGGGGCTTTGGCAATGTCTGCTAAGCCTTATTTCCCGAACAGACCAACCTACTTAAGGATCACGAAGGTAAACTCAAAAGAAAATGCCGCCGAGGATAGAGTTTTGTTCTCGAGGCGACGAACACTCCGTGAAGGCAAGAACGGAAGAACAAGAGATCGAAGGGAAAGGCGACGATTCGGTGACAAGGGTTTACTCTTTCCTCTATTTTTCTTGTAATTGTTTTTGTGGGTTTTGAGAAATCCATATTTATGAGTTGCTAAACTTTTTTATCTAGGGTTTTATGTTGAAACCACTTAGAGCATTAGACCACTTTCGATTTGAATACATATGGTTTTAAAGCTATTATGATTTGAATAAATTAATTTCATGATTTTATATATTGATTTTAGCGATGATATGAGTTGTTGCTTAAATTGCCTGCACAATACAAGAACCCATGTGCTTCATTTATAGGATTGCAAATTTATTTTTCTACATTTTGATATCCCATGCTTGGGTTAAATCCATTGATGGGTTATGCTTAGAATAGCCAGGTATTATTGGTGAACCTAAATTTAGTTTCAGTATTATTTTCTCGCTAACGCAATTTGATGGTGCATGCTTGGGTTTAGACTTTTGATGTGCCATGCTTAGGTGTCCCATGATATTTGCGATTGTAATACATATAATAGGCGATGTCAATAGAACGAACGATAAATAATTATTCATGAGTTATGTTTCATTTCAAAGAATTGAATAGAAATAGTGGTGGATACGATAAAACCCTCGGTTATTGTTTTTCCCATTGATTTTATTTTATTTGTTTGATTTATTTTCTTTATTTTTATAATTCAAAATCCAAAACTTCATTGCTGGTTAATTGATTGAGAGTATTGATTATTCGTATTTCCACCGCTCCTTGTGGGAACGACCCGTACTTGCCTCTGTCTACTTGTTGGACACCGTGCGATTGCGGTTACTATATATAGGAATCTCCGGATCCTATTAGTAAACTTTGCTCAAGATATTATCATGAAAGTCTTTTATGCTTTAAACGAGTGTATTATCGAATTACCATATAGATTCTTTTGCCTTCGAACCCACTTCAATCAAAAATGTATTTCTTCTTGTCTCCGTACCTTGTGTACGACCTTCTGGAGGTGGTGGTGGTGGTATATTCTGTTGTTGCTGTACCAAAAAGTGATCTAACTTCCCCGGTCTATCATTCTCAATATAATTTTCTTTATGTCCCTGCAATTGTTTATTGTATGTCCATGGAAGCGATGGTAAGCACATAATTCTCTACTTCTCCTCCCTGGTGGTGGATCATTTCCCCCATTTGTTGGTGTCGGTATTTCTTCCATCAAAATTATAGCTTCCCAGATTTTTTCTACTGTAGCATTTAGATGCGGCATCTTTATTGGCTCCCAAACTACTTTATTACCTCTTTGACCTTGATTAAAATATTGCTTCTGGCCTCCATATCCTTCTGGATGGTTATCAAATCTTTGGATTTTATTATTTCCTCCACGATTATTGAATTGTTTTTCTCTTTCTCATTCTTCTTGATCTCGACTACCCATTGTTACTGGTTTTTGTTGATCTTCATTTATGGCCTTTTCTTGTCTTCCTTGAGATGTAATTGCGATCGTGTTTGTTATCCTAGGAAGTAAATTCGCATTCCCAGCTTTTGTGCTTGTATTTTCCATAGGATAAGACTCCATTTCTCTCGCTTTTATTCAAATGCGATGTATTCTTTCCCGATATTCGCGTAACTCTGTCATTGATATGGTGTATTTAATTCTAAAATTTGCGTGTATAGCAGATCTCGTTGCGAAGAGTGCATTGATGAATGATAATATGAGATTTCTTTCATCCACTCGTCCACCATCAATACGCACATAGTTCTCCATCTTGTTGTTAAACTTCGAAGGTCTTCATTTGTTCTTCTTCGCAAAACCAAATACTTGCTCTATACCTGGCCTTAATACATTATTACTGATGTATGATCCTAGGAATATTGACTGTAAATGATTAAATGATCTGATTGTTCCAGTAGGTAGACCTTCAAACCACTTCAAAGCTTCTCCCGACAAGCTTGCCGGAAAGTACTTGCAGAGAACTGCATCATGATCTTCACATTGTAATAAAAATCGCACATAAGCTTTTATGTGCTGTATCGCATGTGTTGTTCCATCAAAGATGTTGGTAAATGCCGGTAATTGCATTTAGGCGGTATTCCCGCCATTTGTATTTTCCTTGCAATGGTGTTTTCCCCGCTTCTTCAATTGCCTCGTCCAAATTGCCGCCTACCACCTTCTCTTCTTGTTGTCATCATTTCTCTCATTTCGCTAACTCTCTTAAGATTTGTTCATTCACCACCAGATCTTGTTGCATTGGCCTTTTTAGTTTTGCTTGCATTATTCCGTTGTCATGTCTATTTTGACGTATAGCCTCCCCGCCTCTCTCGTTCTTCTTCAAGATTCTCCGACGTCTCCGTCTTTCTCTTTCCTCTTCTTCTACTTGATCGTGCCGATCCCTTAACATCCCTCTTTCTTGCAATCTAGCTCTTCTCTCGTTGTTCCTCATCCTCCACAACCGGTTTGGAAGTGGGTGATTAAACTCACGTCTTTTTACTCTATTGTCATGATTGTTTTCGCGCATACCTTCTGCAATTCTCGTTCTTCATTTTCTTGTCTTCTTCTCCTACGCCTTTCTTGGTCATCCGTGCGTGATTTTTACATCCACATACCTTTCTACCTCGGCTTCGTATTCACGTTGGTCTCTTAATACCTTTCTACCCGGCTTCTCTTGTAATATCATTCTTCCTTGTTCCGATCATTCTGTTCACCTTGATATCGCCGCCTTGTTGTTCATGTCTCAAGTATCTCTATTACCTTTCGCATGCGTTGACCTTCACCATGTAGTACGTACGGATTGTCTATTGGTGGTTTCTCTATGCGATATTCATCGTGTCGATCTTGCTGGATCATCATTTTCTTGATCTTTTCTGCAATATTATCCAAATGTGTTCCTTGCCTAACTTCTCTTCGACTAGATTGACTACGTCTTGATGTACTTTTGCATGATCTTGAACTTGAACGAGTCGTAATTCTCGATCCCTGCTCCCGTAATCTTATATTCTCTTATCTTAACTCATTATTTTGACGCATCAAATTCGTGACGCTCTTCGTCCTCTCGCATTCTTTTCGCTTGACCTCTCGTCGAAGTTCTTCGATTGTCATATCTTTATCGATTCCTTATATGAGTCCTCCCTCTCCAGTCCTTTGTTCATCCTCTTTCATGAATATGTTTGCCAAGTATGAACACTCACTCTATCGTAGTCGATAACATTGTCTTGTACTGGTGTTCTCGTTGAGTCCGTTGATGGACTTGTTGTTCTTGATTATTTCTTTCTCCCGCTCGGATGACTCTGCGATTTCACTCCTTATTCTTCCAGCGATTCTCCTGCTCCTTCTAACTTCTACCACCTCGTCCTGCCAGAATTTTGTCTTACCATTTTTGTTTTCTTGTTTTAATTAACTAAGAACTTCTCTCGTAAGAATTAAAAATTTGAACAATGAAGATGAAATTTCTGAGGCTATCCTTCTGAACTTTTAGGTTTAAACTTCTAAACTTTCACCCCCACGGTTTATCACACCAAGCTATTTTCTAGCTAAATGTAGTCAGCAGGAAATCCTACAACCACACCCTTAATGAAATCTAATAACAATTCAAGTGATCATCTTAAACTTCATACATTCATTCATAAAATCTTCAATATAATTACAAGAATTGAGATGAACTCTATATTGGAGAACAAACAATCTTTCTCTCTCCTAAATTCCAAGTCTAAGCTCTCAAAAGATCTCTCCCTTTACAAGGTCGCTTCGTCCCCCTTATATAGGGGTTTACATATTGGATGACAGCTAATAAAACTTTATTTTTCGAATTTGGCATGTGTGTTGTTAACGCACGCTACATTGACTCTTTTGCACATATTCTATAAACTCGCATGGTCATCACACTTTACTCGTGATTCGCTTTGACGTCATCTAGTGCGTCATCTTGAATAAGCTACGCGATAGTCTTCGCCTCCGTCTTGACAATCATTACTTCCGCAAACTTAATACGTGTGCGTGTATTTAGTATCTACTGTGTAAGATGGAATTGTTTACATCCTAGTTATTTTTACATTCTCATCCATTTGAATAGTATCAAATTTTACATGTCTTTTTCACCCAGAATTGTTGATTTTGATCATTTTAACCAATTTTGTGTGTTGGTTAATCTATCCAAATCCGACATTTAATTGACATTTTCTTGGTTGCAATGTATTTGATTTATAGTAATACCGAAACATCATAGATGATGGGAAATTGTAGTGAGACACCAACGCCAAACGTATAACATTGTTATTCGAAAAAATTATATTTAATTGTTTGGACATATCGGTTTGGGAGTAAATATGATTTTTAGAAAAAAATCACTAAGATCTGGTTTCCTTTGCCTGTTTTGTATCGAAAAAAATCATCGCTTGTGATAGAAGATCAAGAAAGTAGTTTAGATGCGAAGGGTATAATGGTCTCCCAATTGCACGTATGGTATCACATGTACCAATTTGACTATTTAATCGATATTTTGAATGTCTAGGACAGATTTCTTAATTTCTGTCGTTGTAGGATAGATTCCCAAATTAATTAGTGAAAACGGGATATATTTCCAATTATTTTTTAAAAGCAAAGCAAACTCAAAACAAATAAAAAAAAGGCAAACTTAAAATAACTCTTATCAAAACTTCCGAGGATTCGATGGTATTCTCAAAAGTTAACATTGTTTGGAATGCTAAAATCAAACAACAACTCATGAGCTCATTTTCACGCCGACGTTGTGTAGTTAGTAATTGATGCACAACAAAAGGTCCATTTTTCTCGGCACTTACGTCATTGCGGGCAAGGAATTCATATTTTCATAAAAATACAGGCTGCACTAGTCTCGTGCTTAGTTTGGTAGAACGCGTAATTGGGGATATGAAAACTAATTGGGGGATATGACTAAATGACAAAATAGGGATCCAAATACCCTAGTGGGTTACCCCTTATATAATTAAATTATTAATTCCTAATCTAACCCTCCCTAATCAAAATTAGTTATTAATCCTGATTAGTAAAATATTAATGATTTGGGGGATATAATTTGTGTATTTATGTTTATTTGAATTTGTGTGTGTTAGTTTAGAGGGAAAAAAATTTTGAGTAGATTTTTTTTTTTTTTGAAAATGGAAGATGATTGTGATGAGAGACTTGCAAAATGCTGAATCTTTAGCTCAATTACAACAACAATCATATCTTCAATCTTCGATTAATGATAACAACTCACAATTGTTGTATGATGAACCAACACCTTTGAATCATTATTTTCTTGACCATGAAATGTTTTGTGAAGAACCAACTCAAGAAAGTAAACATGTTCAAAGATACAAGCAACCCCAACACACAGTAATGCTTCAAAGAGGTCGAAAATTTGATTTTTTTTTTTTTTTGAAACCGCCATTTTATGTCGAAAAACCTTAGTACCTAAGATGCTCGTTGTATGAATACTACGCCGTATCATGTAACCGGCATTGTATTCATAGATATTTGTATGCCGGACTAAATATCCCCCAAGATTCAAGAACATACCGGCGTGGTATTCAAACCAAGATTGAATGCCTAGACACATTTATACTTTTTACCTACCAGCGAATATTCTAAGGAATATTCAAACCGCAAAGAATGTGAGTACATGACACGTAATGCGGTTCGGTTTACTGATACCTAAGCATAGAAACTTAAATGTCGAGGATGCCGGTTTTACATGAATAACATACGTAAGCTAATGATATTTTGAACTTAAATACCCGGCATTTGTTTCTTTCAACTTAGTATGCCGGAACCTAATACCGGTATAGTGAGTCAATTACCGTTTATGCCGGTTCTTAATCCCAGCAGTTTACTTTACTTATCGACAATGCCGGTTTTGAACTAATCCAATTTTCTTTTCATTCATTCCTTAGATTGTTACCTACAACGATCAACCAAACTCCAAACCGCTCCATCGGGATACGCTGAGTACTATAAAATGCCGCGGGTATGTTACCAAACAATACTTTCACCTAGTTTTTACAATTTTATGTTGGGATTTGCTTGTAATCTCCATAATGTTGTCCTTATGTAGGGAATAAAATATGAAAAGGAAGCAATTGCTTGGGCAAAAGCGACGGCTCTTAATAACATGTGTGTCTTAGTGAGGAATTCCCAACGTTCAAATGTTCGTTTTGAGATGGTTTGCGAGAGAAGTGGAAAATACAATGAGAAAAATAGCCACAAGAGAAAGGGTTATGTATATGAAAAGAAGACTAAGAGGGTATACAAGACAGCTTACGCTGGAAGGATGACTGCCCCTTTAAGCTTGTATTCTATCTAAGAGGTTCAAAAGTAGAAGAAAAAGAATGGGAATGTAAGGTGTGGTTTGGCCGTCACAACCACCCCGATCCGAATGATTTTGAAGGTCACTCCTAGTTGCGAAGCTAAAACCCGATCAATTCGAGGATGTAAAGATGATGACCAAAGCATGTATCAAACCAAGAGTGATTCTCGTAACCTTCAAGGAAAAGGATAAGACCAACGTTTCTTCACTCAAGACAATTTATAGCGCACAAGCAACCATTAAAAGGTTGGAATGGGAAGGGAGGAGTGTTATGCAAGAATTTGAGAAGATAGCTTGGGATCACAATTACACGCGTATCATTAAAAGAGGTCCGGACAACAAGCCGCTTCAAATATTCATTTCGCATCCTTTGCTTTCACAATTGGCTCATACGTGTTGTGATGTTCTTATGATGGACTCGCACCTACAAGACAAACAAATACAACATGC
The DNA here is from genome assembly GCA_023531295.1 of Papaver armeniacum. Taxonomy (NCBI): domain Eukaryota; kingdom Viridiplantae; phylum Streptophyta; class Magnoliopsida; order Ranunculales; family Papaveraceae; genus Papaver; species Papaver armeniacum. Next base: position 68,799 of record JAJJWW010009685.1, read on the forward strand.
CGTTGTTCAACATCGTGGGGCAAACATCGGACAAGGTAACATTCACATTGGCTTGGTGTTTAATGGAGAACGAGAGGGATTACAATTATCATTGGGCATTGCGGCAATTGAAATTATTGTTCCCGGAAAATCATTCTCCGAAGGTCATCATAACCGATCAATTTGACGCACTAATGAATGCCATATCCGACGTATATCCGGATGCACAAAATTTCCTATGTACATATCATATAGGTGAAAATGTGAAAAACATTGTCATGCTTTGTTTGAACCCTCTAAGGCTGATATTAAGAAGAGAATGGTTGCTCAACTAGAGGAAGATGTTCGCAAAGAGAAACTATCACCCGAAGAAGAAGAAAATGAAAGAGGAAAGATTAAAGAGCGAGTCGACAAAGAACACGATGAAAATCATAAAAGGTGGTTGGAATTTCTAAAGGATTGGGAGAAAGTTTATTGGTCTCTTACCGAGGACATGTATGAAAAGAGATTGAACACGTTTATTGCCAAATATAACGAAGTGTATCCAAGTGCCGTCTCATATTGTCGGGATAATTGGTTGGATAAGTTCAAGGAAAAATTTGTGCGTGCGTGGACAAATCGTTATAGACATTACGGGAATGAATCAACTAGTATAGCGGAGTCCTCTCATGGGAGATTTAAAGATCTCATCCAGTCCGGCCTGGGAAACGTGGTTACGGTCACCGAGGCAATGGAGCAACACTTTAAGGCCGATATCGATAGGATCAAGAAGGCTTTTGAGAAAAGCTCAATGGAAAGGATGACTCACTTTCTTCAACATACTAAGTTGCTCCAAGGAATAGAGTTTAACGTCTCCCGTTGGGCAATAAACCATATGATGAGACAAATGCAATATGAGAAAATTTACGGAAAACCGGGTGATGTGTGTATTTGTCCCGACATGTCTTCATTGGGGCTTCCGTGTCGTCATATGCTTGTGAAGTATGAAACAGTGATATACCTATTGATGTTATTGATCCTTTTGGAAGCAATTATCTTTCGACCTTCCCCTACCGAAGCTCCCGGACAATCACCATGGGATACAAAGGAGGCTTTAGAATTTTATGAAGCTTACTCACGTGGCAACTCGGCTAGCCGACAAGTATTGTTGAGCCAACTAAGACTAATTACACGGCCATGGATAGCACAAAGTGAAGAGCCAAGAAAGGGAGATCCGGCGGGTAGACCACAAACTAAAATTGCAAGGAAGAAACAAAGAAAAGAGTTAAAACAAATGACTCGACGTGAAGAGGAACTCGCGGCAACAGAAAAAAAAACGAGATCAATGTGCAAGTGAGATTTCAGAAGCAAGATTCGCTGAAACGCCTGTTCCAAACAAAAGGGGTAGGCCGAGGAAGGAACCGATATCAAGTCAACAACAATCGACGAGTTCCGAACCTACACCCATTGTCGATGTATCGGAGGTTCAAAGGAAAAGGGGAAGGCCGCCAAATGTACCAACATTAAGCAACCAAGGAAAACAAGGTGAGCATTCCGAACCTACACCCATTGTCGATGTATCGGAGGTTCAAAGGAAAGGGGAAGGCCGCCAAATGTACCAACATTAAGCAACCAAGGAAAACAAGGTGAGCATTCCGAACCTACACCAATAGTCGATGTATCCGCGGTTCAAAGGAAAAGGGGAAGGCCCCCTAAGGTACCAACATTAAGCAACCAAGGACAACAAGTTGAGCATTCCGAACCTACACCAATAGTTGATGTATCCGAGGTTCAAAGGAAAAGGGGAAGGCCGCCAAATGTACCAACATTAAGCAACCAAGGAAAACAATTCGAACCTACACCAATAGTTGAATCCGAGGTTCAAAAGAAAGGAAGGTAAACATTAAGCAACCAAGGACAACAAGGTGAGCCTTCCGAACCTACACCAATTTTGATGTATCCGAGGTTCAAAGGAAAAGGGGAAGGCCGCCAAATGTACCAACATTAAGCAACCAAGGAAAACAAGGTGAGCATTCCGAACCTACACCAATAGTTGATGTATCCGAGGTTCAAAAGAAAAGGGGAAGGCCGCCGAAGGTACCAACATTAAGCAACCAAGGGCAACAAGGTGAGCATTCCGAACCTACACCAACAGTCGATGTATCTGAGGTTCAAATGAAAAGGCGTAGGGGTAGGCCAAGGAAGTATAATCTCCCGTCACATACCGAAGACATTTGGAGGGTAGAGATTGCAGAGGATGGTTTGGATATAATTAAGCTAAAAGTTGGTAATATGACGATGTATAAGGATTCGCAAACGGGTAGGACTTATAGACACTACCATACGAAGATAGAGTCTTACATAGATCAACTTCCTGAGGTTATTCGCGAGTTTGTTGTGTACACGGATGATGTCGATGGAGATGGAAATTGTGGCTATCATGCCGTCACCGAACAATTAGGAATCTTCGAGACGACTGTTAGTAAAGGAATGACACCATGCCGATATGCTAGGATGAGGATGGCCGATCAACTTGTGAAGAAGAGGAGCTTTTATGAGCAATTGGTTGGTCACGACGAGGTGTTTGATGATATGTGTGCTCAAGTGTTAGGACCCGAGCAGGAGATGGCATTTCTTCCTTCTCAATATTGGATGAGGATGCCGCTTTGTGGGCATCTAGTAGCGGATACATTTAATTGTGTTGTTCATTATTTTACCCCCACCGTAGTCACTACATTTACACCAAAATGGCAAAAATGCGAGGGATCCCTTAAGACGAGAAGAGTTGTTTTGGCGTACGTGAACGGCAATCATTTCGTCATTCTTAAACTCAAGGACAATTGTCCATTGCCACCTGTTTGTGGGATGGTTAAAAACAAGGAACTAGATCCAAATATATGGAAGGGATGGATGGCGTTGAACGAGGAGAATCACCAATTATGGGATGCTTTGGCCTTATCAAAGAAACCTCTTGAAGAGGAGGAGTTGCAACTTCATACGTGTGGAAGCGATGATGAGTAATTTGGATTAATGTGGTTTACTAATACGCCACCTTTTGTTTTTTTGGAAGTTTGAATTGTAATCATTAAACCATATGCCATGTACGTGCCATTGTGATTTAATTCAAACTTTACTACGGCGGTGCTCGACTACACATACATAGGCGTTGCAAAATATGTTCTCGTTTGTGCCTGGAATAACAACTTAAGTACAAATAACATAAGCAAAGACCTAATACCATAAAATAACATACGCAAAGTGTAAACAAACCAAATGTAAAGTTAAGATGTTCCAAACCGAAAACAAATGAAGCAAAGATGTTCAAAGTTTACCAATCCACACAAACAAACATAAACCAAACTAATACTATCAAAGAATCACAAGATCACTCGGTTCTTGGCCTCTTGTATACCCTCTTCTTCTTTTCCCCACAAGTCTTTTGCCTCAAAATCTTCTATTTGGTCTATCTTTTTGACGACGTTCTCCATTTCTTTCGGGTCAAAGAACTCTCCTTTCTTGGTCTTCTTCTTAAAGAACCTTGCCAAGTTTCCAATTCTCTGACGCTGTTAAAGGATTTATCAACATGTATTTAGTATGTACAATTTTATAAGTTGATACATATAGATTAAGTGAATAGTAATGAACGCACCAACAACGTAACGAGTCGTAGAAGTCCGGGCATGAGATCCGGAGTTGTGGAGGGACGTGCCTGGTGGTGGAGGGACCTCTACCGTATCCGGGCGTACAACATAAGGATGTGAGTACCGTAGATGCCCGTTTAGGAATGTTGGTTCACTATCAAAACCGTTTCTCAGCCAATTCCCAATCATCCTTATCCAAAGACAAGTTCTTCTTCTTCCCTTTCGATCCAATGTGCAAGAATTGGTTCTGGGGTCGTAGCATACCGAGTATGGTTCTCATTTGATTGGCATTTAGTAAAGTCGAGAGAATATTTATGATAAGATGTATCCGTGAGATCTTTCTCGCTTGTAACCGAGTTGGCGCATCACGCGGAGAGGGTTATGCATAACAAATCCTTTTGGATGAAAGAACGGTCCGTTGTAAAATGAAACATTTTCATGTCTCTGAAGGTGAACTCTCCGACATTCCTATAAGGGTCAAACACAACATGTTCCACGTAAAACGAGTCCAAAGCCAATCTCATTTCTAAAAACCGTTTCTTGTTAGGCGAAGGGGTATTTTGGAAGTAGTATTTCGAGCTAGAGCCATATTCGGTTGGTAATCACGCCAAATCTCCAATCCTTTATACCCTATGAACAAATCTCGGAAGTGTTCATAAGCCCACACCGTGCCCATAAATTGTATAAGAAAATAAATAGTTGGAAACTAACAAATGTAATGATAACAATCACAAAATATGTAGTTCACTATACCCGAATCACGTTGAAATTCCCATTAAATTGACGGCCTTTCGCCTTAGAAGCTCGACGCATTTCTCGCCAAAAAATGTGCCAAGAAAGCAAAGGCCCCATGAATACTTATGAACGTCTTCCAACGGATCCAAGTACCGTAGGTTGTTCATATGCACCCTGTTACCATTAGAGTCGTGGAATATAGCTGGTTCCCAAAATGAACAACATATATGCAAAAAGAAGTGTGTTGAGCTTGTGCGGGAGTCAATTCCCTATTCTTCGTATTCCCAAACAATTGAATGAGTTTGACGAATGTTATAGTCTTTGTCTCGAAAGCAGTTTTTTTCTTGTACAAATTTGCCAACGTGGTTTCCTTGTTCCATCCAAACAACTTTTCAGTGAGATCATAGATCTTTTCCCACCCTAGGTCCTTCGACTTGTCTCCAACCTTAACCGGTTTCCCAAGAACCTCTAGTCCTATTATCCTTTGGACATCTTCAGGGATAATGGTCATCTCGCCAAAATTAAAATGCATGGTGTCAGTTTCACCATAAAACCTCTCCAAAAAGAAGTTTGCCGTGACGGTATCAGTGGCCACATAATTTTCTATCGCATGATACAACCCAGATGCTCTGACTATTTGTTGAACAGCCGGACACTCATCCTCCAAAAGCCACACATCCGATTGTTGATGGCGGCTAACACGCCAGGCTTTCATGTGGTCCTATAAAAACACAACGAACTTAATTAAATTGATCACCGGTAAATAATATAATAACAAGATACAAACGTCTTACATAAGTTTGATAGATCCAACGAGCCCAAGAGTCTTTATACGAAAATAAAAGTTGCGGGTTTATCGGTTGACCCCAATGTTTGCCATCATTGCTGTCAGGAATCAAGTCTAACTTATCAGGGAAGTGAGGTGGGGGTGCCTTTTCATCATCGCTTGTCCTAAGCCACCGCTTGTGAGGATGAGCCACCTGCTATTTCCGGTTCCGATGGAGTTTCCCACTCACCATCATCATCAGTGATGGTTGAGTCGCTTATAGGATCATCCCGAATTGTGACCTTAGCAGTAGCCGGATTTTGACGTTTACGTCGAGAAGACTTACGTTTTGATTCTTCAACAACTTTTCCTTTTCCTTTGTCCTTTCTTGGTGCGTGAGACCTATGTTCCAACACGTTAAATTGAGTTACATACTACATGTCGGCATACAAAAGGAACACACTTAAAACCGGCATGATAAATAGACATATAAGCAATGCCGGAACAGATACCGGCATATAAAAGATTATTACGTAGAACGCCGGTTTTGGTTGAATCGTATCCAGGGATTTACAAATTTTAGGGAGCGAAAACTAAGCATAGCAAAAGAAAATACGATAGTGCCGGTGATAGTTTCCGCATTCCTGGCAATAAATACTACTATGCCGGTTATATTGAATTATATATAGAAAATTCTAAGCCGTATGAAACAAAAACCGGTATAATTTGTTACCATACATTGAGTGCCGGAACAGATACCGGCATATAAAATATTAATACGTTGAACGCCGGTTTTGGTTGAATTGTATCCAGGGATTTACAAATTTTAGGGAGCGAAAACCGGCATAGCAAAAGAAAATACGATAGTGGTTAAGATCGTTTCCGGCATTCCTGGTAATAAATACCACTATGCCGGTTATATTGAATTATATATAGAAAATTCTAAGCCGTCTGAAACCAAGACCGGTATAATTTGTTACCATACATTGAGTGCCGGAAGAGATACCAGCATATAAAATATTAATACGTTGAACGCCGGTTTTGGTTGTATTGTATCAAGGGATTTACAAATGTTAGAGACCGAAAACCTAAGCATAGAAAAAGAAAATTCGATAGTGTTTGATGATGATTTCCGGCATTCGTAAATTAAAAATCTATGCCGGTTTTATGTAATTTTTTACACAGCTTTTAGTGATTTTTTGTTTTTGATTTTCAAACTGAATTCAATTGACTAGAATTTCATCTTACTAGAATTCAATTTCAAAACCCTAAGCAGAATTTTCAATCCGTCATGAACCCTAGCATGTTTGACTTTGTGTTATATATTATGGGATAAACCCTAAAAGTACTTCAATTCAAAAGGAGACTTTGTGTTATACATCACTTACCGAATCAAATCTGTTACGTCCGCTTCACCAGGAGACTCTTCAGGACTTTGTTCCGCATCATCAACAGGTATTTCTGGATTGGGTTTATCACGAGATTTGTGACGAGCCATTGCTTTGGTATAGAAGATGAAAAAAATAGGGAGAGATTGAATAGATCGAATATTTTTCTTTCCAAAACCGTCACTTATATAGCATGAGTAGTTTGAAACCGACGAGTTGATTGAAATTGTAACCGCCAAACAAGTTGAATGAAATTGTAACCGTCAAACAAGTTGAATGAAATTGTAATCACAAACAAGTAGAATGAAATTGAAATTGTAATGAAATTGCCGTAAATCCTAAGATAGTTAATTACATACCCATTATGCCGGTATTACAAGTTCATGATTTTTTTAACTTCGAGTGTTGGAAAACCGCGGCGAGTGTAAACATATCTATAATGCCGGTTTTGGGATACCGCATTCAAATTAACTCGATCGGGATGCCGGTTTCGATTGTATTGTATTGTATTATGCTAACAAAATAAAATAATGAACTCTAATTTATTTCAAATGTAATCCTTGTGAAGCACGAATGTTATGTAACCGAACTATGTAGTTTGAAATTTGAAGGGCACTAATTTGAACAAGTGACGACTCTTGATAATTAAAATAGAGTGTAGCAGTCCTCTAGGGATTGAATCGAAAAAACATACATGTAGTTGAAATAAAATAGAAGTTGTTCACATAAAATTGTTCAATACATCGCGCTAGGGATTCTCTACGAGTTTAATTATATTGGGCGAATTGCCATTCAACTTCCTCCAAGAGAGTGTAGCAGTCCTCGTGCAGAAACTCATGACCGTACCTTAATTCGTATTGAGTCCGACCCAAAGAACACAGGAAAAACAATTATTTAAATAAGTCAGCGTTGTTGAATAATCATAACCAAATAAATAATTTTTGATGAACGGCCTATTGATTCACAAACTTACTCTACTCATGCGGTCTTCGTTTGGCATAGCGTCCTTACGCGCTTTCAATTGTTTCTCAACCAGACGCATTCATTGTATAAATAAGCGTACCTTTCCCTTATCTCGCGTGAGTGTCCTCCTTGAACGATTTCCGTTTAGTGATTTGAAAACCTTAAACACACGTTTCCACCAAGCATTGGTGTTTTGATCATGTCCAAGGTAAGGCCCTCCGGTTGGGTCTTCACATCGCCACCCATTGCGCTTCTTCAACGGAGTGCTTTGTGAGAGTGGTGTGTGCTCGACAATAGCAACATCTTCTAGATTATTGAACGGAGTTGGAGCCATTTTTAGTGTTCCAAAGTGATGGGTGACTGATTTAGGAAGATTGAAAGTGATGGGTGAATAAGTTTGGTAGAGATAGGTCTCTATTTATAGCAAAATAGAGACCTATCTCTATTTTTTAAGTACCCAACGGCTAGTTTTTTTTAAAAAAATAACGGTTACTTTCGCAATAATCGCTCCTACTAGTCAAAGTTACCGTTGGTATAGATATATATGTTTTAAGTCCATTACCCGCATGCTCGAAATATGAGAAACGAATGCCGGCAGACTCAAAACCGCATGGAATGAATCCACAAATCAATGCCTAGATCGGGTGACAATTTCAAATAAAACGGCTAGTTTTTTGAAAAATATGACCGTTGGTGCTTCATTTCTATATAATACCACCAAATCCGGCATAGGTAATTACATACCAATGATGCCAGTATTACAAGTTCATGATTTATTGGAACGAGCTTGAACAAGCAAAGTCGCTTCGAAATGCCTAAAAGGCTCTTTTCTCCACTTCGTATATGCATCCCGAGCTTCATACCTATCACCATTGTATCTTGCAAGAAATTCGTTGTATTTGAGACATGATTTGATGAGTGCAGCTTGTTCGAATGCGTACTATTTGATGAGCGTATTCAATTATGCGTTTTTCTTACCGTCAAACTTGTTATGCTTGTAAGAACCGGCCATTACAAGGCCCCAAAAACATCCAAGGGCGTTGATCCTCCCAAGCAAATCCGATACTATGTAGTAATTTCTAATCCACTGTTTCCTCCTCAACATCTGCTTCTATCTTAGCTTCTTTTTGACGTTTAACCTCTTCCTCGCCTTCCGCTTTTATCTTATCTAATTTTTGACAATAACGTTCAAGCTTTGCTTCCTCTTCTTCTTCTCTTTTTCTCTTAATTATCTCTTCTTCCATTGCGGCAATTGACTTGGTGGTTTCTTCTTTCCTTCTTAGTTTTTCTAGTATTGTGGCAACGGAGTTGGTCGTGGTTGATGATTGATTTCCGTTGGAGTTGACAATATTTTCCTCATATGTTTTTTTTCTCGAGGGAATTGATGAACTTGTCACCGGGTGATTGATAATCCATTGAGATATATCTCGTGCGGTATCAACCGCAATGGGTGTATCCATTCCTTTAAATAGATGTGGACATAACGGATCTTTTCCACTTTAGTGACGGCACTCTAAGTAACTTAGATCCCACGCCGGAACTAATGTTTTCAAGTGTATGGTTTAAAAAACTAGCCGTTAGGCATTCAATTTCCAAAACCGGCATACATAGGAGGAACTAAACCTATGCCGCAGTATTTTGTTCCTAAGCACTACCTGGTATAACACGAGGATGCCGGTAATGCGTAAAATCTTTACAGTAAACTACCAAAATATGCATATAATACCGGCATTCTTTGTTTAGTAACATCTATGCCGGAATGGGTAAAATTTGAAAAAAAAAACGGCTAGTTTTTTGAAAAATATGACCGTTGAGCATCATTTCTATATAACATCACCCATTCCTTTGGCAAAAACTACACAAATCAAGCACCAAATAAAAAAATCATTCTCTCAAGTAAGCAAGCACGGCTCAAAGAATGGGGGATTCATCATCTACCTCTATTTGCAAAGTAAGTAGATTTCCTAACAACATGCTCTTCAATACTATGACGGAAAACTAATACAATTTTTTATTACAGAATCATCATTGCAAGTGTCAAATTTGCAAGTCACCTTCTCACCTAGCCATGGACTGTCCATTTATTTATTCAAAGTGTAGAAGCTGTGATGGGACACGCCGTTTTTGGATTGCAAAAACTGATGATGCTGAAAATGGAAGAATGTTTCTGAGGTGTTTGAATCACCCAAAGTGCGATGAGTTTCAATGGTTTGACAAAGCGGTTGAACTAGCAGAGTCAAGAGAAAACCACAAGGTCCATTGTAAGCCTATCGATGGGTGTGATGGGTGTTATATGAAGGGAAAGGAAAACGTTGAAAAGAAGAAGAGCCAATGAGGATGATCCTTGACACCCCATTCCGGACGATGTCTTTGAAGAGATTAGGGAAATTGCTCAAAGGCTCCGCAATTGTTGAAAAGGGATGGAAATAGATTATCTCTAACTAAGTGCAATCCATTCACCGTTTTTTTAATTTAAAGTTTCTAATCCAATGTAGTCGATTACTTCGCATCGAAATAAAAGAGAATTTGAAATGAATTAATCAAAGTGCCGGCATTGTGGAAATCAAAACAATGATGCCGGTTTTATGTCAACTCGTAAGATTATTTGGAAATTTTAGATACCGGCATTGTCAAAATGAATCTTACAATGCCGGTTTTCTATCACATATTTAAGAGTATTTGGACATTTGCAATACCGGCATTTACCTTAGCAAACACAACAATGCCGGACATGTCGGGTTTCTATACAGAACCAAATAATTTAACCCGATTGTTCCAAGAGATAAAATTGCTATGCCGGACTAGGTTCCGCCAGTTGTTTTGAGCATTCTCAGTATATGCCGGTATGTGTACATGTATTTCTAAATAACATTTTAGAAAAGAACAAAAGAGTTACTACAAGCCGGAACATTTTAACTTTCAAACTACAAATCTTAACATGTTCAACATAAACCAAAGAACAAAAGAGTTAACCCACAAGACAAACCAAAACAAGTTTGAAATTGTTTTTGACGTAACCAAAGACTTAAAGAGTTAACCATCACTAATTGTCATCAATTCTCTTCAAACTAAATTAGTCTTTTGTTTCTTTTGGGTCGGCGCCTTCCTTGTTTCCCCATACATAGCTTTGACTGTAGGGGTGGGTTTCTTCAATTCTATGAAGCTTTTCCTCGAGTTCCTTGATTTCTTGAAGAGATAGCACCACCCCGTCATTATGCTTGCAACCTAACATCTTCGTAACCTTGCCAAGCCGACGTCGCTAGATTAATACATCAAACACATAATCAGTATATATGTTAATATATGATTATGTTTACATTTAATGAATATAAGCAATTAAGAAAACTTACCACCATTCCTAAAGTCCTAAGAAGGTGGGCCATCGTAGGTTGTGGAGGTGGAGGAATTTCAACAGAGGGTTTTCTTGGTGTGGAGCTTCGACGGAGGGAGGGCGCACGACATAAGGATGTGACCATTCTAGGTAATCCCTCATGTAGCTGTCATCAACTTCATAACCATTTTCCGCAATCTCCCACTTACCAATATCAACCAAACGACGTGGCTCTCTATCCCTCCAATGTGTTGGTTCCGGTTCTGGATCATACACTACATGCAACTTGTTGGGAGTTGAATTGCACCGAGAAAAGTAAAGAAGATAATTATCATCGAGGTCGACCAAAGACGGGATAATTGCTTAAATCCATGTTGGCGCATCACACGGCATGGATCGCCATGATGTATCCTTTTGGGTGGTACAACGCCCATGGTAAAATGCAACATCTCTTGGAATTTGACGGTATCCTCTAATCTCCTTATAAGTGTCGAACACAACGTCTTCCTTCCTCATAGCATCCAGAGCCAATCTCATATTGATGACTCGACCTTTGTTACCGGCTTCGGACATCGTTAAACTCAAACCTCTGAGCTCTAGGGGTATCGGGTTCAAGAAGGTCTTTGATCTTCAAGAATTGGCAGTCCTTGAATAAGGTTGGGAAGTGTTCATAACACCACACCTAATCCAATGTGAACAATATACATGTGAACATAAGTAAAAAAATACATCTCAACAATAGATTAAAGAAATTTGTACCGGAGTAGAGTGAAATTCCCGACAAATTGGTTTGTTTTAGCCAATGAAGCCCTTCTCATCTCCGCCATCAAATGTGCCATGACGCGCGGTGCCCCAAGAATAGCCATGGACACCTTCCAACGGGTCAAGGTACTGGAGAAAGTTTGCACTTACCCGTTGCCATTAGTGTCGTGGAATGCCCTAGTGCCCAAGATGTATAATGTGTACGCGGCGGCTGTATACCGAACTGGCAGGTGGTCCCATCCATCCTTCAAGCTTCTAGCCTTTGTATTTTCAAACATCTTCTTAAGCATCGTCGCCTGCAATGTCTTCGTCTTACTTCCGTTCGATGCTACATAAAAGCTATCCGAAGAAGTTTTGAAGTCCCAACCAAACAACTTTTTGGTCAAATCGTGCAACTTCGACCATTCTAGGTCCCGAGACTCAACTCCTTCTGAAATTGATTTGCCGATAACATTCAAGCCTAGAATGTTATGAGCATCTTCAGAATCAAGGTCATCTCACCAAACGGGAAGTGCATTGTATCGCTTTCACCATGGTACCTTTCGACGAAGCAATTGACGGTCACAAGATCTCGGATTCACGTAATTTTCAACCAAAGAATACTGCACTGCAGTTCTTTACTAATGTTTGGACATCTTCATGCTCCGACGACAATTTCCACTCACCGCGGCTTGGTTTCGCAAACACGCACAGCCTTAGTATGATCCTACAAATATGAGATAATACGATTAAGAGATGATGTAAAAGATAAAACAACGCACATGCACAAAATAAAAATGCTTACATAAGTTTGAAAGATAGTACGAGCCCAAGAGTGCTTGTATCCAAAGAGTACTTTTTGGTTCCGGAGCTTGACCCCAAATTTTACCATCATCGCGGTCGGGTAACATGTCATCAAGGTGAGGAAGGTGACAACCTTTAACTTTCTGTTTTCGGCCCTTGCCCTTGTCCTTGCCTTGTGTTGGTTGTTGACTAGTCCCACCAACTTCGCTTTGGCTTGCTAATTGACTTGGGGGAACCTCATCATCTTCCTCCTCACTTTCCACTCCATCATGCTCATCGTCCTCATGTGTTCCAGTACCTTCACGGATTGCAAGTGCACTACGTTCACCACCACTCTCCCAAATTGATCCTCTTGTTTGAAACCCCAAACGTTTCTTGCGACCCGCGTCTTTCCCCCGTGGAGGAAGGGACTGAGGAGTATCAAGACCGTCCTTCCTCCTTCTCTTAGTGAGGATAGGACCTTTATCTTTCTTCGCTTCTTTGGCTCTTGACCTATAACATAAGCAAACAAAACAAACATTAGAAAAGGCATGGCAGCTTTAGGAACCGCATACCAATTCCTAAACAAACCAATGCCTAGAACATGGACCTAAGATAAGACCTTAAATATCGAGCATGCCGGTATCGTTGTACCGGCATTGTCTAGAAACTAAATTATGTGCCGGTATTGAGCACCATTTCAGTGATGTTCCTGTATGTTTTAAGTGTAATACCGGCATTTACGAATTGAACTAACAGATGCCGGTTTTAAAATACCGGCATTCACGAAACCTAGATATAATGCCGGCACACACAATTAAGTTCCTGTGTGTTTTTAGTTGCAAACCGGTATGGTATTCGACCCAAATTCTATGCCGGTATAAAAATTCGATTTTGTGAATGCAAACCGGTATGGTATTCGACCCAAATTCTAAGTACCTAAACCGGCTTGGTATTCAAACCAAGATCCAATGCCGGTTTTCTCCAGTAACTCGACAGTTTCAGCTATTGTTGGCGATTCTAACCTAAACCCATGGCTACAAATCGAGTAAAACAATCATAAATGAGTTCAAAATCACTTACCTTCTCGAGAAGCCATGAGTGTTTGATCATCCGGGTACGCTGCCGCGTCCTCTTCTAGTTGTTGAGCAATGTTCTCGATTCTTTGTTCATGTGTTTGTTGAGCAGCCGATTTGGTTCTCGGTTTTGCTTTCGATTTGGTTCTTGGAGGCATGGTTATGTTATGTTAATCGACGAAGAAATTTTTGATTCAACGATTAATCGTCGATGAAGAATGAACGATGAGGAAGAAGATGAAAATTTTTTTTTCAAAAAACTAACCTATGCATTTCGAATTTGAATTGGGGGATATATGATTTTGGTTATTTGATTTTATGTTTTAGTTGAAAGGGTATAACAGTTTCTTTTCATAATGTTTTTAATTAATCTAAGGGTGTTTTAGTATTTTCGCCCCAAAAAACACCCCTTAACAGCCACCCTTTGGTTGGGGGAAGTAATTCATATCCCCCAATTAGATTCTATATCCCCCAATTACTATAAATGACAAAAGTTACCCCTTAAATTTATATACAATCAATTTTTTTACTATTTCTTATATTGCATTCTTTAATTTTTTTAATTTTTTTAATTTTTCAAACAATTTTATATACCATTTCATTTAATTTGTTAACAGTATAAATAAAAAAATATAGATATAAGTATTTAAGTAAAATAATTTTTTAACAATCATAATAATAGTGGTAATTAGTATGAATATTAATATTATATAGTAAAATAATTAATTATTTTTAAACCCCATAAAATTGAATAAACCTACCATTAGAGATATGTCTGTTTTTGTCATTTGCTACAACAACTATGGTTGAATCTGAAATTTTACCAAACACACTTTGATTGCTTTTTTAATCAACTTCAACTTTAATTAATATTTTACTAAACGTCTAACTGCTTTTTTCTCACAACACAAGACAACAACGCACAGCAGAAAAGTGCTTTTACAAAAGCTGCAAAGACGGGGAAGATCAAGACACCGTAAGGTCTAGCGGTGTCACCTTTGAAAACGTTTTGGCAGTTGTTTTTAAAACATACAAGCAATGAGCACGTGCTGCACGTCGGCAACGCTATATATATACTTGTGAATCTATCAAATTTTTTTTATGTATATTTTTAAAATTTATTCTTAAACTATGTCTAACTCATAACCATGTTAAGCTCAGATTCTTTCAACATCATGTCTGCACTCCCATCTTTTTTCAGCGTAACAAAAACAAAAGCAGTTCGTGTATCCTTATCAAAGCATACACCTTCAGTGTTCACTTGATTCTTGTTGGTGCAAAAATTAATCACCCCAACATTCTTCGAGATGTGTGTATGATGATCGAATCGCCGCCGTTGATGAAGAATCTCCAAACAATTGATCAAAAAAGGTGGGGGTACCTGCAAAAACACTCCGATGCTAAAATCAGCGGATGTTCTATGCAAGTAGGTTGTTAGGAAAAGGAAAGAAGTTGTGTACCTTTTGTGCTGAGATTTAGCCTCTATATATAGGCAAAAATAGATGTAGCTTTAGGGTTTTGATAGTTATCCTAATAACCTCCCTCATCTGTATAAATCTCAAATAACATCCAGATTCATGATAAACCCTAATATTTATCATAATCCTCATTTATCTTAAATAATAATTATCTTGAATAATAATTATAAATATTTAAGATAATTATCCTCTTTTATTTAGGATCCTGCATTTATCTTAAATAACATTAATAATTATAATAAAATAATTATTCAAGACTTTTGGGCTTCCATAATAAGCCTAATGGGTTTCCACAATAAACCCACCGGTTTCCCTAACAACCCAAATCCAGGCTTCCATAATAAGCCATACGGGTTTCTACAATAAACCCGCCGGTTTCCACGATAAACCGGGCTAGGCTTCCATAATAAGCCATGCAGGTTTCCACAATAAACCCGCCGGTTTCTACAATAAACCGGGCTAGGCTTCCATAATAAGCCGTACGGGTTTCCACAATAAACCGGGTTAGGCTTCCATAATAAGCCATACGGGTTTCCCACAAACCCGCCGGTTTCCACAATAAACCGGGCTAGGCTTCCATAATAAGCCGTACGGGTTTCCACAATAAACCCGTCGGTTTCCACAATAAACCGGGTTAGGCTTCCATAATAAGCCATACGGGTTTCCACAATAAACCCGCCGGTTTCCTGATAAACCAGGCTTGGCTTCCCATAATAAGCCATGCGGGTTTCTACAAAAAACCCGCCGGTTTCCTCGATAAACCGGATTGTACCGACATCAAATAGCTCGTGGCGGTACGCACACACACTATTTTAATAGGGTACAAACATCGCCCCCTCTTAATTCTCAACTTGTTGATGGATTAAGAAAATCAAATAGAACTAACCTTCTCGGTCGTTCAAATTCGCCATATGTCGCTTTTTATCCGATAACCTTTTGTGGCCTTGTCCAACATGTTGTGTGGCCTCGCCCGAGCTGACTTTGATAATTCAAAGTACCAAAATGTACTTAACCATCTCAAATCACCAAACATGTTCAAAGTACCAATAATGTACTTAAACTCCATATAGTAATTACCCAAATGCCAAACAGACGAAGCATGTTATGTTCTCTTGCCCTTCCATTAGCTAACATATGACCTAAGTGTTGGTCTTGTAAATCTTCTTTAATTTCATCTCCCATCCTTATGGTGAATGAAGCGTTTCCTTGGTTTTTCTTTGATAGAATAACACTTCCAATTTATCTCTTTAATAGAAAAATTATCTGGATTAAATTAATAAATCAACTTCAACTTTGAGAACATACCTCACTTCGAATGCAGGTTGCTCCCGTAAGTTTCTAGGCACATTGGTTGCCCATTTGCTCCCCGTCCTGGCCTATAATTTGCTGACTCAGTGCTCGTGTATCTGCGAATAATGAATGTACGACAATCTCTGCTGTACAGGTTGACCATCTCTAGCTTTTCGTCATACATTTCCTTTCATAATAAGCCATCGGTTTCTACAATAAACCGAACTGGGCTTCTATAATAAGCCATGTGGGTTTCCAAAATAAACCCACTGGTTTCTATAATAAACCAAATTGGGCTTCCATAATAAGCCATGTGTTGGTTTCTTTAATAAACCACCGGGCTTCCTTAATAAGTCCGGTTGGGCTTCCTCAATAAGCCAGAGTTGATTTCCTTAATAAACCACCGAGCTTCCTTAATAAGTCCTGTTGGGCTTTCTCAATAAGCTAGACTTGGTTTCTTTAAAACACCGGGCTTCCTTAATAAGTCCGGTTGGGCTTCCTTAATAAGCCAGCTGGGCTTTTATAATAAGCCATATGAGTTTCTTTAATATTTTTCCTTTGCTCCTTTCGCTCCATTTTAGCTTCTGCTTATTATGTTGAAACACCTTATTTTCGCCTTTCTCTTTATTAGAAAGACATCGCAACAATTTCCTTTATAATCAAATACTTCGTCTGTCTTTCTCTTTATTAGAAAGACATTGCAACTGTTCCTTTGATAACCAAAATACCTCGCATTTGTTTTCCTCCCAAGGCGTTCGTTCCTTCCACCTTAGTCGCCCCCATTATTCCAATGATAATGAAAAGGATGCGTCCTATTGTTTGACTTCCTTAACCATGTTGGTTTTGATTGAATGCTTGGCGTCACTTTAGCCGCCAGATATTTAATAGCAAAGACGCCCCCAGACGAAGCAGGAAATAGATCTATTATATCCTTCCCTCACTTGCTAGATGGCTATGGGCTTATAATCATGTATCTTTTCCATTTTTCTTTTTGGAGTTGCCCTCAAAATGTTGTCTTGGTGTGGCGTATCTCCCGGTTCCGGCTGGTCATGTGGATTCCTCCAAGCTTAGCTTGATGATTCGAAGTACCTAAAATGTACTTAAAAACTTACTCAAGCACCAAACACGTGGGGCTTAGCATGACCTCACTTGCAAATTTTCTTCTTGAGCCTGCAGCTTGCCAAACATCTATTCGTCCATAGTTGGCCTAATATGGATTTCCTATAGTCATTTGGTGTTATAACCCCTCACGAGGAATCCATAAGCCCGACTTACATAGCCCAACTAAACACGTAGCCCATACATGTTGGTACGTGTCTTTGCCCATCCTTTTAAGCTGAACTGTGATGGCACTAGCAGCTGCTCTTTCAGGTCTCGGATACTAATGCTTGCTGCATAACTCTTCTTTCGTTTTCCCTCCTTTGTAGGGGTGAAATCCCATCGTTCTTATCCATTGGCTGTGTTATCACCGCTAGCAGAAGTCCATTCCCGTGGGAGTTTAGAGTTTTATCTTTTTTAAAACCTGCACCTATCAAACTCCAAGAATCAGTTGCTTGCCTGCCAAAGCTTCTTCCTAATACAAATACGAGCATCTACCCGTGTAATCACCACACCAACAGGTATCGATCCATCCTTGCTATCTTGAACGGTGAGTGTAGCTTTTCTTCCTTTATCTCTGAATGCTTGTATTCTAGCCATCCTTGCTCTTTCATTTTCCGAACGAGGGATGGCTTCTTCTTCTTCCCTCCTTTTCTCCAGCGCGACCCTGAGTCGTTTGTTCTCTCTTTTGAGCTCTTGCAACCGCTCCCGTACTCTAGCGGGACGTTAGCAGGCCATACCGGCAGATCGTTAAACCGAGAACGTACTCATATGTTAACAATATCATTCTGTCGTTGTTCACGAATGCTCGGGTGTTGGCTTTGTACACCACCTTGAAGATGGAAGCTTATACTCGCGCCTGGAGGTGATGATCTACGAACGCTGCTTCCTCGAACCTTGGAAAAGATCCTCGTATCGAGATCGAGAATCGATGCCGATGACGACAACAAGGTCTCTCTCTGGTCACTTTCATCGTAAAGATAGTTGAAGTGATAACCGCTCTTTTATCCTGAGATTCTTGCATGTATGCATCGATCCATATGCATCTTTCTTTATTAGGCCATTGTGTTGTTCTATGATCACGTTAACATAGATGATGTCGCAAGGCTTGTTCCTCTGGACTCTTGCTGCTTGCTGTAAGAATATCAGGTTGATAAATAGTTCCTTTAATCAGCCGGCTGGAGTTTTGGGGAGGCTCGACTTGACTGCACACTCGTTTATCGAACATAAAAAATGTGCTGGTACTTGAAATAATTAAGGTACCAAATTGGATCATGGACCATTTACTCTCCGGTTATGTGTAATTAGTATCCATTTCTCGTAGTGGTCCGTTTCTTCTCACGCCCTGATTTCTTTGCATGTCGATCAGCAACTCGATCTTCTTTCCGTTTATGTCCAGTTCGGCTCGTCCCAGCCTCACCATCTCTTCCAACGTTCAGAATACGTTGGTCGTATTGGGTCGTATTCATGATACGCCGAGCCGGTATCGTTTCCCGACCAGCAGGAGGGTCCCGAGCTCGAGCCTCACTCCCTATTTGCGGCGTCCTCCCCTCGTTGAGCCCGGCGCCGGGAAGCAAGCTAGAAGACCTACCTCCGGCGTCGATCTCTCCCGTTAGTGGCTGGAGGAGATGATCTCGTTAACAGCATATAGTTCACCCTTGGAACCGGCTCCTTCGGAACGTGAACGAGACAATCTCGGATGCTGCCGGAGCGATAGTGATCTTTGATCCGCCATCTCTCTCGTCCTCACCTTTGAACGACAGCGCTCCTCACGATTCGTGGGTTGGACCTGCTGGTTTTGTACACCATGAACGCTGATCTGTTGGACTTGGTTTGTTACGCCTTGGCTTGGTACAACCTCTCTGGGTATGGTGCTGTTTGCTTCTGGATGATTCACAACCGAAGCCTCCATTGGTTTCTGTTTCTTTAAAAACTTTCTTCCAATCAGTTTGATACAGTTAACGTACTTTGGATCTTACGTAACTCCCAAAACAAGGAAGAAATATCAATTGTTTGCGAAAACTTTCCACGAACTATGAAGACTGAAACTTTCCGGCGCGTTGTTGAGAACGTGTCCGCAACTTCCGTGATGATGTTAACCCAACGAAACCCTTTTGGAAAAGTTTTGAAACTTTAGAGCACGAACTTCTTCGCTCCTTAGTCGGCGCCAAAAAGATGTTGGTGCAAAAATTAATCACCCCAACATTCTTCGAGATGTGTATGATGATCGAATCGCCGCCGTTGATGAAGAATCTCCAAACAATTGATCAAAAAGGTGGGGGTACTGCAAAAACACTCCGATGCTAAAATCATGGATGTTCTATGCAAGTAGGTTGTTAGGAAAAGGAAAGAAGTTGTGTACCTTTTGTGCTGAGATTTAGCCTCTATATATAGGCAAAAATAGATGTAGCTTTAGGGTTTTGATAGTTATCCTAATAACCTCCCTCATCTGTATAAATCTCAAATAACGTCTAGATTCATGATAAACCCTAATATTTATCATAATCCTCATTTATCTTAAATAATAATTATCTTGAATAATAATTATAAATATTTAAGATAATTATCCTCTTTTATTTAGATCCCGCATTTATCTTAAATAACATTAATAATTATAATAAAATAATTATTCAAGACTTTTGGGCTTCCATAATAAGCCTAATGGGTTTCCACAATAAACCCACCGGTTTCCTAACAACCCAAATCCAAGGCTTCCATAATAAGCCATACGGGTTTCTACAATAAACCCGCCGGTTTCCACGATAAACCGGGCTAGGCTTCCATAATAAGCCATGCAGGTTTCCACAATAAACCCGCCGGTTTCTACAATAAACCGGGCTAGGCTTCCATAATAAGCCGTACGGGTTTCCACAATAAACCGGGTTAGGCTTCCATAATAAGCCATACGGGTTTCCACAATAAACCCGCCGGTTTCCACAATAAACCGGGCTAGGCTTCCATAATAAGCCGTACGGGTTTCCACAATAAACCCGTCGGTTTCCACAATAAACCGGGTTAGGCTTCCATAATAAGCCATACGGGTTTCCACAATAAACCCGCCCTGGTTTCACACAATAAACCAGGCTTGGCTTCCATAATAAGCCATGGTTTCTACAATAAACCCGCCGGTTTCCTCGATAAACCGGATTGTAAACATCAAATAGCTCGTGCGGCACGCACACACACTATTTTAATAGGGTACAAACAATTCTTCTTCAATACATCAACCAACATATGTCCAAATTGTCATCTCCAAACTTTCCAATGAAAGCATAAGAACCACCAAGTTTAGTAATGGCACAAGCGACATTGGCAGGTGCACCACCAAGAGCCTAGACAAAACCAGCTGATTAAGCTAGTGAAACACCAAAGAAAATCGGGTATTAAATCGATTAACATCTCACCAAAAGACACAACGTCCAAATCTTTCTAGTTAGCTTCTTAAGAAAATTTGATGACATGAGGTAATAAAATAGCTATAGAGAAAAGACTAGAAAAGTGATTAAAGAATGGTATGATCTGAAGATGGGGTTACGGTGAGTATTTATACCGGTGATAAAACGAATTAGATCGATCCGGTTATGACTATTCTTAGTTAATCCTTCTTTTGATGGGATTCGTTATTTAGGGTTTTGTTACGCTCTGGGCTAGTAGCGAATATTCTAAGCAGTCATGCAAGAGATCCACGAGTGTGAATGGTTTAAATTAAGAGATATTTTGTAAAATGGTCGGATGTTTTTGCTCATATTAGGGTTTGGGTCGTAGAACATGTTGGTGATGCGTTTGGGTCGTAGATTAATATAAGATTAGTTTGACCTTTATTTTAAATAATAAAATACCTGTGGGTAATTTGCATTACCTCCCCTGGCGAAGATCATAATTTGAGTTACCTCCCCTACAAAAATAAAATTAGCGAAACCTCCTTTCATCCTATATTCCGTCCAAGCCCAGTTAATTGATCTGGCAGTATTATACACGTGTCAGAAAAGTAAAAAAATCTATGAAGTGCCCGAAATATCCTCATCTTCCCCGATCTCAATTAAACCATATAGAAAAAAAAACGGAAAAAAAGTGCAATCTCTTAACTGGTCCCAATTTATAACCTTAGAATTTAGGTCGAGAAGAAAATCAAGTTCTTCCCTTTTTCTTTCTCATTCAGTTGCTTATGGTAAAGAAGGGGGTACGTAGCTGTTTCTAAGTGAGAGAGGGGGAATAAGATTTGAGAATTGGAAGGTCGGGATGGGTTCGTAGAGATGAATGAGGATAACAAAGAAACGAAAGAGAAGGAATTGAGATCAAGTTTGTTGCTGTTTCTGTTGCTGATTCGGAGCTAAGAGAATCGATTGATGATGTTGTGTAGGTGTTGAAGGAGATTGAGAATTAGAAGTTAGGGTTCCTGTGAGACGAAAAATTTATGGAAGAAATTGGATATAGAAATGAATGATTAAAGATGGGTTTTAAGAATAAAACATGAAGAAGATGATTATATTATTCTGATTTGAAGATTTAATTAATTACCGAGATGCATTTGATTCGGGAATTTGAAGAAATTGGGTTTTGTTTAGGCCTCAAGAACACCGATTGAGTAGTTGGGGTTTTGGAATTCAACCGAAGGTTTAATTAGTGATAGACAATTAGGAATTAGAGATGGTTATGGTGATTTGAGAAGTTGGGTATTGATTGGATTAAGTTGATGGATTGATAATCATCTTGAGATAAGTTAACACTTGAGTCAAAGAAAAGAAGGATTGAATTTCAATCTTGTGAGCAAAACTAATCAGAGGTAAATGTTTTTCTTAATTAGTTAGTCATTTCAGTAATTGAAATTATATGATTGATAAGGAAACTGTGGTTGAGATGAGTATAGAATGCAATCGTGATTCTAGTGGGGATACGTGATGATTGTTCTTTGAATTAAAATTCAATTAGTTAAGTTTCTGGTGTAAGTATTAATAAGTTGCAAATTTTAATTAATCTGGATATGTGATGATTGTTTGATAGAAGATGGTCATTGTGGTGGCAGTTGAAACTTGAAACCATTGTTCGGATCAGGGTTTTGATAGAAACAAAAATAGAAGGGTATTTTCGGATAGCAAAATTCCACGTGTACATTTTGGTCCACTCGTACAAAGTTTGGTGACTCAACCTAACGGCTTTGACTAATATGTAACGAGGGGGAGGTTTCGCTAATTTTATATTTGTAGGGGAGGTAACTCAAATTATGATCTTCGCCAGGTGAGGTAATGCAAATTATCCCTAAAATACCCTTCTTTAAGTAATGAATGACCTCTTATCCTAACCCCGTTTTAAACTGGATGAATCTAATCTCTTTGCTCGATAACTTATTCGTCCAACAAAATATATACCCAATTTATCAGAACTTCATATGTTCCCCCGATTCATTAGCCATCGCCTCACAAAGTCATTTGTCCATCACCTCTAGGAAAAGCTATTGGGATTAAAGTATATTTGTGACATATTCTTGTTTACTTTGCAATATTTTCTTACTTCTTTTTACGCTGAATGTCGACATCTTTCTTTTTACAATGTATGTCGACATCTTTTGTAATATTTGTAACTATCTCATATATAAGGCCATGCCTAATTCTCTAACAAATCAATGAGAATATTTGGAATTCCATTCACGTTTACATTATGGTATTTTAGAGCCAGAATATTTTTCCATTTTTTTTGAGTAACAATGGGAACACCTTCTTCGGATGCGCAGATCCCACCATCATTTTCTTCACGTCCTTCCAATCCTTTGTATGCTCTAGCTTCGAATGATGGTCCGGTGTGATCATCACGCACGTTTTTTAAGGGATCCAACTACGAAGAACGGGCTAAAGCGATTCGGGTTTCGTTGGGAGCAAAACGCAAACTCGGTTTCATCAATGGTGAAATACTTAAACCTACAACTGATTCTAATGATCTTGAGGATTGGTGGACGGTTAACTATATGATTGTAGCCTGGATTTTTAATACTATTGATCTGAATATTCGATTTCTACTATTTCTTATCGTGATACGTCGTATGAGTTGTGGGAAGATATTCGTTTACATTTTTATGTTGGAAACGGTATTAAATTTTTCAATTAAAGTCTGATGTTGCTGCTTGTAAACAAGAATTTGGTGAGTCGATTATGGCCTATTATGGACGGTTAAAGAGATTACTGGGATGATATCAATGACTTTGATGCTTTGCCTTCTTGTTCTTGTTAAAGTTTGCAACTGTGGTTTGAATCAAATCCTTCATAAAAGACGTGAAACGGATCGGGTGCGTGAATTTTAATGGCTCTTGAATCTTATTATGCTAACACACGCGTTCAATATTTTATCCATCGAGCCATTGCCATCTCTTCACTCTGTGTACTCAAGAATTGCACAAGAGGAAGAGGTTCACCTTTATACCCAACGAAGGACTGAGGAAGCATCTCCAATGGCCTTTGTTGTTCGTGGTAGTATGCCACAAGGTCTGAAATCTGGCCGATCACCGTTGAAGTGCAGTTTTTGTGGCTATCATGGACATCTTGAGGAACGCTGCTGGGAGAAACATGGTTATCCACCTGGCTATGAACCTAGGCGTCCGCAAGCCACAGGTCGTGGAAAACAGAGCTTGAATACCCCTGATACAGTTGCTACACCCAAAGTGAATGTTGTCTTGGGTGAAATGTCTGCACCTACCAATCCTATTCGATTAACTGTTAAGGGAGTTTATACTTGGATTGTTGACAATGGTGCTTCGAATCAAATTTATTTTGATGAAAATCTGTTTGATTTCTCTCGTGCCATAACTCCTATTCACGTTGGGTTGCCTAATGGTGCTACTATAAAGGCCACCAGAATAGGGGAAGTTACTTTAACCGATTCTTTGGTTTTGAAAAATGTGTTATTCGTCCCTTCATTCACTTGTAACTTACTCTCTGTCTCGCAACTTCTCTCTTCTCGAAAGTTAAGCATACAATTTACATTCTCCTACTGTGTTGTACATGACCTTGTCTTGAGGATGAAGATTGGTATGGGTGAGCTTATTGGGGGGATTTATCATTTGCCGATGAGGGAACCAACTCGTGTTAATGTTGTTCATGGGAAAGACATGACAGATTTATGGCATAAACGGCTCGGACATCCTTCTCGACAAGTAATGGAGCTACTACCTCAAGTTTGTCATAGTAATAATAATAAGTTGGAGTTTAAAGCTTGTGAAATTTGTTATCGGGCTAAACAAACTCGTAGTATCTTTTCTTAAGTGAAAATAAAAGTAGATGATTTGTTTGATTTAATTCATTGTGACGTTTTACGGTCCTTATCGTGCAAATCGTGCTTGCAATTCTCGGTATTTTTTGACTATTGTGGATGATTTTTCTAGATGTGTGTGGGTATATTTGATGAAAACAAAGAACGAGGTTCCACGTTTATTAATAAAAATTCGCTTTGGTTGATCGTCAATTCACCAAAAGAGTAAAAGTTTTGCGAAGTGATAATGTGACAGAATTTAAGGGTCTTGATTCTTATTTTCGTACGAATGGGATAATTCACCAGACATCCATGGTTAAAACACCTCAGCAAAATGCTAGAGTAGAACGTAAACATCGTCATATTCTTAATGTTGCTCTCGCTTTACGTTTTTCAAGCTTGTTTACCTATTGATTTTTGGGGTGAATGTGTTCTAACCGCTGCATATCTGATTAATCACACTCCTTCTCGTGTGCTTGACTCTAAGACACCTTTTGAAATGCTTTATGGTCGTTCTCCTACTCTCGATCTGCTTACACTTTTTGGATGTTTATGTTATGCGAAGAATATTAATCCTTGTGATAAGTTTGATAGTCGAAGTCGTTGGTGTATCTTTCTTGGATATCCTTTTGGGAAGAAAGGATGGCATCTATTTGACCTTGCGACGGGGGATTATTTTCAATCCCGTGATGTTAGTTTTGTTGAAGACTTTTACCCTCTAGCTGATCCCGACGAAATGGATCGTCTTCACTCATTATATCCCGGCAAATTTGGTGACTTACATAATTATGCGGACTGTGGAGATCTTTTTGAGGACTGTACACAACAAATAGATCCCTGAACAGTCGCAGCAAGGGCCTCCCAGGATGCTCCCATACTTCCTGCTAGCACGTCGGTTTATGATGCACCTTTAGACACGTCTTTTGAGGATCTGCCGACTCTTATTCCACTTCATACACAGGCACTGCCCAATGACGCCCAACCTTCATCCAGTGACAGTGTTTTGTTACTAGCAACATCTGAAAATTTGTCTGTTTTGGGAGATCTTTCCAGTGGAAGTTTGGTTGAAAATGAAAGTGTCCTGGTAGATGCTGATGGAAATGTCCGAATTTTGGTAGATGATACTTATGGTGCTGAAAGCACGGAACTGGTTGATGTGAGTCTTGGTCGTGGAAAACGTACCAGATTCGAAAAAGTCCGACACAAAGATTTTGTAAAATGGCAAAGTGTGGAGTTGAAGACTAACAAGACTTTGGTTCCCCCTCACACTTCACACATACCAATCCATTCCTCAGGTATTCCGTATCCTATAACACATTATGTAAATTGTAATGCTTTTTCAGTTGCGCATCAACATTTTCTTGCAGGTCTTTTGTCGATAAGGAGCCTACATCCTTTAAGGAAACAATGAATGATCCTCGCCTGGAGAAAAGCGATGGAGGAAGAAATTGCGGCTCTTGTTGCCAATGGAACTTGGACAATTGAAGACTTACCTCCAGGAAAATTAGCTATTGGATGCATGTGGGTGTTTCGGATCAAGCGTCGTTCTGATGGTACTGTTGAACGATACAAGGAACGACTGGTTGTCTTCGGTAATCATCAACAAGAGGGAGTATATTTGGTGAGACTTTTTGCTCC
Source organism: Papaver armeniacum (assembly GCA_023531295.1). Lineage (NCBI taxonomy): Eukaryota > Viridiplantae > Streptophyta > Magnoliopsida > Ranunculales > Papaveraceae > Papaver > Papaver armeniacum. The sequence continues at coordinate 94,921 of JAJJWW010009685.1, forward strand.
TACTGTAAAAATGGTTACTATGCGTACTTTTTTAGCTGTTGCCGCTATTCAGAATTGCGAGTTAGTTTAAATGGACGTTCATAATTCTTTTCTTCATGGTGACTTGGATGAAGAGGTATATATGCGCCTTCCTCTCGGTTTTAGTAATAGCGTAACTGGCAAGGTATGTAGGCTACGTAAGTCTCTGTATGGTTTGCGACAGGCCCCTAGATGTTGGTATGCCAAGTTAGCCACATCTTTGCGTGCATATGGTTTTTCCGCAAGCAAATCTGATCATTCATTATTTGTTTATCGTAAAAGGGCGTGATATTGAATATCCTTGTTTATGTGGATGATCTTGTTATTCTTTGGGAATAATAGCGATGTTATTCGCGAACCGAAATCATATCTTGGTGATTGTTTTCATATGAAGGACTTGGGAAAATTGAAGTATTTTCTTGGCATTGAAGTAGCTAGAAGTTCGAAAGGGATTTTTCTTTGTCAACGCAAATATGCTCTTGATATATTGTCTGAAACAGGTCTTATAGGTTCTAAACCGGCTAGTGTTCCAATGGAAGAAAATCATCGCCTAGCTCTTGCATCGGACACACCTATGACAGATCCTGTCGTTATAGACGACTCGTGGTGCGTCTAATTTATCTTACCATTACTCGCCCTAAGGTTTCTTATGTGGTTCATATGTTATCTCAATTTTATGAAGCATCCAAAGCAATCTCAATGGGATGCGGCTTTGAGAGTTGTTCGTTATTTGAAATATAGTCCCGGCCAAGGTATATTACTTCGTGTTGATTCCAATCTAGTTCTTGATGTTTATTTTAATGCAGATTGGGCTAGTTGTCCAATCAGTAGACGTTCTCATATTGCTTATTTTGTATTCCTTGGGAACTCTCCTATCTCTTGGAAAACAAAGAAACAAGCAACTGTTTTCCGCTCCTCTGCGGAAGCGGAATATCGTGCCATGGCCTCAGCCACTTGTGAAATTATGTGGTTGAATAATTTGCTTCGGAGTCTTGGTGTGGAGCATGTTGTGCCCGTATCTCTTCATTGTGACAGTCAAGCTGCTCCACATATTGCAAATAATCCCGTCTTTCATGAACGTACGAAACACATTGATATATTGTCCTTTTGTACGTGATGAGATTCTCAAAGGTACTATTGCTCCTGCGTACGTTCATACTACTGTGCAACTTGCTGATATTCTTACTAAAGCCTTGGGTCGTCAACATTTTCAATCTCTTCTTGCCAAGTTGGGCATTTCCAATCTTCATGCTCCAACTTGAGGGGGTATTGGGATTAAAGTATATTTGTGACATATTCTTGTTTACTTTGCAATATTTTCTTACTTCTTTTACGCTGAATGTCGACATCTTTCTTTACAATGTATGTCGACATCTTTTGTAATCTTTGTAACTCTCTGTATATAAGGCCATGCCTAATTCTCTAAAAATCAATGAGAATATTTGGAATTTCATTCATGTTTACATTAAAAGCACCAACCTACTATCAAATCTACACCTATGATAAGATTTCCTTCTCACAATCAATCTATCGATCGTAGCTTTTACCGAGCAATTCTTGTAATCCTTGCATTCCATGGAGATGGGTCATATTTAATCGTAAAGGTAAAACTTTGAGATTGATTTCTATCTATGTTCCGTGAAATTCATGGTAAATTATCAAACTAGGTTTTCGTGGTAATTCATCAACAATGAAATTATAAAATTAAATGGTTCTCTTACTTCCCCATTTACTTCAGTTTCATTAAATTAGGTTTGTTATATCTTGAACTTTGAAATGAATGTCTTGTAAATCGGCTTGGACCAATTGTCCCTTATTTCTGTCTCTTCCTGTCCCAACCAATCATATTACGCCACCTACTTTTTGCTTTGCTGTTTTGTTAGTAATTCACGGAAATTTTATATTGACCTAACGTCGTTATTCATTAAAAACATCTAGATATCTCTTTGTCTTTGTTCTTCGTCTTTTGGCTCTTCGTCTTCTTAAAGAAGACTATGCATTTGATCTCTTTGGATAAAATTCATTAACATATCCCAAAGATTTTAAATAAAATATTTTTATATAAAAATTTCATTTCTTTGAGATAACAAAAAAAACAAAAAAAAATCGAAAATAAAAAACCTTGTTCGGATCCACAATCTCCGGTAGTGGCCGATTCTAGATAAAATTAAGCTCATGGAAGATTTATTTAAGTTTAAAGAACTTGTTCAGATCCGAAGCCTGTAAAATCCCATTTTGTATTTTTCTTTGATGGGTTTGATTAATTTATTTAGTAAGTGAGATATTTCCTTAAATTGGTGAAGACGAGAATTCAGTATATAGTTCCAGTAATGGAAGAAGATGAAAAAGGACCAAAGAATTATATTGTTAATATAAGATTTCAACAAATAACGCTAGTCTTCTAATGATCAAGGTGTGTGGCAAAATAAATAAGTCATCTACTTTTTTCAATGGTCCTAAGTTAGTCTCCGACCCAAACACATCAACGGCATGTATTGCTACCCAGACCCTAATATGTCCAAAAACATGCGACCCTTTTACAAAATATCTCTTAAATTAACACATGCACCAAAAATGCAGGGTTTTTTTTTATCATCTTTGTAGTGTCTGAGATACACGAGCTGCTCATATCAGCATTCAATGGTATCCACAATATAAATTTGAACACTGAACAATAATTGAAGACTTCTTCCCTAACACCCATTTTCGCAGTGCAAGAGTAAGAATCCTTTTCCTCTTCTTTTTTATTTAGTATAAAAAGTGCTGGAAAATGGGTTCAAATAGAGGATGAAATAAACATAAAGAAATTGTTGTACTCCTGACTTTCAAGGCTCGTATAGATTTCTTTTAGACGATTATTTCTACGCTCCAAATATCAATTGACGATTATAATAGGTATGGGAAATAATTCCTTAAGGATACAATGAAAGCCCTACAAAAGAGAAATTGGATTCAAGGTTTGATGCTTTAGATAGAGAGAAAACAGGTTGAATCAATGGATCAGAATAGGAGACTGCCTTCACTATTTATAGGGGATATTCATGCTTGTTAATAATTCCTTTTCATCACCAAGTACGCTCTTAAGCCATTAATGGTGGCTTATGGGAGAGACAGCGTCTGTTCAAGTTTGAATGGACACTTCTAGGGGTTCCGTGGTCGAACACGGTAGTAGGGCTACGCCTCGAACCCCGGATAGCGGAAAACAATCTTGAAAATATCCAACATTCTCCTCTATTTTTAAAACCAGAAAAAAACCAAAAAACAAAGTAAAAACTTTTTAAATCAGAGTGGCTGCACCACACAAGTGACTTCCTACGTACGTACCCGATTGGGATAAATCCAATGCATTTCAAGATAAATTGAGACTAAGCATCATCGTTGAAATCAATACATAAATGATAGGTATCTTTTGGATTTGAACCTTCACTTGGTGTAAGAAATTCAAAGTCTTATCGAGGTTCTATGGTGAAACTAGTCTTGAACCAAGTACCTCTTATGATAAAACCGAAATCTCCACACATATTGATTTCATAAAATCATGTGTTACGTAGCTTAGCATGTTAATTCCCATGTGCTTATATCCTGGATTCATGAGTCTTCTTTAGAGAACGGTCTTCTTCTCTTAGGAAACGGCCTGATTTCCATACTCATATAGGTAAGTCTCTAAGGTGTTTCGCGATACATACATGTTAATTATAGACTTATTAAGGATTTATATCCATCCTGTTTTCTTGCAGAAACTAACACTAATTAGAAATGGGAAGTTTTATATTAGTACTCCATAATCTCTATCCATAACTTGTTGGTACCACATTGAGCCTTGTTTATCTTTTTCAAAACATAGGTTGGGTTTCTCGCTATGGGAGATCAACCTTCCTTCGCTGAGACTTTAGTCCCATTTCTTTACATTTATTGAAACCACCGAATTTGGTAGACTTTTTCGTAAATGGGTCTACCAAATTTTTTTCTTTGATTCAATAAAGTGAACCGTAACTACTCATCTCTTGAGTAGTTGCCTAACCATTTGATGTCTAAGACTTGCATGTATAGACTTTCCATTATAAGTCTTATTAGATACATTATAGATTATAGCTTGATTATCACAATTAATCAACACTGCTGGAGATAGTTTCTTCCAAAATTGAATATCCATAAGTAGGTTTCTAAGCCATTCTGCCACCTTACATGCATCGCTTAAGGCAATCAATTTGACAACATTGTTGAATCGAAATACAAGTCCGCTTCTTGGAACTCCAAGACACAGGTTTATCGATTGTCGTATCGTCAAAAATAATTTCACTTTCCTAAATAAGAAAGAGTTCGTATCCACAGGGAGGCGATTGTAGTTATTTAAGTAATCAATTTCTTAAAGTAACCAATTGGGGGATTTCTGAATTTTATGTGCAATAAAAGTAAATTAAAAGCAAAGTAGATTGTAGAAAGTAATCAATGAAGGAAGATATTGGTCAAGGAATTCATCTTCAATCTTAGACATGTGCTTGCATATATGAATAGAATTACGATTTAATCTCTTGTGTTATCAAAAGCCTAGAGAATCAAGAAAGCAAGATAATCTATAAATTTCTCAAGTTCATCAACACACACATTAGGGCTGCGTATGTGAATTCTACCTAAAGAATAACCTAACGCCTTGCGCTAATCAAGTTCAATTCCTAGGAGCATTAAGTTTCAGAAATAGGCTAATCAATGCAATTGTCATCGTTGCACAAAACAATTAGGACAATGGTCAAACTCTATATATGATTAAAGAGTGTATCACTACAAACCGTAAACATATCATGCTACTTGTATTCAAGGTTATCGCTTGATGAAAACCCTAAAAAATAGCTATGGACTAAGATGCAAGTTCAATTAATTGGCCACTTAACTAATCAAACACCATAATCCTATCACAATACTTCAATCATGTGATCATAAAAACCGCTGAGAATTGAACGATAAACAAGAGAGAAAACTAATACATAAAGCAAACACAAGTTTTAGAAATCCACTACATCCTTAACCAATAATAGAGAATTTAGATACTCATAACTATGGAGTTCATCATAATCATAATCAAATAAAGGAGATGAATATTAAATATGAAAGAGAACCCTAGTTGTAGATTCTCTTTTCTCGCTCCAAAGATGAATAATACGTACTCACTAAGTTGTAGAAGTTTCCCTTTTTGTAGCCTTTTTTCTCCTTTCAAAACTAGGTTAAGTCTCAAAAGCCCAAATATTGTGTCCACCAAGCCCACACGGAGAAACCCATGTAGAAAATATGCCCAAATAATAGTCGACGTAAACCGGTTTCCTACGGAGTTGCCTGTAGGAAAAGTCACCGGTCGCCGGTCGTCCAACCGGTCAATCACCGAGTCCAGTGTCCGAGTTGTGACCGAGTCAGCTGTTCAGTGAGCTACCTGGCCGACTTGTCGACCATAATCTCGCACGAGGCCGTAGTTGTGCATTGGCATCTTTGTCAGTTGGCCATGATGGCTATGCATACCCTCAATTACCACTGTTCAGTTACTAACTCTGGTCCATCATCGCCACCAATTAACCTCAACCTTGCAAGACACCACTTCGTAATTTCCTCTTTCACTTGAACTGCAGCTTCTCAAGCTTGTACTTGACCACACCCACAACTGAACTTCATAACCAGTTTGAATTCATCATAACCCAAGCTATATATTCTGCAATTCCAGCTCAACTCAGTTCATCTCTAGCTCCTCTCCTTCTTAAACAATGGCAGCAACATCGCTCCATGGAAACAATGAGACCATACTCATTCTCTCGTCTGCCATCCATTCACGTCTTCATTGACCATCACTATCAATCATCCTTCTAGATTTTGGTGACCGAAACTTCATCGACTAATAAAGACTACAAACTTCCTCGACTCATCTCGCTAGCCAACCGTCGCCACCATTCACCATCCAACGGCAAGTGACCCATCATTGCTCATCTTCTTTCTCTTTCTCCTCGAGTCTAGAATTCAACAACTCCCAACATCAATGGCAAACCACTCCTAGACAGTGCACCAGTCTGCTACCTACAAGTCAAGCCATTACACTATTCTTTCACGGCACCAGGACATCAAACATCCCTTAACAGCAACACACAAACATTGCCTTCTAACATCAATCCTTGCATCTGCGATATGCCTGCAATTTCAGAATCATTTGGTTCTCCCCCTCTTAGCTGGAACAGCCACTCTCCCCGCAATCATTGGCTTCATTCTTTAGAGACATTTAAAAACACTTGATATGCCTAACTTTGACAAAGAAAGAAACAATTTGACTTTTGATTTCTACGAATCATTCCCATCCTTCCCGCAATTCAATTCCAAGATTCAAGACAAACCCATTCATTCACTCTTTTCACAAAACTCAATGACCCATTAATCTCTTCAGCTGATCAATAAATCCACATTCAATACATGAGTTTTCCGGCGATCTTTGGGCCAAGAATCCACTTTGTTTATGTTCTTTGATTTTTCGAGTTCAACAAGAACCCCAACTTCCCTTTTAACTTCGCAGACTAAATCTCCCTTTTAATCTCTTCTTTAATCCTCCCTTTCCACGTCAAAGAGCTTCTCACCTAACCCGTTATAACCTCCACCTTCTCGATCTGTTTCACTCTTTCGATTTAATCCAATAACGGCATCATTTTCTTCATTGATTTCTCCCTCCAGCTGCAACAGCCACTCTCCTCATTCTCTCGATTCAATTACAGCAGCAAAGTGTTCTTCTCAATTTCAACACTACGGCCGCCTTCTCCTGAATTTGAGATGTAATGAATGACAAACTAGTTGTCTGAGAAGCATTTGACTTAACTGGGTCTGTACGGACTGGATATTGCACCAGAGTGACTTCGATAAGGGTCTGCGTAGTGGTTTTTGCACTGTCGTAGGTTCAAGAAACTCACTATTCTTTGCCCTCGCAACTTGATCTTTTGCTCCTTTTCGCTCCAAATTGTATGCTTTCGCCCAACAATAGCCGTCTTTTACTTCTCATATTCACTTATTCTCTTCAATTTCTATTCATCACTAAAGCGATCGTGCTCTTCAGACATAAATCGCATCACTAAAGCCGACATGCTTTTCAGACAGAAATAAAGAAAGAAAAGAAAATAATGAGAAATATCTGTCATCGTCCTTTTGCGGTGTTTCTTCTTCTTTTGTTCTAGATGACTCCAAAGTACCTAAATACT